>JAODKL010000095.1:25438858-25461187 GCA_026780765.1 Petrocephalus schoutedeni | reverse complement strand
ACCAGGTACCAGGTACTGTTCCCAGTGGAAAACCCCCCAAAAGTGAGCTGTACTGAACCATGCCGTGCCGTACTATGAAGTGGAAAAGCGCCATTAGAGGCCACTGCAGTGCCAGTTGTGCTCACAATATTATTGGTAATCACTGACATCAGTCCAGTAACCCAGTATTGGTGTTTAACAGTGACTAGCCGCCGATTAATGGATTGTCATAGAAGCAGGTTTACGCTACACAAAAGCAAGATTACAGAAAGTTTTAAAAGAGATATAATTTGGCTTTCAGTTCGGTCTTCTAGCCCATGTTTCCAGTGCAGTTAAAAATTGCCTTTCATTTGGTACATGGTGTCAAAAGTTTTTGAAGGCCTGCTCTAGTTGGCCCACGGCATGAATTTAAATCATAATTAAATGGCCCTGCTGACCAGTCATTCTTTGCACAGAGCGATAATGGACACTGTTAATCAGCACCACTCGCCTTTGTCCCTTTTTGAGTGGAAAATAAACAGCAGGCTGGGAATATCTTCTGGCGCGTCATCTGACAGCCAGTCTGGAGAACTGCCAGTGGGTTTAAGCCTGACTCTCTGGCTCTAGCATATACACCTTCCATGGTCCCGCTTGCCAGCTGAATGCGCGTTACTGAGACTGGTGGCCAGTGGCCCATGTCCACTCTTTCATTTGCTCAATTCCTTACATTAATAAAACTAATGTAAAGTTTTCTCGTTTAAAAATAGATAAAAAAGTACAATTTCACAAAAAAAGAAAAACAAACCTATTACAGTAATAAGATTGAATTAGCTACTCCCCCCCCTGCAAGTACAGTACCTTATAGTTAGCGCTGTAGTGGACTGCACAATAATTTCTCTGTCATATTCACGATAGCTGCATTGTCTTTTAGACGGCTAAAGAAAAGAAGCAAAATGCTTTATTGCGGGAGGAAAAAAAGCATGGGGCTGCACTCAGGATGGTGTGGACTGTTCCAAGATGGAAGCAGGACAGTTGGAAAGGGTCAGGCCTCTGATACCGAATACCAGGCGAAGACAGGAGATAGACGCTCCCAGCAGAGGTCAGAGCTGGGACAGGACCAGCAGACTGCTTTTCACTGTGCGCCAGACTGCAAAAGTGTGCGCTTCCATTAGCATACAAGGAGTGAAAAACCACGATAAGGCCTGAAGAATTGGGTCCAGGACCCGAAAATGGAATCTGACTGGCCGTTCTGACATTGTGTGTCTGACTGGCAAATGGCTGTCTAATATATACATAGACGTCATCATTACAGCAAGTAGAAAAAGAAGTAAATAAAATAAACATCGATCCAGTGTCATTCATCTCCATCTGTCCATGTTCAGCGTCTTTCTTCTTCAGCAAAATTAGGAATGAAGCCACGGCCAGGCATCCGTAAAGGCTGTGCGGCCTGGGAGCATTAGCAGTGGCTGTCAGACCCCCCCACCCCGTGGCGTCCAATCACAGACATGACCTGTCAGGGGTTTCTGGTTGATGATGTCATCTGTTTCTAGAGATGGGAGGGTATGGTGCTCATGAACAGGGGTGTAGCCTGTTTTGCAGTTTTAGTGTTTAGGTGTTTGTGACGCATTAATAATTAAGGATAATAATGGCGATGAATGGTAAGATACTACGAATACTAATCACTACAGAGTCACAATTTAGTGGTACAGTATTCGCCAGTGGACGCAGTGGTAGTGCAAGTGCAAAGGAATGTGCAAGAAGATACTTTACGACACGCTCTTAATATAAATGTTACAATAAAATACTATATTATAATAAATATTCTAAATGCTTTAAAACTGTGAATATAGTAAATGCTATAAATACAATAAAAACTACAGCACAATATAAATTGGGGTTAATATAATATTGAACTAAGAGAAGTTAAATCAATTCTTAATGTTTATAAAATGTATTATTGGATAACACACTGCTCCGTCCCAGCCCTTGGATTTGTATAATTTCGGGGGGCTTGTGGACGTTTGGGCTCACAGGGCCCTTTTTGACATCCGGGGACACACAGTGTGGAAATCAGCGGGATTAGAGCATTAATATCACAGGCTGCGGGGAATCCCTCCCAGACCAAACAGCTTGCTCTGTGAGGTCGCCTGGGTGCAAAGCAGCCTCGGAAACAGGTGTTAATTGGACGGGGGACTTAAAGAGGGGGCGAAAGGTGGGCGCGCAAGGTGTGACATCACCGGCGCAGTCCTGTTGGGGCCCCGACAATAACAGGCCGGCCATTGTTCCTCATAACGGCCCGACATGTGTTAAAAATCATCCTCCCACAGGCTCCGGCGGGAGATGGCAAGTGAAACCCAACACTGGGCCCTTCTCCGGGAGACTGTAAGCAGCAGGACTTTGCTGATGAAAGACAGTACGGGATGTTGAATAACACGGGAAAAGCCCCAGAAAATTCTAGCCTGTCACGCCACGAACGCGGGTCCTGCTCTCCTTTTCATCTCAAGGGCTAAGTGGTAATGGGACCGCGAGGGTGGGAATGGCACCAGTGCATGGGTCACTCTCCTACTGGCGTGGACCTACAGCAAGGAGATCAATTGGTCTGGAGACCCACAGAACCCCTGCTGTTATATACAGTATGCACCCATGTGATACATAGAATATTACTGCCATATCCTAATGCCAGAAGTGCAAACTGTTTGCTCTGGACAGGAAATAAACTGGACTGGGGAGGCAGAGAAAATCCCATATTAGGCCAAACGTGAGAGATCTGTGGACCTTATGCTCCTCTCTTCATCCAAGTTGCATCCGTGCATGAAGCTGGCGAGAACTCCCTGTTGTGTTCCCATGGCAATACTGCAGTACTGCGTGGTGTGCATCGACCTGTAACCGGGCATCCTCTGGGACCCCGCCCCCCCCCTCTCCCCCTGCCCCCAACCACAACTGCAAACACACCAGCATGGGCCACAACCTTTCACCCTGCTCCTAGTCAGATGGCCGTCCGTAACACAAGAGTGGAAATAATCCTCTGGGACGTCGAAAGCATGTGGTGGCGGCAATAAAGCAGTGTTTTGTCAGGACTTTTTAACAGCTTCCAATCCTTGTTATTTCTTTTCGGTTTAATTAACCACAGTTATCGTTGATTTTTGAATTAGAAAAGTTATCTGACATTTGGATGTACATGGCAGCAGCAGATAAAATGTGAATGAGACACGGTTGAACTCATCGCCATATGTACAGTACGGAAGCTTCCAGGAGGGTCACTGACCGGGTCGGTTTGTGCCGCAATGCTGAACCGCGTGTCCCAGCTTCCTTCTACCATGCAGAGAAGCCTTGAGAATTACACTGCAGCCACTGGCTGCAGTTTGGCTTGCACTGGTGATTTTAGCCGTCAGTAGCACTGCTGTGGTGGTACTTCAGGGATCATTTATTAGGTGGGGGGCCGCACAGAGGCACAGCCTGCTCTGGCTTTTTGGGTAGAGCTTAGGTGCTGACAATGAATGGTGTACATTGGTGAGCCCAAGGAGCTGGAACAATGGAGGATTTCTTATATGAAAACCATATAGAGCATTTCACCACCTTCCTAAACCAGAGCCGTATGTTTTTGCTAAAATATCATTTTGAATTTTTTACTGTTTGCATAAACTTTATATTCTGCATTATCTTCCCACGGTGATGTCAAACAGTGGAGAACAATTTTGGGTCTCAAACAGCTTCTCATTTACTGAAATAAGTCATAACTCCCTAAGTTCCTTATCTATAGTGCAGCAGTAACCTTCAGTCTGAGCCCACAGCCTCCGGTGTCGTCACTGTCTGCTCTCCCGGGGCCCTTCTTGGGATGAGCTCTGTCCGACGAGCAACCTGCTGCAATCCACGTTAGCTCTCCAGCCCTCGCGATGAATCACGTTCAGAATCTGGAGCCAGCCGCTTCCTCCCTCCCTGGCCGCTTCGTGGCCAGAGCAGCATCCCGCCCTATCGCCACGCCAGGAAGAGGGGCCGACACAGATGTCTCGCAGAAACATCTGGAAGCACGATGTAGCGAAAACACTCCGAGGAATAAACAAAATGAACATGTCATCTCACATCAGCTTTGCGGAGTGGGAACAGCTCCGAGGCAGCATAACAAGTCCGCGACGGTTCACCGCTTATTACTTTACAGAGGAAAATCTGTTCTGCTTTATGACCAATTACGCGCCAGTAGAGATGCGAGGTTCGTAGGCCCAGAGCTCTGGGAGCTATGCAGGCTTGGTGCTGATGAAGGAAACCCGACGTATGACTTCATTTTTTTTACTATACATTTTACAAGGATAATGTTTTCAAACCGACGGAGGATCTTTGGCACGTCCTTCACTTGTGCCCCAATAACATGCTGGAATCTTATTTTGCTTGAGTCATCTATAATGACTCCCCAAATATAGAGAGCTGCTGCTGCTCAATAGATCTGTTAAACACATGAGATATTGACATGTATGAACGGATATGCTGCGAAGGTAAACATTCAGTAAAGCCAGAGACCCAGGGGAAGAACAACAATGCTCCACATGAGATTCGAGCGAGGTAACCCCACTCTCCGTAAGTCAATAGCATGTAATATAAGCCATTTGGGGCTTGTGATCTCTCCTCACCCCTGTTGAACCACTGGCAGAGAACAAACAGGGCTATAGGCAGAGCACAATGTTCAACAAACACAGGCTGATTCCTTGTTTTCGGGAAAGGCCCAGGAGAGCCAATCAGATATTCAAGGCAGTAGAAGCGGGTCTGTTGGCTTAGGCCCGTGACCCTGGCACCACTTGGCTCAGTGGGCTGTCAGAAAGAGCCCAGCAGGAAGGCTGGATGATTTAACACTGAGTTCCGGGACCCTACCCAGGCCAAACTGATTGAACAAGGTGGAAGTCGGAGATTTATCTGACTCGGAGGACCCACCAATCTCAGGGCAGGTTGGGGGTCAGTTAGAGAGGCAGAGTGGGAGTAGAGTCTTCATCTGCGTGTTCTCTACATGCAGGTTAGAACACCGGAATTGCTTGTTTCAACAGTTATTCATTTCTAGCCCACTTCCTCTGTTGACTCGCCATAAACACATACATCCCTCCGCCCTACACATACCTGGGGTTTTTCACTTTTTTTTCTCTACTTCCCCAAAAAATTGCTGTCTTGGGAGGACGTGCGGAAGACGTCCCACAGCTTGGCTTTTGCCCGGGATGTTTGGAAGGGGGCTGCATGTACTGAGGAGGAATAAACTCACAGGTGGTCTACAATAACACTATTTTTACGGCAAAGGGGGGTAAGCAACCTTGAATATTTGTCTTCAGGAATATCCGTGACCCATGTCTTGCAGTGATCTTAGAGGAACTCTGGTCTGTTTGGCTATGGTTGGTTGGGGGTGGGGATGGAGCTTAGTTATGTCCTAAAGTAAAGTCAGTTTAACCCTGGCAGAGAACTAGAGTAAGCGTGGGTACTACTGAAAGTTAAGTTTAATAAGACATAATCCACAAATATATGCAGAAATTCATAACAAGCTCAAAAGCTGGATATTTGTGGACCATCCCAACACATCTGACATGAATTCCCAGATATCGCCTGATTAATAAGCAGTTAAAGGTCATCAGGCGCTTGCAACCTAAGTATAATCTCACAGCATCCAGAATCCAGCCCCATGGACCGCATTCACCTATTTCCTCCTGCCCATCTTTCCCTGTCCCAGATAAGCATGTGTTCAAATCTGGAAAATGGAAAAGGTCCTTCTAAGTAAAAACCACACAGTTTGTGGCCTGGTTAAAGCCAAAAAGTTTAAAATATTTGTTTCAGTTCGTCTGCCTGGTGATTTGTATCAATAAACACAGAATCATTCATCCACTCCATGTACTGCTCTGTCCACATTACCTTAAATTTTATGTTTTATGAAGCAGTGCGTTTACTAGCTTTCAATAATTTCTAAAGACCTCAAATAAACAGCTCATGAATCTGGCTCCATATATATGTAATATCTGTTGTTTTTCAGAACAGATTTAAATGAAATGAAATTGATAATAAATTTTGTACTTGTGTGTACTCTGCATTATAGTAAAACGTATCATATTAAACATTTTAATCAAATATATCATTTTCTGGTTTTGTCTTCCAGTATTACTTGTGAAAACCACTGGGGCAAAGTGCTTTCTGTTTCTGGCTGTAATCTTCACCTAAAATCCCCAGTGACAGACCAAGCCCTTTTTCACCAGGAGGCACAAGGTGGTTTTTTCTTTGTCCTTTTTTGTTAAGCAACATCAAGCGTTCCATATGAAACGTATTGTCCATTTCATTCACATTATAAAATCAAGTGCTTGAGATGCATGTCATAAATATCTGCTGTTGGTGAGCAGTTCAAATGTCACGCAGCTTTGATGTCAACAGTGAATTGTTGCCTCTGTAAACAATAACATACAGTTGCGCCATATGCAGATGTTCCTCACGACGGAGACAGGCCTGCAGGACACGCTTTAATCCCGGTGACCGCTTGTCAGCTGTGACCTCGCCACCTCTAGCCATCCATCAAGCCCAGATCTCCACACAAGCCTTCCATAAACCAAGGAGCTTCAAATTAAAGGTCCTTGACCAGGCCCTGCTAACAGTAGCCAAGATTTCCCTGCCTGAGATTGTTAAATCTAGCAAGGTAAATAATTTTTCTCCAATTCTGACACATCTATTGTTCAGCTAAGTATGACATTCAATTCCAGGATGCTACAAATTATCTGAAAAAACCTACCCTTCTTTGGACAGTCATAGGCAAGTCCCAGACTCCAAAACTCTGACAATAATGTAATATATTTTTTATATGTAATATTTTTTTGGCAACATAGCATATGCTGCAGAATGTCTATATCAAGAATATTTAACTTAGATTTAACATAATTAAATATGCCTGACCACATAAGTCCAGTGTCAGCAACTGAAAAACTTTTTGTGATATTTATCAGAGACCCTCAACTGCAGAACAGGAACTGTTATTTAGTTATTTCTAGTTCCATGTTCTCTCTGTGTGTGGATTTTGCATGTTTTCCCAAAGGATTCCCCTCACACTCCAGAAAGGTGTAGTAATGTGAGGTCTGTGGCTGTGTGAATGTGTATACGCTGTGATGGGCAGGCATCCATCCCTGGGAGTTCCCCTGCCTTGAGCTGTGCCCAGTGCATCCTTGTTTCCTATTGTAGGCTCCAGGCTCACTGCTATCCTGTACTGGATACACTCCTATGGAGCACAGATGGGTGTGCTCCACACGTAGGTAGGTGCAACTCTATGTGAGACTGTGGTGTTACCTCAGTCATCCTATGAATAAATTCTTAGCCAGCAATAGAATTTATGAAAAAGTACTCCGATTATTTCCAGTGCAGTTGGACGGCCACTTATGATATTAATAGACAGAAATAAAAGAATGTTTTTAAGCTATATCCAAGACATTTGGGATGAATCATTTAAAGATGGGCAGCTCCTCAGCCAGTAACTGAACATGAGTAAAGGATTTGCAGAAAAACTACTGGTTTGCCACAGGCAACCAGGACCAAATGCTTTCTTTGTGTTGTCATGACAGTTTAAGAATATAAACTTCACCAATCAGGAATGACAAATCCCACTGGGATTAAATGCTTTGTGTAAATCATTCTGTCTGGGAAATGCAGGACAAATGTCAGTCACCAAGCTTAATGCTAATGATTAATGTCGAAGCCAATATTTAGAGTATAATTCTGTTGTTCCTGTATGAATACAAAATAGTGCATCTTTCACCAAATAATGCTCCATTGGATGTGCTTACCTGTGTGAGCCTCACTGACAGCAGGCCATTCCAGGTGTGTAGAGAAAGTCAGTCGACAAGCAACATCTCACCAGTCTGTCCCAGTGAGGTCAGTTGCTTCCTCACTGTAATCTCGCCCTCAAAAGTGATATCTGCTCACCACATTGAAAGACCATTATATGATTCTCCTGTTACATTTCAAAGTGAAGTCACTTGCATGTCTTCCAACTGCTAACAAATGTTTTCTTGTGAGAGCATTTATTTAACTGCCCACAGAAAGGAAGCAAAGGTTATATTCACAACTCTTCGAGACCGGAGATATTTAAGGAATGTTCCACTGAGGAGTCTGCTTAAATAATCAAAGCTGCTATAATATCGACGGTGCTGTCCTCGCTGTCCTTCCACTCTAGGAGGCCAGCTCTCCAGCTTGGTCATTCCGCGTGCCTTCGCTAGAGCCAGATCACTTGTTTATTATCAGCCTTTTCGGGTTATAACAGAACATTTTTATTCATCAAAAATGTTGATGACATAAGAATTCAGCAGGTCGACCACATTCGGTGGGACCGTCTTGCCAAAACAAGCAGGTGCATTGACTCTCAGATATGCTTACATCTGTTTTATTCATATTAATTTTAGTGATGAGCTGAGGCAGGTAATTTATATCAGTGCTGATGTTTCACAGGTATCTGTGCACCAGTGGTATAACACGTTAGCCTTGTAATTTACTTTATTTAGTTTCAGTACATTTGGTAACACTTTACATTAACTTCACCTTCATAATGCCTTTATAATGCATTCATAGAACATTCACCGCACCTTCTTAATGCACTCATAGAACATTTATAGCTTTAATATACACTAATAAACATTATATGATTATATGATTATAGTGTTTGTTATTAATGTACATTGCAACTGCCATGTCTTGATCATTGAAAGTATCATGAATGCAATACTTTAAGATGATGATGTTATACTTATATGCTGTATTGAATGTTCTATAAATGCATAATGGATGCAGTTAATGCAAGGCATTACCATACATCTATGTAAATATTATGGTTAATAACAGCTTTTTCACATCCCCTAGCACATAGGGCCCTGGTGGTTTAATAGGTGGCTGTGGCCTCATACCTCCAGGGAAGTGGGTTTGGTTCCTGTCCCCCCCACCACCTCTGAGGTCTGCATGATCTCTCCATGTTTGCGTTGGGCTCCTCTGGGTACGCCACTTTTCTCCCGCAGCCCAAAACCATGTGCTGTGGTGAAATGGAGGCTCCACATTGCTTTTAGTGTCTGTGTGCATGTATGTCATGATGGACTAACACCCACTCCAGCGCATTTGCACTAGGCTCACCATTAACCCATTGTCACAGCGCGGATGGACTGAGCAGCAATAAATAACATGTGCAATTATTATTTATATTATTATTCATTATCTTTCATTCTGAGGAATCAGAAGTTAGTGAAGACATGTTTATAAGAAAAAATTGATGAATCAGTTTCTTTTGACTCATTGGACAGCGGTTCAAGTCTCATGCTCAGGAATTTCTAGATGTTTCTTGATACCAAAGATTGAAGAATACACTGTCAACATGAAAGTCAAGACAATTTATTATTAAGTATTATCATTTCAAGACATTATGAAACACCTTAGACATTTAAAGACATCATCAGAGAAGCACAGAACAACTCAAAACAAACAGAATAATAGAAAACAAACTAGCTAACTGAGCATATAGGTCGCCAAGCATTTCACTCAGAACAAATGAAAATATCTTCTTTGGGTACATTAGACGTCCATTAGACGGTACCGTCGACAAAGGCAGGCAGAAAACGGCGCGTGGTAAATCTATCTGAGAGCTAGCCGTCCTACGGCAGCTGTGGTAGGCCTGCAGATGCTGTCCTCCTGGGTCTGGTACGGTAAGGGTTACGGGGTTTGGTGGGTGTGTGTGGAATCAGACGTCTGCTGGAAAAAGCGCAGGGGGCAGTAACCCCAGAGGCATCCATGCACTAGGCCGGCCAGAACATAGGCCTGCCATTGTGTGTCCGACCGACTGCAACACTCTTCAAATGTCTCCTCTGGGAAGCAGGAAATTGGACCACTTGCTACCTGCTACAACAACATCCTGTATTTGAGAAGACTTGTTTTCGCCCATTCCCACCTATTATTTCCTCTTTCCATTGTACGGAAGCCGTCTGACCCCAAGCTCATGGGCTGGTCCCGCACGGATCTCCAATCTGATCCCGATCACCGCTCCTCTGCCCAGATGCTTCCCTTTTGTTCTGCGGAATGAAGCAGGAAAGTGCTTCTTCGTTTC
The DNA here is from genome assembly GCA_026780765.1 of Petrocephalus schoutedeni. NCBI lineage: Eukaryota > Metazoa > Chordata > Actinopteri > Osteoglossiformes > Mormyridae > Petrocephalus > Petrocephalus schoutedeni. The sequence goes on along the minus strand of JAODKL010000095.1, from coordinate 25,451,151 downwards.
AAGAAGAGCTTAAATGCACCACGCGTGCACATCGGGCGCAGTGGTGCGGCAAGAGCCGGCGTTTCAGCAACACGCTGTCTGTTCTGCCTGCCTGTCATTAGCGACTTAACACTGTCATTCCAGGCCTGTTAAGACTGAGTGATGTATCATTGGTAATATATTCTCAGCAGAATTGTAGAGAAGGTTTTCCAGGAAGTGGCATTATTTCCAGGCAGGCATACACGTTTACAGAATCGAGAAGTCTGTGGCCGAAGCATTAAATGACGTTGACTTTATAAACTACCCTTTCTGTGTGGTTTTCATAAAAACAATGAGATGGAAAGCTCTATTAAAAACTTGCATAAGCAGTTGTGGGCCAAAAAGAAATGCTTTGTAATCCCACCCTATGACCCAGAAGGAAATTATAAAGGCCTTGTTTAAAATTTTTATAACATTTATTGAAGCCTTTAACTGCAGATCTTAATTTGCTACATCTGTATTTCATTTATTATTAAAATTTCAAATGTAAAAACATAGAAATACAAAAAAAAAAAATCAAAGTTTACTAAAAAAAAAAACAGCACATCATATCAAAAGTCAGTTGAATTGGCAAATCTGGAATGGCTGTGAAGCTTTGGAAGTTCTGCAAACCTTTGGCATCCTTCATGTGATTTTTCCAGCAGAAAGCTAAAAATAACAGATGCTTTTCAGTGACCTTAACTGATCACCAGACAAAGCACTTCCATATACAACAGCAGAAGTAAACTGAATGACTGATTTACATTTTCATTGTACTGATGATACCAAAACATTTCTGCAGGCGTCCTGCTAATTTTTTAATCAGTTCTCATTGTACAACAGTGAAGATCTGAGCTACTAAGCTGAATGTAGATCTTAACGGTCTGGCGAGTATGTACAGAAGAAAGCACTTTGCCATTTGCCTAGGCGAGAAGGAAAACACTGCAGATGCACAAGTCTGTCAGTCAATGGGCGCTGGCCACTCCAGCAACCAGGCATCCCAAGATGCAATGCAGCATCAATGGGCATCCGGCTGACGTAGGCTGGCTCTAGTCCGTCACTCTGAGCTGGGCGAGGCTGCAGAATCGACATCGTCTGTCTCCAGGTCGTGCGGAGAGGCAGGTTGCCCTCCTTTCACTCTCTTCCATTTCATCCGTCTGTTTTGGAACCACACTTTCACCTACAAAAGACGGTTACGAATTGTGATCAAAAATCCAATGAAAACAAAGCATAAACTGTACTGCAATGTGAAAACAGCAGATAAGCAGACATTTCTTCATTACACTACATGGAGATCACTGGAATAAATACTTCTACTTCATTTCCTGTGATCATTTCTTCTTTTCTTTTATTTGACACTCCTATTTTGTTTTGACTATATGTAACATAGTTAGAACTACTTATCTAATTGATATAACTAGGGAAAAAAACTGCAATATCTAAGTGACTATCCAGCTCAGGCCAAAGGAATGTGAAGAGATGTATAAGTACTGTGTCCAGTCTGTGGGACTGACATGGCATCATTTCCTGTGAGCGCAGGCTGTATCCTTCCTGTGTGGGCTGGGCTCTGGGGAGGCCATGTGAGACCTCTGTGCATCCCGCTCTGCATTCCCCACAGCAACACAGGAATAAAGACAATCTGTTCCCACACTATTTTAGGCGCATTACTTCGTCTGATCCTCTCTTGTCATTTTTTGTGTGCGAGATCTCTGGCTGCCAAAATATGTAGACTTCATTGGAAAAACACAGCACCAAGTTGCAGAGGGGATTGGGAATGAGCACGGGATAGTGCTGCGATCTGGTGTCTGGGACCCAGGGCCTGGGAAACTCATCTCTGCTTGGCACAGACTTTGTGGCCAGTCTGAATCTGACCGTGCAGAATGAAGCACTGGGGAGAGTGGGCTGCGGGTGAGTGGATAAGGTCAGCATCTCGCAGACCAGCCAGAGACCAGTATTTGAAGTCTGTAGTTATAAAACGGGTTCAACTTGGGTGGATGTTTCAGTGGATCTTTTAATAATTCATGGTATATACAGGGTCAAGCTATAATATATTTCATATAGCCTTTAGCAAAGTGAGGTACTGAGGAACTATGGCAGCCAGTAATTAATTTATGTTATTATCATCGTAAATTAAAACAAGAGCCCTAAAATTGGACAGAATGAATGGCGATGATGAGGTTGACATTTTCATAATGAAATTTGAGTTAAAAGAAGGATGGTTTTACTCAGCAATGGAAAATCTTACCCGGCCCTTTCAAATTGACTGCCTCTGATTGGCTGTCCAAAACCACTGCTGTTTGTACAGTCTAGTGAATGGAGGGAAGCTCCCACAGGAAGAGGTGGCTAAGCAGCTGGGGATCTGGGCGTACCTGTCGCTCTGTGAGGTCCAGGTTGACTGCGATCTCGTAGCGACGCAGCCGGGTCAGGTAATTATGGTGGGTAAACTCAGCCTCCAGTTCCCGGAGCTGCTCTTTGGTGAACGCCGTTCTCTCCTTCCTGGCTTTGCAGTTGGAATCGCCCTTAAAGGTGGAGTCGTGGGTTTCTGGAGGATCAGAAGAAAGCGGGACTTCAGCTGTATTGAACTCAGTCTGCGTCCACGTTACCATGTTACAAAGATCTTGAAAAATCATGAAAAAAATAATCTGCTAGTGGCATTTTGCTATGATGCCCTGCTGGTTGTTCGTTTTATGAACTATCTGCCAGCCGTCCCTTAAATTTGGCCTCGTGGGTCAGAACGGGTTTGTGCTGGCCACCGGTACTGCTGTGGGTTCTGTGACCTTGCCTACTGGTATTTCAGGACACACACAGAGACGGCCGAAGAACCTGCAGAGGCCAGTGTAAGAGAGGGGTCACCGGGGAGGAGCTCAGTGGGCTCCAGTTAAGAAGGAATGCAGCGTAACGCCATTAAAAGGGACCACAAAGAGCAGAGTCCCTGCTGAAAGCTTAAATATGAAGACCCCCTTCCTCTGAGATCTATAGGGCCGAACAGAACATAAATACGATTTACTGCCCAAAGTCCCTCACAAACACCAGGAGCCACCGTCAAAATCAGATATGCTGTTATTTAAGGCCATTCTTGACCAGCAAAATCTTAATAAAATCTTGCCCAGGGAAAATCCCAAATGCATAGCAGTTAAGAGAAGACAATTAAAAGCATACTTAAAATAAAAACCCTGGACAAAATTAGTCCAGGAAAGCAAATGCCTTTTTATTGCAATTAAGTGTCGGGCTCTCTGATGTGATGTCGCATCATCCTTAGACAAATAGCGGCTGACGTAATGTTGCCAAAACGCTTATAATTGGTCACGCTGAGAACATCTTTGTGTAGCCCCTGCCAAATTGTGTGGCCAGACTGCTGTGGGTTACGGTCACGAAGGCAGATGTAACAGGCTGGGTTCTGATGTCCCGCTTACTGCCTGGAAGTTAGCAGTCTGCACTAAAGTAGCACATGGGGTGTGTTATTGTTATTGTTGTTGTTGTTTATACCCATTTATTGCATGCCACGCAATCTCAGCGTCACCACCAAATGTGCTCGTTTGGATTGTAAACGTGGACGCAGGGCTAATCTCTGGACCTACTCCTGGTGGGAACATCTCCTCGTAAATGTCGCCAAACTGCCTAACAGAGGCCGCTGCTGCTGCTGTACACAGTCTTTGGGGTCAGACAACATTTGGCAGAAATCTGGAAAGGGTGGTAAAGTAATTCGTCCTAATTAACACCGAACTGGTCCCGCTGTTAAGGCTCATTGTAAAGATTTAATTGCTCGCAAAACAAAACAAAAGCACAGATTTTAAATCATTGCTTCATTCTTTTCCTTTTTCATGTTTTTAAACAAGATTAGAGCATCCTAAAAAACTGAGGGGGAACTTATAAACACAAATAGAAAAAAGGATACAAAGAAAATAAATCTATAAAAAATATTGTGCGGTTGGGTAAGGTTTTGATTAAAAGCTAAAAGCTGTCTTGCCATGTTGGCAACCCAGAAGACTTTTAAATCAGTGCGGAAAATGCGAAGCGTGTGAAATGCGCCTGTACTTCTGCTGCCAGGTGAGACATCGCCATTTATGAATAATGTGTGCAGGTGGATTCGATTAGGTCGCCAACAGCCTAGAACGCTTCACATCGCTGACCCTTTCGGTGTCTATGCAGACAGACACACGAGGTGCATAACTGAATCTAGCTGGTTTATTCTGAATCTCATTTTGTTTATTTTGAGTCGGCACCGCACACGTGCAAAGGGCTCATGTTACTACCGAAGTACGGAAAATGTCGAGGCATAATCATGTAGAATTGAGACAGCTGGCAAGGTCATTTAGTCGACGTGGTCGGGCATATGTGGGTTGTAATAAGGTCACATGAAGGCGAACGTGAGTGCACTTCCTCAGTCCTCAGGAGATGTCTGTCAGGCCAAGCCTGCGATTATGGGCAATATTTGAATAAAATGTATACTGGCCTCTGCATATCATTGGCTCGCCTGTCTCTTTATGGGCACATGTGCTGAAAATCAGAAAAATTAACATGTTTGTGTTGTATAGTTCTAGATGACTGCACAAAATGTGACAATCCTACATTACACTGCAAAAAGGATATAATAGTCCAGGTTATACACACCTTCAAACCGCATTAAATCACAGCAAAAAAAATAATAAAAAATTCAATATGTTCTCCGGGGAAATTTATCAACATAACAACCAAGTCTATTTCCCTGGGACAGTAGGAGGGTGTAATACTTCAGTTTCTAATTAAAATTAATCTGTTTAGATCTCTACTTTGCATCTCAAAATGCACTGCTCATTCCTTTAACAGATGCAAAGAACACCATCCCTAATTGCTATGCTGAGAAGTGGAAACATTTCCAAATAACCAAGGGGACCGCAAACATAATATCACACTGAATCTACAGACGCACATGCAGCTGTGGGCTGTTAATTGGAACTGAGCAGCACAGATTGTTTACAAAGGCAAAAACATGCTGTTTGGTGTGATATGAATTTGAAGGTGAACGTTTTCTTGATCGCCCACTGGATATTGGCGCTGTCAGCACCGGCTAATGGTCACCATAACTGTGTCCATTGCTGTCAACCTGAGCACGTATATCCATAATTATTGTGCTGTTTAGGATTGGAGATCTGAATCAGCCTGAGCAGAAGAAGATACAGGAAACACTAATGTGTTACTGTCTTTCCATAAGTAAATTCAACCAATCTCACTAGAGAGTCTGAAGGATGTACATTTACATCCATAGTTATACTGGGATGATGATGGTACAAAACTCATTATTCACATTCAATTCAAATAACCTACTAAATACAACCTTTTTTCACGATTTCCTGCATTTCTGTACCTGTAGATGTGATAGAATAGACGTCTGGCTGTTTACTGGATTCACTGTAAAGTTATGACTGTCTGACTGAAGATCAGTCCTGGTCATCAATAGATTTGTATGAGAAACATCTGGTGAATTTCACTGTCTAACAGGAAGTGATACTGAATAGTATCCAGTTTTGTGTATGTCATTTAGAGAAGTATAACAGTCACTGTTCACATATTCATAGTGTTTCTACAGTGAGTGTGCCTGGCAGTTTAGAGTGCCGGGTGCCTGTGAGTTACCAGCCTCCCTCAGTCAGCCGATAGTCCAGCCAAGAGCTCCTCTCCAGTGTAGCTCAGACTGACTCACAAATACTGTGACAAATAGAGTGGATGTGGCCTGATAAGGGGGGAATCTGCTGAAGATCAGTGATGTGGGGTGGGATAGGAATGGACAGCCGACAGAGACACCTGCAGATGTTTCAGTGAGCATAAAGGGCTACAGTTTTGCTGCTCCTCCTCCTCCTCCTACTACTACTACTACTAATAATAACAACCCACCCATCTTCCAGGCCTTTACTCTGATTGGTGCCATGGGTAATAACACAAGCAAAATGTAAAGTGTCTTTCACTGTGCTCTTTACAAAGTAAATGTTTTTTGGAAATAAAGCAGAAAACCTTTTTCCTATGACCTAAACTGTGCTTCTTGATCAAAAATGAGTTTAGTAACAAAATTATATTAATATATTATATATTAATATTAGTCTGTCTGTTTGCTACAGACAGACTCATAACTGATTTATTTGGTATTTGTTATTGTTTTAGATAGCAATTTAGTCAGACGTTACAAATCAATATCAGGTATTTTGATAGCGATGCTTCTCCCCAAGAATATCCACTGATCTCTGGAGAGTGGTCAGGAATTTTGAGACGTGAGCACTGAAGTGTTTGTCTTCTCATGTCTGTGCCCACGTGAGGGGAACAGGACTGTTTAATGCGCTTAAGGTGACAATTTTGATATCTGACACTTAAGGTGACAATTTTGATATCTAGCTAGGGTTTTTGGTAAAATGCAGAGATTTTTTTAAGGATTTTTTTTTTAGAATTCCTACATACTCGTGAATATACTTAATGCCAAATGATTTAAGGTCATCGTGCACGTTGCACTTGACAGCACTTTGTAACTTTGCTTTATGTGGCAGTGAATGCCTCCCGTATTCCCGTACTGAGGGAAGCAAGTAATGAACATGAACCAGAAACGAAATCCCCTGCCATTTGACTAAGAAAGTGGAAATCGATCAAAATCAGCCAATGGAAAGGAATCGCTGCTGACCTGCGACCTCCCTCTTCCTCTTGGACGTCTTCTTCTCTGTCTCAGTGGGTGCCATGCAAGGCGGCGAGTATTCCCCCTCCAGACAGCCGGACACCGGCCCCGGCAGCCTGTCCAGACCCACGTCATCCACCTCGGCCGCGCCGCTGCCGGCCCGGCACGGCTCCTGGCCCCGGGTGCGAGCCCCGCAGGTGGGGAACTGCCAGTCGGGCCGCTGGAAGCCGGGGCCTCCAGGATCAGCGTAGGGCCGCTCCTGGCGTGGGTAGGCGTGTGTCGCCGCCGACACCAGGCAGGAGGCCGGGAAGTCCGTATAGGCCAGGAACTCGGGCTTCTGGTGCAGCGGGAATGGGGCCTGCTGGTACGGCGGTAAGCCCGGCGACGGCACCGCCGAGTGCGGCCCCCGCATGCACCCCCAGATGGCGCTGCCCGGGTGGGCGCTCCGCATGCAGCTGCTGGCAGGCTGATCCATGGGCCGGAACACGCAGGGAAAGTCTCTCCGGAAAACGTTCAGTCTAGGACGGAATTCCAAACAGCATCCAGCTCCAGTTAACACATGAAGAGGGACGTGGGGAAACCGATCTGCAATCCCAGGTCCGGGAGAAGCTTGAGTGTCCGTGATGCCAGGAAGACCATCCAGGGGCTCCACCTCCGGGCGTCTCTCTGCTACTGTACGGGCTGGCGGCTGAGGGGCCTGGTCGCACCCTGCTGCATCCTCTCTCAGCTCCTAGGCTCCTGCTCGCACTGCTGAGGCATTCCAGGCCAGAGGTCCCTCCTCTCTTTTAAAGGCTAGGTGGGAAAGAGTGGCAAGTTTATGGAGTGTAACGTGATCTCGCGGAGGAGGGGCCCCACCGCCACATGTTGGTACCCTCCAACCAACCCTGCCTCATCAACTATTAATCATGGGGGAAATTTTATATGCACATCTAATGGGATTTCCAGGCGCAGACTTTTAAAGGAACATTGTCTGTAAAATATAAAACGAACACCCACATGGGAAAGGGGCGCTCGGTCTCTTACCTCTTTCCTTCTTTTTTTTTTTTCAGAGACACAGTCTAACCTCCGCCGAACATCTGGAAAGCAGTGCCGGCACGCACACGAGCGTGCGCACCCCCGCCGTCCGCCCCCGCTCGCCCCGAGCGCGCATCCCCCCCGGTCGCGGCATACGCTCCCTCCGCGGCGGCGTCCCGTTAATCGCGGCTCCCGCTCACACCTCCGTTCGCACGGCGGAAAAACTGGTCGCTCTCCAGCGGTGCCGCGGCTTCTCAGCCCGGCTCAAGGCTGCCCGCTTAATGTTCTAGAATCCCTCTACTCCTGTATTTAAATGGGTACTTACTGACTGGTCACATTGTAAAGCTTAATGCAGTTTTGCTTAACATTTCTGCTATTCTTTTTCTTCATGAACAGCTTCGATATTACCGGCAGATATTATTCTGCATGTACAGTATAACTGAATATTCATATAACTAACAGTTCAGGAGTCAGGGAAATAAGTTCACTTTAATGCAATTTTTTATCAGCTATATGAATAATTTATATAAAATTTACTATATGAATTATTTTATATGCATCCATCACGCACATTTGGTTTTGAATCATGTTTCTGTCTCGATGACATAGAATGGGTTATTTTACGCAGCTGGTGATTTTATGGTTGTGATTTTTTATTTTGAATCCAGGCACACAGTCCATTAATAAATTTCAACGCACTCTAGAATTTGGACGTGCAGTGCTGCAGCACTTCCAAGGGAGCAAGCCCATTAGCCATCTACTTGGACCTTTGCTTGACTTATTTGGTGACTGTTCCCCTCCGTGACGATTTCAGAAATCTCTCAGCCGTGTTCTGCTGCCTCGTGGTCGCCCGGGGAGCGGGCTTAGGAGCCAGGTGTGGTGAGAGGTCCGGCTGCACTGAATGAATGCGGGCCGGACCCGGACCCCAGTGCTCCTCTGCGTGCTCACAGCGTCAGCTTTCACCTCCTCCAGGTCAAGTCAGGCTCGTCACCCGTCGCGATTGTTTTTTCTTTTTGTGTATCTCGAACAAAAGAGAATAAAGCATATTGCCACCTATATGGTAGGAAGCAGAGAAAGGGTACATTTGTACATTGTACATTTATATAGACTGCGATATGAGTATGTAAGTATGGACTATGGTTAGCCGGTGTTTTAAAATTTTTTTATTACATTTTTGAATGTATACCATGACCCCTACCACAGCAAGCTCTCCATTGATGTATGGATTTTTGAATACATTTTGATAACCACATCTGTATTTTTTTTTTATCGAAAGTGTATCTTACTATTGACCAGAATAAATAATCATTAGCTTAAAATAAGGCATAATGTACTTGCTGGTTATATATTTCTACTGTAGTTTGTAGCATTGTGTACGTGGATTCATAGGCATTTTGGATGCATGGATACTCTGTCACAACAAGGAATGGGAAGACTGCCCCATAATTGATACCCCATAATCCTCTGAGACTGCCCCCCCCCCACCCCTGCCCCCCACACCATGATTTTCAGCAGGCCACACTTTCTGTAGTTTGTTTCAGCAGCTCTGTTGCGTCAGTGAAAGTGTAAAGTGTCTGTGGTTAGACTGAAATCCTTTCCATTTATCCAGCAAATAGTTTCGCCGTGATGCGTGCTGTCTTTACTGGCATCTGGGGCTCGGCCTTCGACCGCGGCGCTCCGCATCTGAAGCCGAGACGGGGGTTGCATACGTGCACGCGGTGTGCACGCGGGTGCATTTATTACGGAGTCAAAGAGGCAATGAGAAAGAGAATTTAGCTAGTCAGGGCTAATAAACAAACCTCAGTACCAGCATAGAGTAATTCGCAAAGCAGCAAACAATAAACAGTAAAACAGCTGCCCTTTTCAAGTGGAAAGATGGGACCCAGCGGTTTTTACGAAGCAGCCCTCATTTCAGAGGGACGCTTAGCGAGAGCTGGCGTGTGATGGTGTACGTTTCCTTCATGGCATTTCTGACTCTGCATTTAGACAGTGACTTAGTCTATATTCTGGGTGTGAAAGTTATAATATCAAAGCAGTCCGGTTCTGCAGCAGATCTGCTGGGAAAAGCAGCCGTGTCAGCCCGCCCCTGTATGTGTGCGTGTGTGTGAGACACCGCAAACCCCTCCAACAACCTGTCACCGTCACTCCGTGCCTCTGGACCAGAAAGCCGGTGTGTTTTCTTTTGATCCGTCTCTGTGACACAGGGGATCTACTCTGACATCAGTCACAGCCCAAGCGTCCACCCCAGTCTCGGTTTACGCTCAGCCCCTGGGAAGGAGAGGGCTCTCTCTTACTGCCGCCTTCCCAGCACGGGAGCCTGCCTTCTTTCCGTGACTCACCCTATTACCCTTCATCGCCATACAACTTTCAATGCATCTTTAACCCTGGGGAACCCACAGGGTCATATTTGACCTTGTATTTCTGCCTGACATTCAACCCACTCACCAAAGTAAAGAAAAAAATATATATTTTCTTTCGTTTTTTCGTTTCGTATATTTTTTCCGTACCATATACAACCCAAAAACAAAAGTAAAATCATTATTTTGATGAGTGGGTTGAATATAATAGCAGAAATAAAAGGTAGGGTCATATATGACCCCGTGGGATCCCCAAGGTTAAACACTAAACAGCACCATGACAGTGGCTTAAGGTGGACTGGTCAATAACCTGTACTTTTCTTTTTATCCTCTTACGTCATACATAGACATATTGATTCAATTAAAAAAATAAATCTGCATATTTTATAAAAGAATCCACGAAAAGTGACTCAAGGGTGCCGGCTCGTGCGGTAAGCACCCCTCCCCCCCCCCCCGGATGGGGTCTTGTGTTGCTCTTGGCCCGAGTTTCATTTCAGGCGTGTCATTAGCATGTGAAGTGGCGTGCAGTGGGCTTTGCGGCCTGCCCGGCCTTCCCAGCCACGCTGTGCAGGAGGCCAGACATTTGACACGCCATCCTTCAGCTGGTACCCATTGGGGGCGCCTGGTCATGCCAAATGGGACTTCACTACCAAGAAGACTCAGCTAAACATGATACTGCTGCCCTCTAGCGGAAGCTAGAGGCAAACACAGACTTCTTTGGCTACCGTTTCTGCCTTTGTCTGGCTCTGAATAGTAAAAAAAAAGGGGTGTGTTCCCAAAGACTGGTGTTTGGACTTAATAATGGAAAAACTGCCACATGGATTTTTGGCTGGAACATGATGTACTGTCAGTGATCTATTCTCTGTCTTGTTCGGTGTCTTAAACTTCTAAAATAAAAGGACCTGTCTTGACTGTCTTGTACAGCCAACCAAATAGCTTTAAAAATCATTGTAGCAGATAAGAAATAGGCAAATTACAATGCCAGCTGAAGCTTTACGTTTATTGTCTTAAATAGTGATTTTTCAGGTGATGTCATTATCATTCATAATTTTAATTGCCTTTAAATTGGTTCCAGGCACAGCCATGGGGGTAAGTAGCTGGAAAGATGGATGGATGGATGGATGGATGGATAATTGTACTTTTAACATGATTATATGGAAGGCTTTACATAAGAGGAAGCATAGTGAACATGTGGCAGGGGATTTTCTATTAACTGTTCCTGACTTCTACTGTTGTATAAAATATTTCTTTAATTAACTTACGTGGCAGAGAGTAGCCCAGTGGCTGTGGTGAACTTATTCAATTAAAGTGCAATGACAGCTATAGTTCTACTGGGTTCAATACAATGATCAGTTATATTTATAAGAATTGGCACAACACTACATTGACACTAATGGAAATTTAATTGATAGCCAACATCATTTGATTTTGAGAAGGATACAGAGCATGTGGGCCATGTGGGGGGGGGGGGGGGGGGGGGGGGGGGGGGGGGGGGGGGGGGGGGGGGGTGTGTGCAAGTGGCCACAATGAAGATGAAACTACCCTTAATTTGCATAAGAACATGTGCATTGGGAGGCTTACCTTCACCTATCCATCTCACATGTGACTCCCCATTAGACACACATGCATCCAGCATCCCCCCGCTAACAGCAGCCGGATCCCCTGCACCTGGGCGTAGCCCGCCTCAAGGGCCCACCGACATGTGACTATTCTAGCGAGCCTCAAACTAGCACAGAGGCTAAGGCCACGGAGCCACACACCACCCTAGGGATGAAGACGAATACCATTTCTGGGGGCACTGCAATACCCAGTCAATGTGTGGGGCAGACAGGGCAAGCCCCTCTTCTGGCTCCCTGTCCTGAAAATGTGTGTAATATGTGGTCCTCTCCATGGAGGATGTAAAAGATATTGAATTGATACGAACTGATGCTACACTCGATCTTAGCCAAGAGGCTGAGAAGTGAGCCAGACCTTACTGTAATCTCCATCATTAAAGCTATAAGGCAACATGCTGCCTGCTAACCACAAATATTCATATATACCATCAATACTGCAAAAGCCAGCTGTTAGTCTAGTAAACAGCTGTGTTTATGAGTCATCATTGATTATCACATTTTGTCTATGACACAGTCCGGGTTTCCATGGTTTTTGTATCAGTTGCTGGAGGAGAAACAGGCCATTTAGGTAACAAATTTTCCCATATTGCAAAATCCAGCTCCATCTTGTTTCAATTTGTCCTCACCGGGCCCCCACCAGCACGCTTCCAAGGAGCTGAGCACTGCCCCCCCCCCACC
>JAODKL010000095.1:25415216-25432271 GCA_026780765.1 Petrocephalus schoutedeni | reverse complement strand
AATATTCTCATTTACAAATAAAGTTATGAATGCAGTTCTTTGTAAAAAATGTGAGTAATATTGTACGCTTTTTGGATTAAAAAAAAATATATATGTATGTATGTATATATTTATGTGTGTGTGTGTGTGTATATATATATATATATATATATATATATATTGAGCTGGTAGCCCTCGAGCCATTCGGTAATCTTAAGGTAGCCCTCGGCTTTAAAAAGGTTGGTGACCCCTGTTCTACTTTGTCTGACGCATCTCCGTAACATAACCTGGCTCTCCTCCAACGGATGCACTGCTTTTTTGTCATTTTGTCTTTTTTCACAAATTCTTATTATCCTTGGTCGTTATTATGGTAATGCATTTCCTAACAACTCCTTTGATTGCCCCTCCCCCCCGATTTTCTTATAATGACAAGCATGGAAGACGTACATATGCCTACATTCAGAAAAAGTACAATTAAACTTTCTGGCCCAACAACTACTCTGAGAAGGAATTTTGATCTGAACTTGCCATGAATGTTGGAAATCTATCAGGCTGCCGTTAACGCCTCATTGTCCCCATGCGGCAGGCATACCAAAGAATCGGAAATGGTGTCCAAAAGGCTATCGGACCTATTGTAACGGGTATAAGAAGTATTACCACTTGCTAATAAACTTCCCTTAGAATAAAGACATTGACCTCCATTGCTCCATTGACCCACCGCACTAAGGATTCAACTTGGATGCACTGTTATGTCGCTGAAAGAGAAGCAAATGCCCCAGCTTCGGACATCCCTTTCCCCACCACCTTTTATCACTCTTGCAGTTTCTCCGGTAGCTTATTTTCACTATAGGGCAGGATTGACATGCTTTTAGCTTCATCATTCTGGGATCACCTCCTCAAAATTATTTTACTGATGGGCAAAACTGATGAAGACACAGAGGCCCTTAGTGAATTTCTTAGCACCCGTACCGGCTGGAAGTTTCCACCTAATTCAAAAACATCTGCAGCTTTGGCCTCAAACTGCTACTCAATTTTGTATCTTTTTATGGTCATAAGTGATGTTCCTAACACCCCTGACTTAGACCTGCTCGATGAATTGTGTGAGTTATGGGATACATCTGTAAGGGTTTCTATCCTATTACATTTTCATGAAAATAACAGGGTAATTGCTATGCTAATTTGTGGTGTGGTCCTCACATAACATCATATAATATGGATATACTTATGGCCTTCTGCACTGGCTTTCTCATGAAGAATATAAAATCCTGTCTATCATTATCCAAAGCTGGAGCTGAAGCCTGGATTCTGGAGCAACCTGAAGCTGTTGTTTAGCTCAGCAAAGGACCCATGTGTGATCCATGATGATCGCAGTAAGAAGTCTTGGAAGGGCTGCGAGTTTGGATAAAGCCGCTTCCAGTGCATAGACTTTGCCAGTGACTGCAGACCTGTTTTTAGTATTCACTTCCTGCTTCAGCTGTGGGTCCTTTCATGCCGGTTCTGCATTCTCTCAAAGCGACCTTCGCAGATCAAGGGAAGGGGAGACTCAGGCCGTCTTTATTTATTGCACCGTGACACCCTTCCATTTTTCATAACTGCTTACACAGGCCCAGGTTAACCAGGGGCCAATTCTTGGAGGGAGAGGGCATCCGAGGCAGGGGACAGGATGTTAGTTCATCACTGGGCACACACTCACCAGCAAACACACAAGCTGTATCCCTTTTCTGGTGCTGTAGCTTTCTATAAGGCTGCATTCAAAGACAGAATGCATCACTGCAGCGCGCCAAGGCTGTCCCATTTCAAGGCTCTTTCAAATGCAGTCGTGAAATGTGTCCTTTTCCCAGGATGCATACGATGGATCCTTTGCAGCCAAAATTTTGCAAATTTCAATATGCAGACTTTTAGAAGGACACGGCCTACAAAGATTGCACTGACCTCGTCCTTCAAAGGATGCAGCCCCTGAATTGGGACACAGATATTGATTTATGTGATCACAAGTCTTTGGACTGTGGGAGGAAACTGGAGTACTTGGAGGAAACCCACACTATTACACATACTCCACAGTTTTAAGAGCTGGGGACGGGAATCAAGCCCACATTCTTGGAGGTGTGAGGTCACAGTGCTAATCACTGCGCCACTGTGCTTCCTTGTGTTGTCATTTAATAATTCAAAGTAATATAAGCAATAATGAAGTCAAGCATATAAACAATTTCATGTAGAAATGAGCTTCCTTACTTCTGTACATCATAAAAGCTACAGCCACCCCCCTCTTCAGAATACATAGCACATATCTCTTGTCTAGCAAACAGGCTTGTGGAATTTTTTTGTCTTGTCTGAAATATATTATGGTCATGTGTAGCTGAACCCAGGCAAACTGCTCTTACAAGCCGTGGGAGCAAGATAGATGTTCATATAGCTCTTTTTGTGTAATAAATGATGCCACAGTTTATCCCTAGTTCACTGGGGATTGCCTTATGATTACAGGGTGACTTTAGAGCAATTCAAGCGATTCACAAAACTGCGTGTGAGGTCTACATTAACACCTGGTGGAGTGATTACTTCCTGCTGAGAACAAATGATTACACTTAGTTTGAAAGGATTAGGTCCTTAATTTATGTACTTAGTATGGGGGAACATGCATGATGTATTTATTTTTTTGGGAAAGCTACCATGAAATATTAGATGGACAAATACAATTATATAACAAAAATAATGTTCTGTATACTTAGGTTTAAGTGTGACTAATTTTAGTTGTTCTTCATGTATGTATTAGAATATAATAATAATTTATCTTAATTTAGTAACAGTAAAACTGCCTTGGATTACAAATAGCAGCAAAGCAATATACATACACATAGATAGGATATTTATAGGGAGAAAGGTAAGATATTTACTTTCAGTACCCATGCATATGGTGTCAGGTCACAGTCAGTGCAAGAGTATCAGTCCATCTCAGGGTACCCCCACCCCCACATACACATCTACAGGCCATTTAGAGACACCGATTCACTTTCGCATGTTTTCGGGCCACAGGGAAACATCAATCCAGACATGTTGGGAATATGCAGGCTGCATATACATACAGGTAGCATGTCAATACTCAACCCCAGAGGTGGAATGCCATAGGCCGACCACAGAGCCCCCCCACCCCAACTTACAGCCTAAAGCTAGCAAATGTAGTGATATTTAAAAGTGTTTTTCAGCTGTCATATATAAAGACTTGCAGATATATTGAAGATAAATGACACATATGGTTTCGATTGTTTATCTTCACGGTACCGTGTGTGTTCCAAATGCATTCGCAATCACTCTTAACATGCGTACTTGTTGCCAGACATAAATTTATCATGGAAATCTGCCAGTTCTACACAAACATTTGTTTTCCGAAACACGTGTTTAGATTTAAATGATCCTTAAAGTGGTGCTCTCGCAAACATTGCTTTTGGGAACCGCGACTGAATCCTGCTTTCGCTCCGTCATGCCAGCTGAACCATTATGCGGAAATGGCATGAGAGGACAATTCGAGCCGTCGTCACCTCATCTGATGTGCAGACCTCGGATGCATAACCTGCCAGACGTGGCCGTGGCTCAGGTGGGTGACACCGCCTAGAACCCGACGGAAAACATCCAATCCACTGCGGGACAAGGCGAGTACGTAGCACGGTGGTTAAAGGGCTGACCTCCCAACCACGGTGTCGCCATTTTTTCTCCCAGAGAGGTCCCTCTCGGCTGCTCCGGAGGTCAGCAGCTTAATTTGAGTTGCGTCAGTGGATGTCAGGCTCACATGATCGAGTTGCACGCTAATCCATGCAGCAATAATAAACTGCCTGTTGGACTGCCATCTTTTACAGCACCCTTTTGTGAAACAATAGGAACGGCCCGAGGAGATTAGAGGAGCAAGCCAGACACGCAGTCCTCCTCGTCCTTGTGGTTAACCTTTAGTCTTACATTCGATAGTCTACTTTTGCTCCGAACTGTGCAAATATATATATATATATATAAAAATAAGTGGCACAATTGAAATTCATTTAAACATATATAAACACACATACTGCAGATTTTGGAAAGTATTATACAATGTGGTTTAATGTTATATCTAGATCATAAATTAATTTAAGAAATCTGTTGCATTTCTCTAAAAGCAAATGAGTTACCAGGCAGCAGATTTTTTTTTTATTATTTTTTACTAATTTCACTCACAGCACTGAGAATCAAATGAACAGCACTGTGTCAATAAAAAGCAACCTCTGAGTTCCCGTTATTGTGAAACAGCAGAAAACTACAGGTCAAATGAAAGATGACGAGTGTTTGATCAGGCCCAGACTGTT
This sequence comes from Petrocephalus schoutedeni, assembly GCA_026780765.1. Lineage (NCBI taxonomy): Eukaryota > Metazoa > Chordata > Actinopteri > Osteoglossiformes > Mormyridae > Petrocephalus > Petrocephalus schoutedeni. The sequence continues at coordinate 25,427,967 of JAODKL010000095.1, read as the reverse complement.
GTTTTTTTTTTTAAATAACAGTTTCTGTTTTTCTTTCGCATGATGACAGCTGAGATTGGACTGGAGAGCTGTCTGTGTTTGGTATTGCAGTACCACAGAGAGGGCGCTGTGAGGTTATTCTGATCCCAGAGGGACACATCTCTCCAGATGCATTTATTATGAAACCAGATACTGAAAATGCGCTCAGTCCATATGACAGCTTCGTTGGCAGCTTTGGAATATTATAACTCAACTGTTTGACAGTAGAATTGTCTCATTTGTTGTGGCAGCAACTGGGGACACACAGAACCTGTTTGGAATTAGTGTATGATTTTCTGTTAAACCTAAGTCCAAAAAAAACACAACTTATTAAATACTGAAATGCTGTCCCTTCGTTTGAAATAGCAGAAGTCTAAATTTATTGTGACTCTAAACCTTGACGCCAAATCTCATATTTGGGACAGTACTGCCATAGGGACTACAGCGTATGAGTTAGGTAGTTTATCACCTGCAATAATTACAGATCTCCAAAAATAAGTCTTCAAAAATATAACCAAATAAGACGTGTTTTTACATATGCATTAAGTTCTGGTTCCCAGAACTTCCAGTACTGGAAGACATGGCCGTATGTTGATTGAGGTGACCGTCGAATTTAAATTTCAGCCTGATTCACATTGTCGTTTATGAATTCTACTGCTAAGGCTAAAGTTATTTAGCAATTTTTCTGGGTTAAAAACTAACGCAGCAGTAAATGCAGTTAGTTCATTTCCTACAGTACATTACCTAATAGCTCATAGCCCCTGGTAAGTCTTCATCTGTTTTCCATAACAGCTTCTCCCAAGGTCACCGAGAGCCTGTCAAGAATCACAGGGTACAAGGCAGGGGACACCTTGGACTTGATGTCAGTTCATCCAAGGGCACCAACATACACAATCATGACATGATTTTAGTGACAGCATTTCACCCAACTGCAAGTTTTGGGCTGTGAGAACCACAGAATGAATTTGAATAATCCATCTCTACTGGGACCATACTAGGAAAAGCTGTGAGAAGTTGGATGGATGGATGAATACTTTGGTAAGAAGGCCTAGAGCCTACTACAGACAGCAGAGGCAACAAGGCTGGGGTACACCCTGGCAACATGGAAAAAGTCCAACTTGAACATTCCAGGCTCCCGTTTCAAACTACTAAGGGACACAAACTGGATTTGTCACCTGTCTGCAGCCTTTCGGAGAATGAATCCCTGAGATTTCATAAGGAGCATAATTGCAGTTACCAAAGGTGCTAAACGATCAATGGGTTAGCAGACATTTTCATGTGAAAAATATGCAAATGTATCACCAGTATGTTTCTGTTATTTCGAGTGCCGATCCTCCCTTCCAGATTTCCTTGCTGCAGAGGGAACAGCAGGAGGCTCTGCTGTAGAAATAAAAAAAACACTCACACAGGCTGAAACACTCCCAGTTCAAAGACGCAGAACATGGTCACAACTCACTCTGGACCATAAACAGGTGATATTAAATACATTCTTGCCAAAAGAGCATCTGAGCATTCGCCAAGTCGTGAATCATGAACTACAGATGATACTTGCATTCTTTTTAGCATTCATCATGCTAAAATATCTGATAGACATGAATTACACATCATGGCAACATTACCGTGTGTCATCACGCTAACATATCTGATAGACATGAATTACACATCATGGCTACATTACTGTGTGTTATCCTGCTAACATATTTGATAGACATGAATTACACATCATGGCTACATTACTGTGTCATCACGCTAACATATTTGATAGACATGAATTACACATCATGGCTACATTACCGTGTGTCATCATGCTAACATATCTGATAGACATGAATTACACATCCTGGCTACATTACCGTGTGTCACCATGCTAACATATCTGATAGACATGAATTACACATCCTGGCTACATTACCGTGTGTCACCATGCTAACGTATCTGATAGACATGAATTACACATCATGGCTACATTAACGTGTCATCGTGCTAACATATCTGATAGACTTGAATTACACATTATGGCTACATTACCGTGTGTCATCACGCTAACATATCTGATAGACATGAATTACACATCATGGCTACATTACCGTGTGTCACCATGCTAACATATCTGAAAGACGTTCATTACATATTATGGCTACATTACCGTGTCACCATGTTAACATATCTGAAAGACATGCATTACACATCATGGCTGCATTACCGTGTGGCACCATGCTAACATATCTGAAAGACGTGAATTACACATCATGGCTACATTACCGTGTGTCACCATGCTAACATATCTGAAAGACGTGCATTACATATTACGGCTACATTACCATGTGGCACCATGCTAACATTTGAAAGACATGCGTTACATATTATGGCTACATTGCTCTGTCTTGTCATGCTAACAAATTTGATAGACTTGCATAGCACATCTTGGGTGCATTACTTTCCACTCATTAATATGTAATAGGCGTCACAGACGTCCTCTGGCCGCCTGGCATCCCATGTAGGGTGTCCCATGCCTTGTGCCGCATGCTTCTTGCGATTAATTACAGGCCCACCAGACCCTGTGCCGGATAAGCAGCTGGAATTCATTCATTGATGCATATTTTGCCATATCCCCCTAAAATCCCTTTATTACTACAGACTCCTCTTGGTCAATTTCCCTCCACACTGCTACAGAGTAAAACATACCACTACCTGCCATTAGGAGGCACTGCATGACTGTGATGCGACACACCTTTGGATATTTGGTCAGCTTTAGTGTTATCCTGTTGTTGCAAAATCACTAAATTACTAACACATCTCATCGCTAGCTAACAGTGCCTCACTTAACAGCCTGGATCATGGAAACCCTGTCCGGATAAATGATGCTTGTTATTTGTAAAACACAAGTCTTATAGATATAAATATATAGACGTGAGTTGCAACAGGATGCAACCCTCCTCTAGTGAACTGTGGTAGGTCCAACCTGAAGTTAAAGTGGGAAACAGAAGAAGCATTGGAGATATGCATTAATGTTCCTCCAGCCTGATTCTTTACAGCATGACTTTACCAGTTGATGGACACTCACACACTCGCCCAAAACTGCTTCAGGAGTCCAAACATGTTACCACAATGTAGCGTCAACTATCATAATATTAACTTGGACAGTAGGCCCCGAATGAGACGTTTTCCAGATTTTCCTGCTGGTGATTTCAGTTTATAAGGCCTGCATGTGCAAGCCTGTGCATTCCCGCTCACGTGTGCCTTGCACATGTGACGATTATTCCACGTAGGTCCTGACGGCTCACCCCCTCCCGCTGGTGTCCTCTCAAGGTCAGTCGTCCACGCACTGACCCGTGACCAGAGGCCTACGCGGCACTCTGACCCCCCCAAAGGTAAACAGGATGTTCGTGCAGTTCATCAAGCGACTGACAGCACTATCTAAATATGCCACCCATTACCCCCACCCCCCGCCCCGCAATTGGCCGTTACAGCAGGATGCTTCTACATGGAGCATGCCCCGGATATTCCCGAGAAAGTGAAAAACAGGAGACTGGAGAACTTCCCTGGCCTCTTCTCTCCAGGGCCTGCCCGAGCCACCGGCACCTCACAGTCCCGGTAGCTTCGGCCAGGTGGCCGGGGCGGCGAACAAAGGGTTAAAATCGCTCCCTCCCAAACAGGAGCAATGAGAGCACAAGTGGGCTTCACCTTAAATGAAACACAGTGCGCTGTCGGTTCACATTTACGTCAGTGCGCTAGGCGTGACTCGGCATGGCGAGGACCCGTTGTCACGCGTGTACAGCTGCACTGGGCTGGACCCCAGCGTGGGGCGTGAAAAAGCTCATGTCGAGCGTCACTGCTGCGGTTCTGCGCGTGCACGTGTCAGGGCTCCCCACTGATTCAGCCCTGCGCTCCTTGCACGGCTCTCCTGGAAAGTAAACAGAAAAAGCCATCGGAATGTTATCCTGAAAGCTCCTAATTTGCTGTGATTGCATTAATATTTTGGGCTGAAATTGCCCTTTTCCCCTTCCTTTGGCGCATGTTTATTTTCCTCCTGGCTGCTTCGCTCCTCCTTGCCGCTCGTTGCGCTCTCGATTTGGGGAAAATTAAGGGCGATTAGCTGGCAGACGGATGCCCTGCTGTTCCGGTCTGCCCAGGGGCTGTGTTGGGATCTCTGGGAGCTGAAGTGGCTGCTCCCCTGGGAGGTCAATAGAGCAGGGAGCCATGCATTGCTCCGCCCACAGCCTGCTGGACCTCGCGTCTGACTGGCTGTCTCCAGAGTTCACCCAATGTTCACCCCTGAAGCCCACCCCCACTCTTGCCCCATGGACTAGGGTTATGCAAATGTGTTTGTATGTGCACTTGGCATGCAGTTGCACATATTCCCTCACATATCATGTGTGCGTGTGTCCATGAGTGCCCATGTGGTTGTGTGTGTGTGTGTGTGTGAGGTATAGGAATGATGTTACTATAAGTCTACACTGCAAACGTGATTTTGTATTTTTATGGAGAATATTTGCACAAACAAGTCGCACGTGAAAATGTGCTTTGTATTCTGTGTGTACGTCCCTGTGTCTTTGTGTGTATGTGTGTCTGTGTGTGTACACCAGTCTGAGTATGTGTGTGTGTGTGTGTGTGTACACCAGTCTGAGTATGTGTGTGTGTGTGTGTGTACACCAGTCTGAGTGTGTATGTGTGTCTGTGTGTGTGTGTGTGTACACCAGTCTGAGTATGTGTGTGTGTGTGTACACCAGTCTGAGTGTGTGTGTGTGTCTGTGTGTGCGTGTTACAAAAATGTTCGCATGTCCTCACAATTGCTCGTGTGCCAGTTCCTGACGATGGCCGGAACAGCAGAGTGGGACTGTGTGGATGGCACTCGTCCAGGAAGCGTGGCAGATAAGCCTGCCTTACTCTTGGCCCACAGTCTGCTGTAACCCCTGCGGGGGAACTCCAGGCGGCGGGAGCACGTGCAGGCCTGGGGGGGCACGGGGGGCGCAGAGGGCACTCAGCACATAGAACATGTGGCGACGGAGAAGGAGCAGTCGGGCCGGGCCCACCTGCAGCCGGCCGGAGCCGGTTTCGGTTTCATTTAGACCCAGAAAGTGAACCCAATAAAAACACGAGTGGTGAGCAGCAGAGATCTCAGTTGTCCTGTGAGAATGATTTCGGGACGTGTTTGTTTAGTCTGTCCGGGACAGAAGCTGTTTGAAAGCCTCCATCTCACCAATCCTGGCTAATTTCTATTCATCTTTATCTTGTTTTTCATTGATGCTTCCTATGGATGCAGGCCTGCCGATGGATCAGATACACACACACAGGCCACGTGTTCATACCATTATGGGGACTCTCCATTCATCTCTATGGGTGTAACCCTAATCCCAGCTATGACAACCTTAATCCTTAGCCAGCCCTATTTTTTTTTCCCATCATGGTGGGGACATCTGGTCCCCACCATGTAGTAAATGCACACACGCACACACAAAGCTGCAGTCTATGGCCAATTTGGAGTTGAGCTTTGGAAATTCACTTCATTTTAAGAAGTATGACCCATTCCTCCTTCTGAAAGCAGGTCGCTCGCTCCCCAACCCCCCTGCCCCCCATTTTTCCACATGGTTTATTCTCCTGTCTGTTATGAGGAGAAGCTGCTGCTGCTTTTACACCAGCCTGAAACACTCCTTTTGTCTTTGGTGAAACTGTAGGAAATGGGTCAATCCCAGGGGTGGGGGGGGGGGGTGAGGGAGCGAGTGAGTGTGGAAAGAAAACGAGAAGGAGACGAAGCCTGTGTCCCCTCACTGGCGTGTGTGGTGGACAGCGCCCTGCCAACAGAAACCCGCCGCCTCCTTCTCCTATTCTCTCTCTCTTCCCCGGCTCTCTGTCCCTGTCTGTCTTGAGTTTATTAAATAAACAGTGAGCGATTTGCCTCACAGGCAAGTCTAAATATTTGAAAACCAGCGTGGCAGTCATGTTCACATCCCACAAGCTTATAAGCTCAGGCAGACCCCCTGGAATGTTTAGAGCCAACCGAAGGATACATATACAGTAAAAAAAATATCTGGATCAATCTGCATGTTACCAACTATAATGAAAAAGTAAAATTCAAAGTGGAAGATGCATAACATAGCCTAAACATTAATCATAATCGGATATAATTGGAAGTGATGCATAGAGTCAGACCTGCAAAGCAGATGTATAGGATAGCATGTACCCTGTGTGACCAGATTGGCTGATGGCTGAGCATAAAAACCTCAGTTACTGGGAACCAGTATGGTGATACCGGGATCACCTGTGCTTATCACACTGAGTTTGTATCAATACCTTTTCTTTTTTTCTGAAATATGTGGCTTTTTTTTCTGAAATATGTGGCTTTTTTTCTGAAATATGTGGGTTCCCTAAGTGATTACATAAAAATGCAAGTATGTCAAATTAAGGTGCTGTCCTGCTCGGCCTTGTGCTGCCCCTGTGCTGCCTTGCCCTGCCTGACCCCGTGTTGTGCTCCCCTGCCTGACCCTGTGCTGCTCTGTGCTGCTCTGCTCAGCCCTCTGCTGCCCTGCCCGGCCCTGTGCTGCCCTGCCCAGCCCTGCACTGCCCTGCCCGGCCCTGTACTGTCTTGCCCGGCCCTGTGCTGCCCTGCCCAGACCTGCCCTCCCCTGTGCTGCCCTGTCTGGCCCTGCGCTGCCCTGGGACCCTTTCTGGGGGTGGCTTGTGCTCTGCGTGTGGAGTTGCATCCTCTCACTTCCTGTGGGCATTTTCTCCGCTGGGCCAAAGCCGGCCTGCCTTATCCTCCTGCCGTTCCCCCTCCCTTATCTTATTGCGCTACATGTAATTGCACACATCCAATGGAGCTGTTTACACAGCTTTCGAAATCACCCGGTCCATTCACAGGCTGCCCCCCTCACTGCCACACTGTCGCACGGGCGCCTCTCCTTGCCGACAGGCCCCCGGGAGGACGGCAGCACTGTGCTGCGCTCGCCATTCCCACTGTCATTGACGGAAACGGCTGCTAGTGGGCGGGAAAGCACCAGCAGAATAGCCGCAGAGCCATTCCAAAGAATTCTCATAAGTGGCTTGCTTTCTCGTCTTAATCTCGACCCAGAGTCTCGCTGCGCTTTTATGGCCGGTTTTTCCAAAAGATGAAAGCAAAACGATAAGGATATATAAACAGTTTCTTGTAAACAGAAATCAGCATTCCTTAGATGCCCACTTTCACTTCTGCACTAAGATTGCATAATCAACATCGTAGTCACTTGTGTATTATACACCATATTATTTATAATAAATTCAAAAATGAATTGATAAATTTTATAAATACATTTTTATTTGTTTGTTAGTTTGTTTTTATTTGTTGGTGTCATTGTTTCTCAAACACATTGATGATGGCATCCTGTTCTAAATCAGAAATGCACCTTAATCGCTTTCACAGTTATATAATCAAGTCTTCAACTGTGTCCAGTAACTCAAAAGATGATTGAAACAGCACATTTTCTGTATTTTTGTAAGCAAGCATAGTGGCAAATTGACTGTTCTGCAAGTGTTATTTTTTCAAATCCATCCAGAGGATCCATTTTCCAGTAGAGCAAGCCTGGAGCCCTGCACAGGGTATAAGCTGGGAGACACCTTGGAGGTGATGCTTTCACATTACTCATTATTTCAATTTCTGTTTGTAGAATAGGACTGGAAATAACACTTAGGTCACAGTTACTGTAATACTGTTCGTCATCAGCACTCAGTGGGAGTCTCCTATGACTTTCAGCCCCTTTGCTTATACCTTTTATAACCACTTGCTTCGGTTGTTAAATGTGCTCTGTGGATTGTTTTCAACAACATAATCTAAAACTACTCAAATTACCCCAAAGTATCGTGTGAGAAGTTTATCCAAATATTGACAACATTACCGTAAATCAGAGATAACTACATCTTTTATTTATATTTTAGATGTGTAATTTTGGGATATTAGGTTTCAAAACACAGTAATTCTCGCTGTGGCAGCTTGTTGCATGATAAAATTGCCCGCAATTATAATGCGGGCCAAGTGGTTTGGCTCTCTGTGCCTCTGAATAATAAGACATTCCACAAAAAAGCCCCTCCTCCCAGAACTAATGGTAGTGGCCATATAACTCCATATAATGCCGAGTGGCGGAATACATGAGCTCTTGTTTGACCTACACCAAGGGCACGTCCATAAAAGAAGTGGGCAGGGTTTTAGGGGAGGAGTCTGATAGTCCCTTGTAAGATGCTAATTGTTAATTGACAGTTGGTTCATGGTTAATTAGTAGGTTAATTAATTGGTACATGGCATAAAATAGGCTCCTACCGTCTCTTCAGGAAAGAGAGCTTCCATCCTATCAACACCATCAGCTGTTTATTGGTAACAGGCATTGCGTCGATGGTGAATGCAGCACTATCACTGAATTTATTGAGCAAGCACTTCTTTAAAAAAAAAGAAAAAACACAAAGTGACATGCAATCAAAAGCAGGGGCGGCCAGTCCCGGCAGCAACTGGGGTTAAGGAGCTTGCTCAATGCCCCAATGGTGGATTAACACAGCCAATTTGGGGGTTTGAACCAGCAACCTTGTGATCACAGTCTAACCCAAAGAGCCACACACAACCATGCTCAGTAATGTATTTAGCCAAAACAAAGAGAAGCTTTAACAAAATACATCATGTTTAGGTTATATTATCATAATATCATAATCCATTTTCAAAACACATCTCCCCAGGGCGCTGAGTAGAATCAGCCCAGAACAGGAAACCATTTTATTTCAGGGCACGTCCTGTCACACGTTTGCTACGGTTCACATGACTGTGGGAGGAGACCAAAGCACCAAGAAGAAGCCCACATGAGCACGGGGAAGACGTCCAAATTCTTTGCAGGGAGAACTGTTTCCAGATTGAGGCCTCCACTCGGCACGGCACTGCCCGCTGAGACGCCATGCCACCTTCAATTCCAGCTCGAGCCTGAAAAATCTCTGGGAAGGAAAACAATGTGAATGGTGACTCATTCTGAGCATGTGACGTGGACGTGATATTAAGGGGTGTTCAGTGCTAACACCGAGAAGGCTGACCAGGGCAGGTGGGGGGGGGGGGGGGTGTTTAGAAACATAAGCACAAGCAACATGTCATGGCAACATGAAACGATGGCACATATCCTAGCAAGAATATGTGAAAGGAAGTCGCACCGATTGTTTAACCTGGACGGGTTACAAGGTCAACGAGACACTGACATTGCAGCAATAGGGCTAGAATACCACCACACTGCATGCAGAGGTTAAGTGAGGCCCAGTCACCCTAGGAGGGGCCAAGCAAGCTCAATCTATCTTGATTCTCAGTCTGAGGTGCATGGGGATTACATGTACTAGTATTTATTAACTCTACTGACAGACTTACCGATCTGTGCTGTCAAATCGCTGCTGATGATTCTCGATGCGGCAGCACGTCTGGTATTCAATCAGCCTTAATTCCTCGGTTCTTACATGAAGTACAAGCCCTTAAAGTACAGAGCCGTTAATGGACAGGCACCCATTTCCGTTGAGATGCTCCTCAAGACCTACATGGCATCAAGCCATCTTTAGTCAGCAAACCAGCGCCGCCTGAAGACAATCCCTCCATCACGAAAGAAATTTCACTCCATATTCTTCTCTTATGTGGTTCGCTGATGGTGGAATGAGCTGTTGAACTACATCTAGTCTCCAGATTCTCTCATCTGTTCCTATACCACTCTATAATCCATGAATGTTCTTAGTGCAGAGCTTTTCGTCTCTGAAATTAACTTAAATAGTTGTCCTGTTAGATTCTTGCTTCGTTAGAAGTTCTTATGTAGCTCCTACTCCAACACTCTTTCATTGGGAGCTCAGCCAAGCCGCACTTATGCCTAGCCAACTCCTTGACAGCATGTATGTTTGTAATGTGCTCTTTGCCTCACTTGTATATCGCTTAGGACAAATAAAAATTATCGTAAAATAAATAAATGTCAATAAAATGCAGTGGATGGGATTTCTGCAGTCTGGCCTGATCTTGTGCAGGGATCCAGGAATAGTGACGTTATTAGCAAGGTATGGGTTTACCTTAGGTAAGCAGGCACCATCTGGAAGTGTGAAAGACTTCAAAGCAAGTAAGTGAATTCTGTGACACTTTACTTAAAGCAGCCATTATACTGCATTACATGTACCTTCATAATTCGTTATCATACATTCATAAAGTATTATAAACCCGGCTATAACTATTTAAAAAAAGGCATAATACATTAGAGGCATGTTTATGATGCATTATGACTGCTCAATGAATGAATAAAGCACAATAAACACCCTCATAAAAGCAACTTTAATTCTTATAGTGGCCATTATAGGCAGCATTATGAAGGTATTTATAGTGCTTTATAGATGAGACCTTCATAGAGCATTTATAATACATGAGAAACATGGCTATAATATGTTATGCCTCTTTATAAATATTTATAGCCATGTTTATAATACTTTATGAATGTGTTACATTGAATTATAAGAACAGTTATTATGCTTGTGTTAAGTGTTACCATAAATTCTTTAAAAAATCAAGTGTATTTTGAATAATGTTTAGAAAGAGAGAAAGTGGCAGGGGTAGCCTTGGAAACTTGGCCTGGAGAACAGAACCAGTGATTTCACAATTTCTGCTGAGTGTGATGAGCCGGGCTGGATCGGAGGAGCTTTGATGGGCCCCTCTCTCAGCTCAAACGCTGGAGAGGTGGAGATGATCACATGACGGAGAGCTGGGATCTGCTGTCCCATCTGCCACTCAGAACAAAAGCTTGTGCGATGCCTGAGCTGGCTCCATGGTTTCGTGGCTACACCCTCAAACAAACAGAGAAGTTGTTGTGTCACCCCGAACCATGACAGATCTGCTTGACAGAAATCAAGAGCGGGCTTCTGGATGTTTCAGCCCAGACTCACCTGGAACCTTCTTGCCTCATGCTGGGTTGCCAGATGCTGCAGGCAAATTAACCAGCCTCACCATTCTCTACGGCGATGAGCTAATCCACAATGGGACGCGCTGTGAGTCGGGGTCTACCCGGGGGCGGACTCCTGATGCTTACCCAGAGCGAGCCGAGTCGGGGAGGGCGGCGAAAGCGCAGGTGTACCACTGACCTCATCCGCTTCGGTCGGGAAAGGTGCCGCGAGGAAAGGGCCTGTCATCGAGCCCACGAATTTGGGCAGCAGAGCCCAAATGAGCAAACGAGCGTTCCCTCGGAGACCGTCGCGCGTGATTCCCTCCAACGAGGATTTAGTCCATTTACATTCCCTGTTTTTGTATTTTTTTATTTATTTATTATTTTTTTACAGGGCTGGGCCACAAGGACTGCACGTTCGCTCCAGATTCTTCAAGTTTACCTCATTTCGAAAGCCGATTCCAGAAGTTGCTTCATCTCACATGGTTTCAATATGGGCGTCCTGGGGTCTGAGGCAAGCCTTGCGGGGAAACAGGCATCCAGGCCCAAGCTGGGTACAGGAGACCAGGGGAACCCTCTAATGATGTTATGTACACCACGCTCCCCAAAGCGCCGAGCCACACTCACAGTCGTGTCTAAGTCACTTAGCTTGGTTTCTATCCGCCCCACGACGCTGAAACATCCATCAGTCCCTCCCTGGCTCTTTTCCTTAGCCAAAGTCCTTTAGCTCGTCAAACAGGATTGCCCTGAGTCTCCAGTGGACATTGTTTAGTCTCCTTGCGACTTCCATTGTCAGGCAAAATCAACGTCTTGTAGGGATGGGAAGAGGAAAGTTTGCGTGGATGAACCTCACAGAAGAAGGAGGGGATTCGCTTTGTTTTCTGTTAGGTTTGACTCACCAGGAAAGGATAAGGGTGAAATCCTTTGGTGTTGATAACGGTGGGAGATCAAAATAGAGGGTTTGAAGCAAGAATAATTTCTGGGGAATACTGCGTGATATGTGTGCTGCTCAGCCCCTCGTAAACATGCCGAGAGCTGCCCATTTGGACTTCGAGTGTTTTTGGTGTAGTCCGCTGGGGAGGGGGGGGTCACCTCAGGTCAGAGCCCACCAGTGGCAGGAGATGTGGTTCCTGTGTATAACATCGCCTGCTGATAGGGGCCCCGGCCCCTGCCTGTCATCACGATGGCATCTCGCTAACGGTTCAGCGCCCTGCCTGGTGTCGGGGGCCTTTCCACAGAGGCGTCGAGGGGCCCCCAGAACAATGCTGACCCCCCAAAACCACAGCATGTAAACACCTTTATTTTCATTCTCTGGGAGATCAAGCTGATTATTTAGGGTATCTGCTCCCGGGCGCCCCCACCCTCCTGTCAGCATGGTAGACCAAAGTAACTGGAGACACCAAACAGCTCATATAACTATTTAGCTTGTCATGTATATATAACTGAAGAATCACACTACCCTGCACGTCATACCTGGTGGGTGGATGAAGGTTCATCACAGACAGGACGTCAGCTAAGTGTAAAAATAGCAGCGGAAACGGCGTCATGTTCACGGCGTGTATCTGGCATTTCTGAATCGCAGCACTGTGGTTACGCTAACCGCCCAGACTGATCTGATGGCTGGTGGAGGGGAGATAACATCTCAGGCACTGCTGCATTCTGTGGCAAACGAGCCACAAAGGGTCGGGGAAATGCACTAAAGCCCCACAGACATAAACAATGGTTGTAGTGGGGTAATTTGGATATACCGCCACCATTATTTCAATTAAGGTTCAATGCCTATGACTCCATGGGGTTTTCTTCAATATTTTTTCTAGGAAAGTGGAGGGTGGTGGCGG
>JAODKL010000095.1:25399760-25415116 GCA_026780765.1 Petrocephalus schoutedeni | reverse complement strand
GGGGGTGGGGGGGTAACAACATTGCAAGAAGCAATTCCAAAAAACGAAGACAGGCTTTGTAAAACAGGAATGATTAGATTCTGGGACATGTTATCAGCAGGTACTGGATGCTCTCACAGCTTTCTGTCGGTTTTGCTGATGTGAAGTCCCAGTTTGTCAATGTTTCTCTCACTTATGCTACCAAAAAAAAACAAATGAAAGTATGGATATTGTGCTACTGGGGGCACCTTTCATTCGACATGCCCGTCTTTGCCTCATTTCCAAGGAACACCTTTCCTAAAATAGCACTACCCATTCCTGGTGTTGAAAGGGGGCACATTTGTGAGGTTCTCATAAATGCTCCATGTGTGGCACATGAGGGGAAGTTGATTTAGTGTCACCGTGTCAGCCCCCGGCCACATAACTAATTACATAGAATTCCTCCCCCAAGTTTATGTCTGAAACCAAGCATGAGGATGACTGAGACAAACCTAGAGGCAGTTTGGGTGCCTTGCCAGGGGAGAGGACCCAGGCAGGGTGCCCCTCTCGATGTAAGGAATGCCTTTCGATGCAGTACATTTACGACCAAGAGCACGAGGCGAGACAAAACACAAATAATTGTGTGGGGGTTACTGGGATGCAGCCATCCCCGAGATCAAACCGGCGCGCTTTTATGACACAGTAATTCTTTCAAATCCAAGGCATAATTAGGAAGCGGGAGAGTGCGTTGAAAAGCCCTTTGTGTCAAGGGGAGGATGTTTCTCACTGAGGACCCTGATAAGATCGTTCACGGTGACGGGCTTAAATAGACGTCCAGCCCCGAGCGTCGTTAAATGCCTGCCTGCCCCTGAAAGGCTCACGACAACCGACGAGGTTTGTGCTGTCTCCAGCTGACATGACCGGGGCGACGGAGCGTGAGCAGTCTGCTCTTATTAAAGAGAAAAGATGCCCCCACCACGCCCGGTTACCAGAAAAGCGACAGATGACAGAGTAGACAGGTAGACTATGCCTGTAGCCAGAAACAAATATTGTGGGGGGTCTGGCAAGCTTGCCAGTAGGTCCCTCTTGGTAAGTTTAGCTGATTGGGGTGGGGGCTGGTCCCTTCATAGATTTTGCCAGTGGGTGGGAGTTAACCCACAGTATATTTTGTGTTTTATTATCAGTTGTGCCTCACCAAAAAAAATTGCGGGGGGGCGGGGGGTGGGGGGTTCAAACCTGTTATCTTAAGTGGCTATGTGCCCGAGAAAAAGAGAAAGACTGGAGATGTAGCGGGGATGGGCTACTTCTGGAGCCTGTGCAAATGAAGCATGGACCAAAGGCCAGGGGCCCCTTTTTAGGCATCCCGCTAGGTTCCTGCCGCCAGTAAAGCTGCCTTCTTCCTTTTATTCCCCATCCTCAAGGGGCCCATCACGGGCTGCGGATGTCACGGGCCGTCATGCTTGTTTGAACCTGCCCCCTCCGTCTCGTACATTTTCATTGGTGGCATCGCGGGAGCAAGCTCCTAGGGAAGCCCTGAGGAACATGGAGAAAACTGAGATACGGGTCTTTTGGGGATATCAGGACCTGTGAGCAGGGGGCACAGCCAAAGCTCTGCTTACACCTGGGCATGCTGCGTCTGAGGGCGGCAGCTCAGGTTCGATCCTGGCTGAAATCTGAGGCTTTTTCTTTCTTTTCCGCCTTCACAAAGCAATTAAATAAAAAATCACATTAGTGGTTTTACTTTTTATCCTCCATCTTGCATTAATTTATGTATTGTGTTGTGTAAATGAAGATCAGAGCACAGGGTCAGCCAGTCCCTGGAGCTTTTGGGGTTAAGGGCCTTGCTCAGGGGCCCAATGGTGACATCATTCTGTCAGCAATCAGATCTGAACCAACAACCTCAGAGGCACTATGTTTTAAGACACTAGTCACACATCTTCCCTAGCACTTTATTTCCTAGTACCGGGGTAGTGAGCCGGACACAAAGGGCACAAGACGAGTGGCATCCAAATGGGGTATACCAGGTGACCAGGTGGGCACTGAAATATGTGTGTGAATGTGGAATCTGGAAAATGGAGTAATAGATGGATCGATGGACAGATGGTTGTTGTTGTGTTAAGATGTTTCCCATTTTACATGGTTTAACTTTCTTTTTATTCTTGTTTTTATTGGTGTTACTGCAGGAAATTGTGTCATTTTACCAAATACAACATGGTTACTCAAAATCACACCGAAGAACATTTGTTACTACATATGAAATTATTTAGTGATTACACTCTAACGAAAAAAAAAAGTAAATGCTTGCATACGTTTTGTTGCTATTTATTTTAATAATAGTTCCCTCCTAAATATAAACATGTTGCATGTGAATATTTTGCATTATGACATTAAAGACAGTGTGTTACCAATTAGCCATTACTTGGTCCTGTTGGTGAACATGCAAATGTTTTCATATGCGGATGTGAACAGCACCGCATGTCTGCCTTATTTATCTGTCCATCCATGCATTCACAGTAAGCTTCTATCGAACCCGGAGTACATTCTATCATGCCCCCCCCCACACACACAGACACAAACAAAAGCATTCATGTTTAAATCTTGATTACACCCTTTGTTGTCCTTTAAGTGTACGCCTGGCATGCTGACACAGCAGTGTTTGCCTGCTCCTGTTGGATCTAAGGCTGGACTGATTAACCTGTCGATTGCTATTGTATTGCTGAGATGTTTCTGCCTTATGCACATCACCTGTTTCGTGGGGACAGTGTGTGGATCAGCCTCTGTGCCTGTGATTAGAGGATTGCTCGTTAGCAAGGCCCTGGACCCCCCCAGCTTCCTGCGCCGCAAAAGGTGGCTGCCTTTCTTGACCAAACCTACTCTCACGGAGGTGAGAAGAGAATTTCAAAAAGTATCTATTACGGTTATTATTATATAGCATGCTATATGATCTATGTTCACTACCATCCATGCATTTCAATATCCACTTAACCAGTGTGGGGCAGTTCTGATCCCAGGTATCTCCCCAGCAGGGTTGAGGTGGTGGTCAAGAGAGGAATATACAGTATGGTGTAAAAGTTTTAGGCAGGTGTTTAAATGATTTCATGTTGGTGTATGATATAACTATGTTATTACGTCAGTAATAACTGCCAGCGTGGCCATTTCATACTCTCTTCTGATGTCGCCCCAGTTTTTGACGCAGCCATCCAGTACACCTATGCATTTTTGACTAAACCACTAGCACACTATGTTTGCATATGTTCTAATACAAAAAAATTGTGTTTCTAAACATTTTATTTGACTGCCTAAGACTTTTGCAGAGTACTGTATGCATCTTCCCACTTTCCAACCAAAGCCTTCAAAGAGCTCATCAGCACCTATGTCACATTGCAGAGGAAAGTAACGACCCAGGATGCAGCCGTCAGGGAAAAACCCCTCAAAGGGGCATTTATTTGAGGGCATTGAAACGAAAGGGAAATCAAACATTACAACTGACAGTATACACAATGACCAACGGGGATCACGAGACTGAGACACACAAATGAAGGGAGCTAATCCAGAAACAAACACAAGGCAATTGTGACTGGTTAACAAGAGGGCAAATACACTAGGCAGGATAAACAAGGCTCAGGTGTAGCTGATTTGCAAGTACGCCTGAGGGAAACACAAGGAATAGACATGCAGGGCAGGGCTGGTCATGACAACCTAATCATCTCATTTCCTTCTTGGGTAGAGTCCTCCAACGTCCCATCAGTTTGCAGTCCCCAAAGTGTGCACCGGTGACTATAACCTTAATTACATAAGCTGTTAGCATGCCATAGACCAGAAGGATCTTTTCAGGCTTATATTAGATATTTTAAATTAATGAAGTTGTATTAACACAACTTCACAAGAAATTACTGTGTCCTTTGTAACTGTAAATATTCGGAATTAGTTAATGTTAAACAATGATGTCAAAAAGCAGAAATTATATAGCTAGTGTAGATCTATGAATCAAAAGAGAAATTGTATGTATTTCCTTAGCTTTAATTATTTCAATGTCTGCTATGCTGACTTAATCTAATATTTATCATAAGGATTATGATTATGTCCTTATGACATGTCCTAGTACATCTGCACCTGTGGAATATGTACAAATACCCTCGCCTTACAAAGGTAGAGCTCCTATGAAATCTTTCGTAAGCTGAAATGGTGTAACTTGAATAAGCAATTTATATCTGGAAATTTAATCAGGAGCATTTGCAGATGGAAAAAAAAACTTAGCAAGACATACCGAATAACACGTAAAACCTAAAATAATAAGCAGGAATGATATGATAAATTCATAGCCTACCTAAAGTAGAAATAATGTTTGTACAGTGCAGTTTCAAATACCAGAATCAATACAGTCATGCATCATTTGCATCGAACTTACCCAAACTTAGCTGGCATTTATTATCATTATCAAGTATAATGTGCTGTAAATAATTGTGTGTGGTATACTTGTTTACACCAGCATCACCCAAACATGCTATGACATCATTAGGTGATATAATCATTAGGTGATTATAATCTTATAGGACCACTGTCTTATATACTGTAAGGTTGCATGGTGAACTGGTACTGAAAATAACCGCGGTACTAGAGTTTTGAAAATGATATAATACCAGCATTTTGAAGAAAAAAAACTGACACCTTTATTTATACGAACAGCTATTTCATCTGCCGAAAAGGAATCTGTCTCTTTAAGCTCAACCGCAACGGCTTTGATGTTGCGCTAGTGGTATGCGTGATGTTGCGGGAAACCAAGGCCAATGGCAGAGAGAGCAGTGCATTTGGTTGGGTATTAGGCAGTGGTTCTAGCAACTACCTGACAAAGAGATCACAATTTCGCAACTGCAAAGTGTAGGTGTCACCGTTGCAAAATGAACAGTGAGACGACACCTCCATGACCAGTAGCTTATTCTATAAGTTACACAAAAGAAGCCCTTCCTGAGACCAAGGCACAAATCGCCGTGAATGAGCCTTGCCAAGCAGCACTGGAGTTACAACTGGGATTGTGTGTTGTGGCCAGGTGAGACAAAATTGAAGTCTATTCGGCCACGCAGATGATCAGCAAGTTTAGTGAAAAAGGGGGGGCTGCACACAATGAACAGCACCTCATGCCCACAGTAAAATGTTGGGGGGGCTCTTTGATGCTTTGGGGCTCTTTTGCTGCCAGTGACCCAGGGGCTCTTATTAAGGTCAGTGGCATAATGAATTCCATTCAATACCAGAACGTTTTAGACCAAAATCTGTTTGTCTCTGCCAGCAGGCTGAAACTGGGTTTTCCAACAGGACAATGACCTTTAGCACACATCAAAGGAAACACAGAAATGGTTGCAGCAACATGAATATCAAGGTTTTTCAATGGCCCTTTTAGTCTCCAGATGTGCCCACGTTTAGTCTCCAGATGTGCCCAACCTTTTACCTTTTGAGGACATTTCTTCAATCCTGACAAGGATAAGCTCAATTTTATAAAAATCTGTGGATGCAATCAAAAAACTAAAAATGCCAAAAGTGTTGCATTTCCTTTGGTTACTTATGGCTAAGGTTAGGGCTGAGTAGGGGTTAAGGTTGTCATAGTTTGGATTAGGGTTATGCCCATAGAAATGAATGGAGATCGAGTCCCCATAATGATATGAATATATGGACCGTATGTGTTTGTGTGTGTGTGTGGGTTTGCATAGATCACATTTGAGGACCAAAATGTCCCCAAATTGCGGTGAAACCTGAAATTTCCCTACTTTTGATCTTTGCAGGTCCCCGTTTGGATAACCTCTATTTTATAAAAATCTGTGAATGCAATCAAAAAACTAATAATGCCAAAAGTCTTGTATTTGGGTTGTTTACTTATGGTTAAGGTTAGGGCTGGGTTGGGGTTAAGGGTGTCATGATTGGGATTATGGTTTCTCCCATAGAAATGAATGGTAGGTCCCTATTTAGGTAGGTATGCGAGTCTGTGTGTGTGTGTGTGTGTGTGTGTTTGTGTCTGTTCATGGCCCCTATCGGCGGCCTGCAGCTGAATGAGAGATGAACAGTGGTTCTTTAAGATGCATATCTGGATACAGGAATTCAGTACCAGGAAGGATATCCGAAATCTGCAAGTAGCAACCCCTTGAGCCAGGAGAGAGGAAGCTGTTTCGTTAAAATCAGGTCCATCAGTCGTTTCACTAATGGATTCCTAAAATTGCTCCGGACAAAATATTTCTGTTCTATTCCCCCTTCTCTGCTCTGGCTGCTCCGGTGACTCATATTCCGTTTCTTTTTTTGCATTTGGACTATCAGAGTTTAGCATCATAACTTGTGACTTGTGATTTGCTCGTATCAGATGCTAACTCCTTAGGATTTTTATGCATCGCTGTATTGGAGCAGAATTTACATATAAGGCATGCTATGGTTTGAGAGGATCATTTTTTATTTAAATACTCCTAATTATGACATAGCTCCTCCTGGTTCAAGAATTAGTCTTCACACAGCATCCATAACACGCACTGTACGTGCGTCTGAATGGAGCACTCTGCCCTTCGTGGTTTACAGGAAGACTTTTGTTGCTGTACGGCAGCAGCAACAAGACAAGCGTTGTTCTCTTTGAAGAGATAGAAGCATACTATAGTATGACAGATGTGAGCTATTGTTACTTCTTTGGCAAGACTCATCTTAATATTTCAGCAACGGATCCACTTTGGAATCTCATTAAGTCTTATCTACAAGACGATGGATCATTCCAATGAGCCGATCTGGACGAAGAAACGTCAAGACTCATCTCAGACTTTGAAATGCACAGTGCGGCGGACAGAGTGCAGTGTTTTATTCCGCTTTACAGTTTGGCTGCAGCCTGAAGTGTAATTTCTCCATGTTAGTGAAAGTTATCTCCCGAAGGCTACGGTTTCCTCCCGGCTACTCGCAATTGTGCTAACAATTTAGATGCTCTACTGGGGGATTAGAATGAGAATAATTACTGTTTGTTTTCAATTCCCAGACAAAGCATTGGTAAAACATACAATGCAGATGACTGAGGGGACCTCAGTGGAATAGTACTGATTATGAGGTAACCCCTGCCATCAGAAGTTACCATTTAAAAATGGTTAGGAGAAGAGAAATTTGTCGCTTGAGAGCGGCGGTCAAAACAAAACCAGGGTGATTAGCAGAGACCTTACATTCCTTGGAGTGGAGGGCAGGTTGGGATCATTTGTCAGTTTGAAGGAGCTTAGCTCATTGCAACACGCCCTTGTCCAGTGTGCAAACTACGAGCATGCTCTGAGCTCAGCAGAGAGGGCCTCCCACTGGAAGGAGCCTCTCTTTCCTGTTGCCTCTCTCCATCTGTTCTTGTGGTTAGCAGAACCTTCAAGTCGGGTTCCTCCATGAGAAACACGGCACATCTGCCACTCTCCGCCTCTCAGCCTCCGCTCGGGTTCTGCATGTATGAGGGAAAAGACGTGCATAATAAATCACCTGTGCTGCGTCTGTTTACTGTGCGCTCAAATAACGAGAACATTAAATATTTGGCCCGAATAATAATAATCCGTTTCTCCCACCCCTTCTCCCCCCAAAACAGGCTAATTATATGAAAATAAGCCGAATGAACAGCCATAATACACACTCTTGTGGTTTAGATAAAGATCAGCAGAGTGGCATACAAAGCCTGACTCCAGACGGCTTTCTGGTTTTGAGATTAAAATAGGAAGGGTACAGTTCAACAAAACAATGGTAAATAAATAAATATCTTTACATATGTTTCTTGCATATTACATTGTGAAATTGTCTTTAGCACTTAATATTTCAACTGGCACTTTTCACAATTTAATGTATGTATATGTGCGGGTGTGTTTGTGTGTTTATGTGTGTATGGGTCATGTATATATTACATTGTGGGGAACAAATGTCCCCACAATGTGATAGAAACCTGTTATTTTGACACTGTGGGGGGCATTTTCTCAGTACCCAACAGGGTGAAACTCAGTTTTTTTAAGAATCTGTGACTGCAATCAGAAAACTAAAAATGCTTTTGAATCTTGTTTGGTTCCTCATGGTTAAGGGCTGCTTAAGGCTTTTCCCATTGATATTAATGGATGACCTCCAGAAAGATATGAATACATACATGTCTGTCTGTGTGTGTGCACCCACTTTCATTTTGTGTATACTTTAAAATGGTAGTTAAAGTTTAGTTATTCTTTTCAAATTTTCAGATGACACAACCAGCCTCGGAAATTAGAGGGAGACATGGCAGGCTCTGAGGAAAGCAAACATTTTAAAAAGACATTCCAGGCATTTTTAAAAAAGACATTAGCCTTTTGGGCATAGATGGTGAAAATATATAACTCTTTTTAACTTCAGTTAGAGAGGAAGTTTCTGACAGATGACAACATTGGCGGGATGTTGGGATCAAGCAGCGGCCATTAATCTTCTTTAACGGCTTGTCCGCTGAGCGCTTTCCGCTGCTTGTGTCTGGTGGGGGTGTTTATAAACGCCGATCGGCAGAGAAGGGAGCAGTGTGAGAAGGCCTTCCATGGGCGGCAGCGGCTTATTGGAATTCTGGAGGTCAGCCGTTATGCTGGAGGCCATCTGATCTGACAGACTGGCAGGGACAGAGAGCCGTGACCCCCAGCTACAGTCCCCCCCCCGGCCCCTGCTGCCCTGGCCTTCCCCTCCAAAGCCCAAAAAGTCCTCACCCTTGTGGGGCAGACTGATCTGCAGCGTCCCAGCATCCCTCATGCCAGAAGCCATGAGAAAGTGAAGACGGCTACCAGGAATTTCACCGGTTCATTGTCACGGCCTCTTGCCGTTTACGTTGAGGTAATTAAAGCAAAGTCTCTGATAATTAACTCTCTCGTGAAATTGGGAACTGTATCTAGTTGCCATTTTTTACAAAATGTATGCATAGCAAAAAGAATTTTTGCAATTATCAGTCTAATGGAAGAGTCATGTCACCAGGTACACTTTTAAGAGGGTGAAGTTTGGATGATTCCTAGGGCTCCTAAGTGACAGAGGCCCTAAAAAAAATGTGGAGCATAATTGGATTGGTTTGGGGTCCCAGTATGACCTGCTTTCATAGGGCTCAAAATCTCTAGCTACACCCACACATGTGACTATTATTAGGGTTGGCTATTCTAACAGTTGAAATGGGAATAATGAAGTCTAATTATCAGTTAGAATATCATGGAGAAGCCAAGCCTTGCCCAGAATGAGGCCTGACAAAGCCAGGGCACCATCCCAAGCATCCTGAACCTCACTGGCGGCAGGTTGGCTGTGGAGCTGGACGGAAGGGCTGACCCAAACCCTTAAGTCTCTCGTCAGGGTCTCCGGGTGTGCTCAGCCCCAGCTAGGAGGTGGTCCCCTTTTATTTGACTTCATTTCTTTGTTTCTTGTTGAGTGTGAGGGAGGGCGGGGAATACAGACCGAGGAGCAAAGCTTTTAATGTAAGTACAGAAAAGGCAGCCTGGGGGGATTTCATACATGAGGAACGCATTATGAGAAGGTTTAAACTCAGACCACCAACACAATAAAGTATTCATTTTTCCTTAATGGCAGGTTGTTGGGAGATGTTAAGCCTAGTTTCCTATTTTATAGTAATGATATCCTCTCTGTCTTTCTCCCTCTGAATGCGTTTCAAAGCCTGGGTGTGTCCTTCCGCCTCATGCCATAGTTTTTAAGTATAGGCTGAGCATTGTGTCTGTACATATAAAGGAGGTGTGGTATAGTTTTTCAGGAGCCTCTTCTCAACACGGCAGTGGGATGGCATCCCTCGTTTTACAGTGGCATTCCCTCGCAGTGGCCGGCGCCCGATAGACGGCGTCCCTCGTTTGTAGAGCGGCGTTCCCACGTACTGGCTGGTGCCTGATAGACGGTGTCCCTCGTTTGTAGAGCGGTGTTCCCACGTACTAGCCGGCGCCCGATAGACGGCGTCCCTCGTTTGTAGAGCGGTGTTCCTGCGTACTGGCTGGTGCCTGATAGACGGGGTCCCTCATTTGTAGAGCGGTGTTCCCACGTACTGGCTGGCGCCCGACAGATGGCGTCCCTCGTTTGTAGAGCGGTGTTCCCGCGTACTGGCTGGCGCCTGAGAGACGCCATCCCTCGTTTGTAGAGCGGTGTTCTCGCATACTGGCCGGTGCCCGATAGATGGCGTCCCTCGTTTGTAGAGTGGTGTTCCCGCATACTGGCCGGTGCCTGATAGACGCCGTCCCTCGTTTGTAGAGCGGTGTTCTCGCGTACTGGCCGGTGCCCGATTGATGGCGTCCCTCATGTGTAGAGTGGTGTTCCCGCGTACTGGCCAGCGCCCGATAGATGGCGTCCCTCGTGTGTAGAGCGGTGTTCCCACGTACTGGCCGGCACCCGACTGACGGCATCCCTCGTTTGTAGAGCGGCGTTCCAGCGTACTGGCCGGCGCCAGATAGACGGCATCTCTCGTCTGTAGAGCAGTGTTCCCGCGTACTGGCCGGCACCCGATAGATGGCGTCCCTCGTTTGTAGAGTGGTTTTCCCGCGTACTGGCCGGCACCCGATAGATGGCGTCCCTCGTTTGTAGATTGGCATTCCCACGTACTGGCCTGCGCCTGGTCATCGGGATCAGCAGAGTGGCATTCCCAACATTCCCGTAGATAGGCAATTCTCCATTCCACGAGGATCCTTCCACCACACAACATCCTCGTTCCAGAGCCTTTTTCCATGGGCTCCACTCTCTATTTTTCCTGCTTGCCCTCCCACCTCCCCCACCCCCACACATACACACAGACGGACATGAGCTGAATTCTGGTTCTAAAACACATTCTGCTGTGTGTTTTAACTCACATAATAATCAAAGGATGGATGTCAGCTCCCCAGCACATGCGTCACTGGTGGAGGAGGGGGGCGGTGCTTTCCTGGCTCCGGGCCGCCGAGCCGCACCTGATCAAAGCAACGCATCCTCTCGCATCAAGTCAGCTGTCCGGCCGTTGCGGCAGCGGTGAGCGGCAGGCCGAGCTGTTAAGTCACCGCTCTGTGTTGTGTAACGAACACATGGCCGGCTGGACGTGGGATCTGCGGGCGGATTTCGAAACGCCGAGGCTCTGCTGAAAGGCCCACACATTGAGTCATGAAAGCCAACCTTACGCCGTGTGATCCAAGTTCGCCAAGGCGTCCGCAGAAATGTGTTTGATCTCTGGTGGGTGTAGCACATTTCATCTGTTAAACGCTAATATTTTAACACTGTGCTGTGAAACAGGGGTGGTGTGGCGAATGTTCCGGGCGAGGGGCGAGATTGAGGGACAAGCCTCACTACACCTGTATTTGATTATTAATTGTTATTAATTGTTAAGGACAGAATGTGATCTTCTCTTCTCTGAGTGAAGAGGCATATCGGAACCGGCTGCCCGGCAGTATTCCAACTGTTTTTCCCATTGGTAGAGCACACTGCTTCTTTCCATCCTGATCCTGGATCCATGCACCATCCTAACAGATGTAAATCTTACAAATATGTTTCAACATGCATTATTACAAATGGATATTTTTCATGCGCATGCACATGTTGGTATGGCCTGATTCACCTATGCTCGCTTTCATCTGAACCAAATCTTCCCAAGTCACAAGCTGAAGGATGCTCCATGTCTCCCCAGCAGCAGAATGCTTTAATTGCAATGTTTGGACTTTGATATCTACCTTGCCAGCATGGGAGCTTGATAGCATGCCCTTTTTATTGGTGGAGGGAACTTAGCATCCCTTCCTGCTGCCTGTAAAAGTGAATGAAATTCAGATATTGTGTTGCCTGTCATCGCTGTCACACTTACTGTTACCTCGGGGTTCACTTTAAGTGCCACTAATCTGAGTCACCTGCAGCCAGCTCAGTTACCTCAGTTCGATATGGCTGGGCGTCATTTGTCAGGACCTCGTTCTGGATCTGTGGTTGCGGGACGGAAATCCACCCCAGATACACTGAAGTTCTTCTCATTCTGCCTCGGTAATACCACTGCCAGTGTTTGGGAGCTGGACAGGGATGTGGCAGTCGGTCATGAGAGGTGACCCTGAAGGCGTCACCCCCGGGATGGTGTGACAGGAGCCCTGGCGGCAGGAGAGAGGGAGCGGGAAAGCGCTCTTCAATGCTCTGTGTAATGCTAGGAACAGGCCGCATTCACATCCTTCATGAGCATCAGGCGAAGCTTCCAGACCTCTGCGGTGGTGATGGAAACAAACATCGGTCCGCGCCTCGTGTCCCCCCCGCCCCCCCGAGCCAGATGTCCCGGCTGGGAGCGGAGGACACGCTCTCTTTCATCCCTGCTCACATCGCTGTCTTTGATCCCACCAGCAGGAATGCTGGACGGCGCCCGGGCCGATACTGGGGCGATTCCCCACCGCCGTCGCCGCCGCGCCGTGGACAGATGTTGGAGGCTCTCGACGAGGGAGAGGCTCGGATCTCACTGGTGGATGTTCAAAGCGGAAGGCGGGTGGATGACTTATTATGCCGTGCGTGGCGGACGGGGATTGTGGGGGATTGTAAGCTGCCTGTTGCATGAGGAGGCCTGTCTCTGCAAAGCCTCCACCCCAGCCGGGACTCATTTGCTCCCGGCCTGCCAGCTATCGCCACCTGTCCTGTGCTGTTACTGCTGTCTGGCCCTCTCTGACTGATGGCGTGTCTGAAAATCCACCTGTGCTGTGTGGTGAGGGGTGGAGGTGAATCTGAATACGATATTCCGCAAAACACAAAGATAGTGGGTTTTTATTCATATTTATTTCACATTTCTTTTATTATTTGATTTTGGGATTTGAAACAAATATGTCAAACACCTGGTGTTCAGCATAACTCTGCCTACATGATCACATATACCAGTACTGCACTTACCAATAATACTTCATAGCAATAATAAACATGAATGCTATGCATTTATAATTTACTTTACTGTAATTGTTATCATTATTTTAATGTATATTCTCTCTTATATAAAGTATCTTAGAATACAGGTACAGTGAAAGGTGATTAATCGTCATTGTTGACGCACCACAGCACGCAACAACGAAATGTGTCCTCTGCATTTAACCCATGTGACATTGTGACACAGCAGGGGGCAGCTATGTGAGCGCCCGGGGAGCAGTGCTTGGGGACGGTACCTTGCTCAGGGTACCTCAGCGGTATTTGCGGGTCGGGGACTCAAACCGGCGAAGTCACCTAACATTCTATTGGACAGAATGTAAACCGATCTTGTCTTCCACCAGATCTCTCAGTTAAGGGTTAATTATTCATAATGTTTTTTTGCTTGTTTATATTCCGTCTGATCAGCGTCCTCTAATCAGGGCAGGTTCTGGCAGGGTTCACAAAGTTCACACAATCATTTATTAGTTTACAGTTTATTGTCCTGAGTTTGGATTAGGAACTGAATGTTATGTTTATAATGGTTTTCTTTTCCTCTATGTTTATGGCTACACATGTTTAGTATCATAATTATGAATGCTTAAATGTAATATTGGTTTATGGTTTTCAGAAATCCAGCAACAGCTTATTGAAGAACACTTACATTGACACTTTAATATGCTAAAATTCAAAATGAAATAAAAAAAGGAATAAAAAACACTTTTATTCGAATACAAATATAAATAATTTTGCTGCCTCAACAAATGCAGACGCTGGATACGTGTTCAGGCCGGAGGACCCAAAGCAGGGGCAAAGGTAAGAGAGAAGCACACTCTGCCTCCCTCACTTACGCAAAGATCAGTTTCTAGGCGCCGCGGGATTCCTCGCGAAGACCGCCGACGCTGCATTTCGGCCGAGGCCATTAAGGCATCACCCTGCTCTGACAGCGCCTTTGTTAAGGAGCAGAATGGATTAAGCCGGGACCGCCCCGGTACACGCTCGCCGTGACAAACTCGCGGCTTTATCCCTGAGAAATTCTGCCGCCTCCCCACAAGCCACCTGTTACTTGACGCATCCTGGCAGCGCGCCATGAAATCGTGTTTTCAGAGACAATATCCCCGCCACACAATGTCTTTATTTCCACCGCTCGGCACTTCTTTTCTCCTTAGCGGGAGTTTACGGTTTTCCATTGTCGGCGCTTCAATGGCAGCGCGCTTCCCTTCCGCTACGCTGCGAGCCCGCTCTGTTGAAAACAGCCTTTCAGGCCTGCTTCCATGCAACGGGGTCATTTCCTGTTTCCCTGTATCACTTTTCAGGCCATTGATGCCTGGCTTTGTGATGGCTCTCTTCAGCGGGACGTCAATGTGGCTGGAACAGACAGTTCCAGGTGAGACATGGACGCATTTTATAATTCCCACAACACGGCTGTCTCACTTTAGACCGGGGTGGGGTAGCACACCTTTGTCTGCATCCCCCCCCCCAACCCCCAGGTGATCAGAGGAGTACTGATACCGATTTGTTTTTACCAGTATCTCCAGTTTGGGCAGATCAAAAGGCACATGGTTAAGGAAGCACTATTGTAATTCTCATGGTTTTGTTTCAGTAAATATCGGCCTTTATAAACGAGCAGTGCCAAAGCATTGCACTCCACACAGGCCTCTGCCAGGTATATAAATGAGATTCTGTGAAGGGTTGTTGGAGAAGCATTTTGGGGGTAATTCAGGCCATGACTGGTCCGGGATTGGGACTTTTAATTCTCGCGGGCTTGTGTTCATTTTTAATGTGTTTGTATAAAGTGCCTTTTTACTTCCTTGGCCTGTGGTGTGTTTTGTGCCATATGTGGTTGTGCCCGTAACACACCAGACCAGCGTGCTTGTATAACGCCAAGGGTGCATGTGACAGAGGAGGACAGCAGAAGGCCCCCATCGGTCCTCGGGGCTGCACTTTGTTATTTTGGGATTCCAACTATAAATTGAGATCTTTGACCTCATTTTCCGTGGGCGCCCAAGGATTTCACACTCTCCCCATCTAACATGGCCCGAGATCAGTAGAATTAGCTGGGAACATAAAGCCTTGTCTCAATTAGCAATGGCAAAGGGAAATATTTCCTGGCACAGATGTGCACAGGCATCCTGCAGCGATGGTAGCCGCTGCCTAATAAGACTGAGCAAGCCAGTCAGGAAGTTTGCTCTAGTGAAGCGTGTGCCGTATGATCCTAACGGAATCTACAATAAAACAGCACAGAGTTGTCTGCCTTTGTTTTTAACCATGCTTACGACAGTCCTCCTGTCATGTACCGGGCTGGTATAACACGTCTCAAATCCATACTCCGCTCGGTCATTATCCAGCATTATGGCAGCTGTTCCTTAGGGCCTGGAAGATCAGATTAGGGTTCTTTGAACTGCAGGAAAGGAACATGGATCTTATTGACAGGAGCACAGGGCTGTCCTGAGACTGATTGATTGATAAAAGTTATCAGTGTATTTAGGAACACAGTTGAGTTTTTCCTTGCCAATTCCCCACTGTCCTGCCCAGCTTATGATGAATGAGGTGGAATTTGTGGTGGTGGC
>JAODKL010000095.1:25359392-25394732 GCA_026780765.1 Petrocephalus schoutedeni | reverse complement strand
CCCCCCCCCCCCCCCCCCCCCCCCCCCAGTGGTGCTATGCGACCCCACTTTGAAAACCCCTGCTCTAGCCGTCCAAGAAGATATCAGCAACTTTTTTTTAAATAAAAATATGCTTATTTGCATATATTCCAAAGTTAATTTTTTTTCTGAGCTAATACATACTTAGTACCCAGACAAATAGCTTAAGACATTAACACAGCCTAAGACCTTTGCACAGTAGTGGTCTCTCAACCCCGCCTCCACTGATGCACTGAAAATAAGGGGTATGACATTATCCCCCCTTCCTGATGGATGCTGGGTCAGGGCACATATGTCCCCCTGCCTGGTCACTCTAATCACCCCAGGTTGCTTCTTGGAAAGAGGAAGTATTAAACTCCAGTATCACTACTGCTGAACTTCTGCAGAAACCTCTGTTGAACTTCTTTTAAGGCAGAATGAAATGAGGAATTTGTGATGTGTAGAAGTAGCCTTTAGTGTAAGGGTGTGCCAAAACGTGAATCTGAAATCTAAAACCAGACACAGTCCTAACTGTATCCTGGTGTGGTACCCTTGAGGGAGATATTTAACCCAAATTGCTGCAGTAAAACAGTGGTAGATAATTATGTAACATATCCAAGTTTGTCAGGAATTTGATTTACAGATTTTTGACTTGACATATTTATAAATCCCTTTAAGTAATCCTGCATAAAAATAATGCAAAAGATATTTTGAAATAATGTTGATAATTTAACTATTTTCAAAATTTAATTCATTGAATATTTAAAAAGAAGCCTACTTAAAATATTCATTTAGAGAAATTATGAAATATTATGAAATTCTCCACGAAGCTGTTCGGGAGCTGGCCGGTATCTCCTCCCCTGCCCTCGAATCCCACATTTCACTGCCGGAAAAATGGAATGGGGTAGACGGGAAGTGCAACATATTTCTAACCGTGCTGGATCTGGTTTTTGAATTCCAGCCAGCCAGATACTCCACAGATCGCCAGCGCGTCCCTCCTCACCGGGCAGGCAGCTGAGTGGGCCACGGCCATCATCCGTTCCGGATCTGACATCGGTCACTCCTACCCAGAATTCACCCACCAACTCCGCACTACATTCTGCCATCCAGATAGCGAGGTGGAGACCGATTCAAGGCTGTACCATCTGCGGCAGGGGGGCTCGTCCGTGAGTCGTTACACCGCAGAGTATCGTACCCTCGAGGTGCAAACCACCTGGGGCCTATTATGCCTATTATGAGGGACTCAGAAGGTTGCTGGATCAAATCCCTGGGTTGGCAGAACAATCTCACCAACCCCAATTGCTCTGGTGACTGGCAGACCCTACTGTTTTCTCTATGCCAGTTTCATGAGGTGGCCTTCTAGGATGTTATTCCAGATGTCCTGAAGGAGGTCTCACGTGGGCTGAGTACTCATGGCCACTATTCCTTCAAACTCTGGCAAAACGACTCCAAATCCATTTCTACTGTGTGTAGGTCAGATGGGCAGGTCATATGATGCGACACACTATCACTCTCCTTTGTAGGCGGTTTGGTGTGTCCAAACTTTTGACTAGTAATTCAATGATGATATCTAAACTGTTTTATTACCCAGAGAAAAAACTAAGACTATATAACAATTCATGTCATGCTGCAAAGGTCACCACAATGGACACAGTATTCATTATCATCACCAGTTTTACCAGCTCAACTACAATCCATCCAACCATCCATCCATCCAACTTCCAGCTGCTTATGCTGTCAGAGCCACAGGGAAACCAGGAGTTTATCCCAAGCAGCATAGCGCATAATGCAAGGGACACCCTAGACAGGATGACAAAACACAAAAACAACGAGAGGGAATCTGGCAGAGTATCTGCATCTGCGAAGTCTGAACCACATTTCATCAGCAGCATGGTCGGATAAGCACCATCAGATCATGCAATCTTTTTAGCACAACTTCTGCAACGGAGGAAGAAAGCTCTGGAAAGACTCTGAATTCATCTCTGCTTTGCTCCATGTGCAGTATGGACACAATGTGACAAAGGCCAGCAGGAGACTGACGCCGTTCCTCTGGAATCTCATACCTTATCCCTGCGAGAATTCCTGCAGAAAGCAAACTGATCACATAAACACATATCCAAACACTTTGCCAAATGTTCCGGGGCCTGGTGATTGGCGTCGCCACATATGTTAAAGTGTACTTTCATGGCCTTCAAAGTACCCGTCCCTGGCATGTAGATCTGAACATTTTCACTGTGAAAGACTCACTGGGCCTACAAGCAGAGGGTTATTATAGGATGTAGGCGATTACTGAGGATAGCAACAACGGAACGGTCTTGTTTTCTGGAGCCGGCCCCTTCCAGGACAAATGCTACGCGTGGATTACTGATAATCTCTCAAGCTAATAATGTATCATGCCTTTTAATTGGATAAGCCTGAGGCCAAGGAAGGCAAATGGTCCTCATTAGGAGACCAGCAGAACCCTACTGCTGGATTGAGGCTCCCAAAGGGTGTGGAGGCTTTTTCGCGTTGCTGGCATGTCTTCCCTTATTTGCATGCACAGCATCTCCAGAAATATGCTGCTCATTGTAATGCTGCAGTGTTACAGCCACACCTGTGATATTCCCTTCTGCTTTGTGTTATTGCATTCTCCTTATGGCCAACTCTGATCCCCGGCCATTACTTACCTGACCTTGATCCCCAGTCCAGGCTTGCATCCATACATCAATGCCCCATAAGCTTCTTTTCTTCTCTGTCAACTAGCACGTGAACAATTAAGCCCCATTTAAGGTCAACCGTTTCATATACTTAAGCTTCTTCTAGCCAGCTGGGATCAAAATTTTATTTTATGATTTAGAATATTAAGATTTGATTTTCCTTTCTTTGCTGTTTAACAGAACATTTTCCAGACATTAACATGTCTTTCTGAGCCACTCTCCATGTGTTCGGGGCGGGGGCAGGAAAGGCTTATAAATGAGTAACACAGTGTACTGGGGACATCTCGAATCAATATGGAACTGCAAACACGTGTAAAACACCTGGAAGGCTATTCTGAACATCACTGCCATGTTTACAAAGGGGTTGCCTTTTGAATACAGGACCCCAGGCCGGAAGGGACGGATTACATCGGTCCTTTACCTGCTCTTCCCTACTTCAGCAGACGAAAGTTATTAGGAGAGCGAAATTTGTAAATTACCATTGAAGGTTGTAATGTGAAACTGGCTTGAACAAAGTTGTGTGGAAACCTGGAGCTTTCCTGCCTGGGGATTGGAGAGGCTTAAAGCAGCGTATGTGTCAGGGACAATCAGTGGATTTGCCACTCAAGTTAAATCCCTCACCTTGGCAAGGCCAGCACCTAGTATCAGGGCGGTCAGCCAGGTCAGGGCGACGCCCACAGCGGCACCTAAGAAGACGCTATGCTAAGGAAGGTGCTGATTATGATCTCTGGGGTCCCGCAAAACTGTATTTGCGATTTAGGTGTGCAGCTGCGGTTGTTTTCGTTCGGGATGATTTATGTATCTTTTCCACCTGAAAGCACACATGCAGGCAGTGTCGTTTTGTATATCATGTTTAAATGAGTAAGACTGAGATGGCATGCTTTTAGCGACGTTAGCGCTGCCCTCCCGCGACCACTCGCTAGCTGACGATGCGCAGCCGCATCCGCAGAGCGCGACGCCCCCCCTCCTTCCCGAACCCGGCGTCTGCGTTTCCCATCACGCGCTCTGCGCAGCCATGCGCCTCTGCTCTTTTACTAGCTTGTAAAGCACCATGCTCCGCGCACACGTGTTGCACATAAACCTTAAGTGCCGCAGTCCCTTTCACAAATGGGGGGTGCAGTCGACTAATTCAATCATGCGAGATCACTCGCAGTCGTGTTTTGGCTGGGCGCTCTGCTGCACGCTGCGGAAAGGAGTATAACCAGCAGGTAAGTACACAGTAAATCACAAGCGCAGTAAATCAAACCAGGGTGTATAATATCGTACAATAAAAACGCTTATATATTTTTTTTCTACATGTCCTGGTTGCTCCTCCACAAGATTATGATCTCATTTCAGATATTATCGTCGCATTTTGATGCAATAAACCAACTAGCATTATGGTGTGGACAGTTGCGTTTAATTCTAGTTAATTTATTGTTTGGAAATCCAGATCTGGAATCCGTTGTGCTTTTTTTTCAGCAGAATGCAGCTTTTACCCTGATAATCCGCAAAAGCTGCGCTGTCGACTATGAAACTCAAAAGCAAAGATTGGTGCATCATTGCCTGGGGCGTTTTTAACAGCTAGGGGGGAGCATTTAATTCGCGTATGAGCCGCACTCCGCGAATGGCACGTTGGATCTGAACTCCCTGACTCCGGGACCTCTGTGAGAGCGAGCCCTCTTTTGGCGCTCAGCCGTTATCCTATCCGTCTCCCTGGAGGGCAGCCTTGTTTAATTAATTTGTCAAACCCAGCTCTGGGAGCACATTAAAGGCAGCGCGGAAAACCATTAGCCGGGGCTCGCTGGCAGGCGGGCGGGTCGGGCGCAGTGGCTGGGGCGCGCAGGCAGCTGTCTTTGCAGATGGCTGGAGCAGCCTTATTCCTGGGAATCTTGCAGGGTATACCCAAGCCTCTGAAGCCCTTTGCCCTGCCCTGGCATTCCTGCCACCCCCAATAACATCAGCCAGGGGTACGTTTCCCAAAAGCTCCCTTTAGTAACTTATGTAGTAGGACACATTAACATGTATGGTTCCAGCTATGTAAGTTGCAATTGTTGTTAGTGACTGTGCTTTTGGGAAACTTACCCCTGACCGGGCTTCCACTGCTAATGGGCAGGATTCTTCGCATGGCACCAAAACACCCTCTTATAGGCGGAACTCATACTATGTGCCCTGCTGATTGGCCAGATCCCAGTGAAGGCACGGAAACATCTACTGTAAACTCATTCTAATGCTCGTTACTCAGCGTCGCGATTACTGGGAAATGAGCAAATGTCACCCTCCCCCCGTGAGCTCTGAGCACAGGACGTCTATGTAAACCTCACTGACGGTGCTAAGACTTTTAGGGGCTGTAAGCTGCGAGAGGCACCCCCTTTAAGAGTGCTCGACCGCCCCGGGTGACCTGCCCGTTGCCGGGCGAGCGCGATGATGTTATGGGGCCGCTGTTTTATGGAGCGGGGGTTGCTGCTTTGCGGCGATGAATAATTCAGCGAGCATCTGCTGTGTGGGAAGCGGCAGACGGTTTTATTCGGGGACCATGGGGAGAGCTGCGTCCGCCTTTTCGCTTTCTTCTTTTCCCACCTGGGTGTTGCCCGCATCCCGCCTGGGGCTCTTTCGGCTTCCCCTCTCACCCCCTTACCCCAGTGCTGACCCGACTGCTGACGGGGGGGGTTCGTGTATGAAACTTTCCCACTTTTTGCTTGGTGTCTCCGCATTTTTGGTGCGGTTGGCCGGCGCGGTGCAGGAGAACCTGTACCCTGGCAGGACCACGGGGGCCCCTCCTTATCCCCGGCCTGAGGTCTTCATCATTTATCCCCACCACTCTAGGCAACTGGAGAGTTTAAGGTTACCCCCGACCTGGACTAGAGCAAGCAGGAAATTTATACCCTATGCAGTCACTTGTTGGCACGTGGTCCGTTTGCTTATGATGGATCAGAAGGTAGCCTTGGGCTGTGTACGGGGCTGTCAGTCGGCAGCTTAATCCAGCAGCCCTGAGTATTTATATTTAATTAGCTCTCATTAACGAGCCATGAGGATTATGGGCCCGGTTGCCACAATGTCAGCGGCGCGTTTTGCTCATGATGCGAGTGGCAGTAGGCGTTTCCATGGGAGCATCAGCTTTTAAGGGCAGCAGGATTGCATTCTGACAGTCGGCTCCTGTTGGCTGAGCTGTGGGATGAGTCCGGGGCGGACCGGATGTTTCATGACATCTGGTCGTGACGAGGCCGCATTTCGGTGATGACATGAGGTTCGCTTGATTCCGCCAAACGGCCCCTCTTGTCAGAGAGTGTGTCTCTCGCTGCATCTAGCCCCTGGCTCCCTCGGTTCCCCCGGTCTCAGCGCTACAGAAAGCTGGCACGCCACTAAAGCTCCCCGTAATGCCGTGTGATCGATTGCAGGCCCCTATCGCCGGGCTGGAGCATCCTAAAGGCCGCTTGTGCTCTTCGGCCTGCTGCCAGACATTGATTACAGCCTGATGTCACTGTTGCCTTCATCGCTGTTGCCCAGGAACCTTGCAGAACAGGTTTCTTAGACAAGATTGAACCTTCTTTTTTTTTTTTTTCCTTCTTTCTTTTATTGGCCCAAATGCACGGGATGGAAGAAGAGCTACAGCCACTCTCCTCCCATCCTCCTCCAGAAACGGCCCCGTCTCGCCCATACTCCCTCTCCTTCGCTCGGCATAGAATAAAACCGCCAATGATCTAGCGCATGATGGAAGACCGATGGGCCCCGGCTTTCACACGCAGCCCACAGCAGTAAAACACCCCCTTCCCTAACTGTCATCCCCCCATAATGAACTCAGTAAAACAGAGCCTTCTAAGGTGGAGGGGGAGCACAGTACAGCCTCCTGCATGTGCTGCTCTGGCCATCTTTCCAGGCCTGCAAAGGTGGCTGCAGGCAGTTACATTTCAGGCATGTCTTGCCAGCTCTGTCGCGATTGGATGCAAGTAGTGGTTGAGTGGGGTCAGCCTCGGCGCAGAGGGCCTCCGGGCTCGAAATAGGCCTTTGCTGACAGGTATGAGAGGGTCTTTGCAATCCATCGCCACTCTGAGAGGAAATTGCAAACTCTTGCGTGATCTCCAACCTCTCTACAGCACCGCTAGATGGTCATATTCATTCGCCTGTGGTGAATCGTCATAAACATAGTTTGGATTTAGCAGCAGAGTGTATTACTTAAGCGATAAATTATGCTGCAAAACACGCAGGCATTTTTCCCAGTGTCCAATAAAAAGCAACTTATTAAAATAGTATTTTAAATGTCCATCCATTTGTCCATCTTCCATAATCACTTATCCAGCACAGGGTCATGGTGAGTTTGGAGCCTATCATAGGAAGCACGGGGGACTCGAGGCAAAGGGCATCCTGATTGGAGTTCCAGTCTGTCATGAGACAGAATGTGGAAGTATTTGGCTATTTTATATAGCAGCCTGGCAATATAGTACTAACACTGGCAAAAGGCTGAAAATCCATATCACATGTTACAGATGGCACATGTATGTTACAGACAGCAATTATAGACGGAAAATAATGTTCTATTGTAGAATGAATAAATTCTAAATGTCAGTTGATGTCATTTGTTAGTCAGATGTTAAATAATCAAAGATCTTTTCGGTAGTTGAGTCTTTGGAGAACTTCAGTCAACCTGCCGAGGGCGTGTGAGTCCCCTGCGGCGTCTTTCTCAGTGAGGCAGGCATGCATGTACCTTCAGCAGTCGCTTTGTGGTTAATCGGCATTAGGGAACCTTTCCAGTTGCTTCCATGCACATTTGGTACAGCGCTTGGTGATCTGACCTGGTGAACCCGCTTACGGGTGGCTTGGGCAAATGCGGCCACCAGACGTCACCTCCGTGATTTAACAGCACGCTTTTCGCCAGATCACAGAGAGCGAAAAGATTCAGTTGTGAGGACCCAAGTCCCTCGCTGAGCAGCGATATTGGGTTTCAGCCTTCAGTGAGTATTACGTACTGTTCTTCTGGCACGTCTTTCAAGGGGACTGCTTTTAATGGAGTCTACTTCATTGATGCTGAACTTGTAAACTCTCTGGGAAGCCTGCACGCTTTTAAAAATATGGTTGTACATCTGCCCAGAAAATGTCTTCATCATGAAAAAAAAATCTACTTTCAAATGTGGCATGTTTACTGTTGGATGTGAAATGCAATCTATAATATGTTATTCTGTTGAGAATGTAGGGAAGTAATTGCTTAGGAAATGCAATCTCAAACAGCCATCCATTCATGCACTCTACCCTATCTATTTGAGCACTGTTTCCCAATCCGGTCCATGGGGGACCTGCAGACAGTCCACGTTTTTGCTCCCTCACATCAGGGATGCGGACTGTCTGACTGAGAGCTCGCAGGGAGCAAAAATATGGACTGGCTGTGGGTCCCTAAGGACTGTATTGGAAAACTGTATCAGAGGAACACAGTGAACCTGGAGTCAGTCCCAGGAAGCATCAGGGGACATGCAGGACAGGATGGCTCACACCATCACACTAATCAGAAGTGCATGTTCAAGTATCAAACATTCCCCTGCTAAATTTAATATTATACAGTACAGAAGCTGCCATGATTCACACATGGCGTTTATGGATATCTACATGCACTGTTTATCAGCGTAAACAGGAGGCAGAACGCACAGCTGCAGTAAAATTCTTATCAGATTTTTCATATTTCATCCAATATATATAATTAAAAACTTTTATATTCTGGAAAAATTCTGTCTGTACACACAGTACCGTGGAAATGTCTTGGGCAGCCAGAGAAAATGTTTAAACGTTCTTCATGTTGGTGTAAATCTTTGCTATTATTTCTGTTAAAGTGTGTCCGCTTACACATTTCAAAACCTTTCCTAAAGTCACCTACATTACTCGCAGCAACCATCCAAAGCATGCAGGAATTTTCGACTCAACCACCAGTACGCCTCATATGGCTAATATCTCGCTGACTTTTTCAGCTATCATATTAAATGAATTGAGCAGGTGCTGATATTTAATAAATGCATGGGATGGCTGAGGTGGCCCTGAGGGCAGGTTCAGGAGCCACAGTGGTGTTCATCCAGCCATCCTACAGGATACCTGACACTGTTTAGAGAACCGAAGAAAATGTTTTTACTGTTACTCTTAATATGCATGTATTCTGATGTTAAATTGTTTATTGTACTGGGCTAATATATTTGCTATAATACATTTACTTCCTGGATAAATACCCTTACATTTCCTTTGACCACCAGTACTGTGTGTGTGTCTGTGTGTGTGTGTGATGTATGCACATAATGTGTGTAATATATGTTCATGAGTAGCTGTTTGTGCATTATGTATCTTAGATTGGGCACAGTCATTACTCTTATCAGAGGTATAGTCCACTGTTATCCCTAGTTTATATAAACGATATTGACACCAATATATACAGTAAGTTGGTCAAATTTGCAGACGATACCAAGGTGGGAGGTGAAACGGATACTGTAACAGGAGCACAGAGGCTACAGCAGGATCTTGATGAAATTTGTGACTGGGCTGATACCTGGCAGATGAAGTGTAATGGGGACAAGTGTAAGGTAATCCATATAGGGAACAAAAATATAAGACAAGTATTTTATGGGTGCCATGGAAATACAGGAAGCCGATTATGAAAGAGACCTTGGTGTTTATTTTGATGTCCCACTCTCGTCAGTGTGGGGAAGCAATTAAAAAGGCTAATAGGATATTGGGTTACATCTCCAGGTGTGTGGAGTTTAAGTCAAGGGAGGTAATGTTAAGACTTGGTAACGTTAATTCCTTGGTAAGACCCCACCTAGACTATTGTGTGCAGTTCTGGTCACCTTCCCTTAAAAAGGACATTGCTGCCTTAGAGAGGGTTCAACGCAGGGCTACAAAAATAATTCCTGGGCTAATAGGAATGTCTTATGAGGAAAGGTCAGTTCAGCTCAATCTATTCAGCCTTGAGCAAAGAAGACTAAGGGGGTACATGATCCAGGTATACAAGATCCTAACAGGTCTGGATGCTGTCCAGTTAAATAGTTACTTCAAAATTATTTCAAATAAGAGAACTTGTGGCCATAGTTGGAAATTAGTGGGAGAACATTTCAAACTGGAGTTGAGAAAAAAACTTCTTTACACAACGTGTAGTTAGAATATGGGATAGTTTTCCTGATAGCGTAGTGCAAGCCAAATCCTTGGGTTCCTTTAAAGTAGAGCTAGATAAGATTTTAAAATTTCTGACCTATTAGTTTTCTCCCCAAACGAGCTTGATGGGCCGAATGGCCTCCTTTTGTTTGTAAATTTCTTTTGTTCTTCTAGTCCTTGAGTAATATCTTTACTAATGTGCTTCCTGAAGACCAGGCTTGTATTGCTATTGAAAACATTTCCTCAAGCTATATACAGTTTTCATTTCCCATGTGGAGCCTGTTGGCTACTTTCTGCTGGAAAACCCGAGAAACTCAGGGGTCGGGGTGATGCTCGGGGCCCAGGGGCCGGGGTGATGAAGACCAGGGCGCTGGGTTCGTGGGTGCCATGGAAACAGGAGTGAGCATGCCAACTCTTCCTGCCTGTGCCAGCTATTGGCCAGTCAGTGTATGTGAGGCAGCTCCATCCCGTGGGGTTTCGGAGGTTGCCTTGGCCCCTCTTCGCTTCTGGCCACACTGTCCCCTGCAGTCCCGACATTGTTTCGCATGGTCAAGTCAAGTCGTCCGCTGTCAAGCGCTTGGCCACAGCGACAGAAGTGTGAAGTACACGCTCAGGTTAAGACAATCCATCGCGTTGTCACTTCCCATTGTGTCTCAATGATTAGCGTCCCCCTTGTGAGCTGACTCCGAACCGCCTTTAATCCCCCCATCATACTGTATCAAGAATCTTACTCCAGCTGCCGGATTTTGTCCTCCAAATCACAACCTAGCAACCTTGTAATTAGAATTTCGTTGGGGGAAACGACAAACTACATAGAATGACTTGATACCTCTTGGACTGTTGAGATGCTGTTATTCGTTCATCAGGTCAAGCCTGAACATTATTCATTTTGCAGTCCAAGGATTTTAGAGTTATGGTACTCGCCAGCAGTTTCATAAAACAAATATGTGTTTGACATCAGACCAATGAAATACAGCATTTGCTCGGGGTCTTAGCTTCACAGGTTCGATCAGGTGTTTTTGAATAATAAGTAACAGTTTAAGACGAAGGGCAGTAGAATTTGATTTATAAGGCTTATCTTACTATTTAGTGGTCTCTGGGTGAAGCAGGTATATATACACTTAAGAATCCTTTCCTGCCTGCAAAAATAGCCCCCATAAGAATTTTCTTTCCTTGCCTGTATTCCTCTTCTCAGGGGAGCAGGGGGGGGGGGTACCATGGGGGTTTACAATGTCGGGGGTCACTATGCATTGTTCCCCTCTGAAGGGCTTTTCAGTGCGGGGATGACTGTGGAAATGCTTGTTTTTGATTTCTTCATTCTGTCAGCTACACTGCTGACTCCTGACAGTGAGATTGCGGCGGTATGTTTCTTTTTTAGATGCAAACCTCAGGATGATATCCTTCTCTGCCTTCTCCTGGATGAATAGTGTGCATAGGAAATAGAGGCTTAAAAAGCCATATCTCATAGTGCATTTTTAGCATCTCTGGCAGATGACTGAATGGTATCCAATGCCTGGGAGCTGTCCTCCCACTGAGCCTGATACGGGGACGTGCATGATGTCACCAGCTGCTTCCCTGCGGTGGAGGGAGAGAGATTTTCGTAATAACCCACAGGCCTCGGGTATGTAGAAGGGATCAGGGCCATTTGGGCTGAACAAGGCACCTGCAGTGCGTAATGAAGCTGGGTAGGTCTGCGTCACCTTAAGGTTATGGCTGCTGTCAGGGGAAGCAGAGGGCCGTCCCACCCCTCCCCATCCCCCTCCGCGTAACGCGTCCCAAGACAGACCTAGTAATGAGGCTGTCGTCCCGGTGGATGGAGCCTCGCCCCAAGCATCGCCAGGTCACCAGCTGCTTGGGGCCAGCTGCAGCCACAGAGCATGTCTGTTCTACCTGCCTGCCTGGACCATATAGATCAAAGGGGCCCCGTTGTACTCTGTTTAGCTATTAAGCCTGTATAGCAAAGCGATGGTGAA
Source organism: Petrocephalus schoutedeni (assembly GCA_026780765.1). Lineage (NCBI taxonomy): Eukaryota > Metazoa > Chordata > Actinopteri > Osteoglossiformes > Mormyridae > Petrocephalus > Petrocephalus schoutedeni. The sequence goes on along the minus strand of JAODKL010000095.1, from coordinate 25,382,968 downwards.
AATTCAATTACCATCATGAAGGATCACAGCCTATTTACCCCTTAATGATCAAAACACTTGTATACACATAAAGAAAGGCCTGTGTGCTGAAGTTTAGCATGAGCGGTCAGGTCGGCCACTAATTTACCCGTTAATTAACGCAATCAGTTTGTTCTCTAACAGCGCCAAAAAATTCAACGAAGCTGATGAGTTTCTTTTGATTTATAATTAGGCAGGACAAGAACAAGCTGTGAGGGCTCAGCTGTGAAGTTCAGTACAAATGCAAAAAGAAGCATGAGCACGCACACTTCCAATAAGAATGAACAAAAGATCGCTTTTATTTATTCCAGTCTCCTAACGAAAAAATCAGGGCAAAATATGCTCCTCGACAGTGTGTGGGTTTGGTTTCAATTACACCTCCAACAAGCAAAAAGAAGATCATAACGAACAAGCAACATTCTCTTGACCCTATCATTGTTTGTTATTTAGAAGCCACCCTGAGTTTGAGTGTTGGTCTCAGTTTATTGTCCAGATGCAAGTATTAGTCAGGCCAGCACTGTTGTCCTCAGGCTTGAGTGCAACACCTGCGTTGGCCTATAAAACTCCCCCACTTCATTAAGAACGAAGAATACCGGGGAAAGAGAAGGGCAGCCACACCCCAGGGGAGGCAGACTCTGGCTCTCACCGAAGGACTGATATTTATCGGTGTTCGTTCAGTGTTCTCCGTTACCAAGGATTCTACAGGACACTGGAGTAGCGGAGCCTTCAGGATCTGTGCTTTTATGTCAGGAATCTTAGCGATAAGGCGGGCTGCTTTTTGGAGGGAAATGTTGGAACAGACGGCACTTGCCTCCCGCGACTGACCTGTAGCCGTGCCCCGCTTATGATCCATATCTGTGTGTCGACTCAGCCAGGACTCTTGGAGGCTATATGAACTAACGACTCCAGTTCACCGTTAAGTGGAAAACCGGTTGTGGCTCCCCAGGAGTGCGTGATCGCTGGAGCTTGTTGGATCTGCTGACCTGTGGCCTCCCCACACACCCAGCATCCAAGCAGTCTATGGTGTTTAACGTCTGAAGCGAGTTTCCACAGGCGTTGCCACAGCGGAATAGTGGGAAGCTCAAGTTGGATGTCGATGCCGGGGGAGACCTGCGTGCAACTCCTGGGTACCTCTCCCCTCCCAACGCGCTCCAGTCTGCCTCGTGACATCCCAAGCAGGCGGCTCTTCCTTGGGCTTGTGCAGCTGCGGGTCCTCCAGACGTTACAGCACGCGTCATAACTCTAACCCATATGTTTAATGTAGATGTTGTAAATGGGACGTCTGAAAGCTATCAGTTTGTAAAATAAGAGGCGATGTTCCTGCGATGCTTGTGGACAGTCTGAAATATATTCTTCTGAGCCAAAAGTCAAAAAGATCACTGGAGCTATTTCAAGAGTTGTATTCCAGCCTCGAGCTCATCTCCAGTCAGCACTGATCGTAAACATGTGTGCTACCGAATCCAAGCAACGCTGCTATCTGAGGCTTGGACTCATGGTATGGCTGGTCTGTGATTATGGGTGGGTATGGCTCCAGAACTGACACACTGGACTGATCCAGGCAGCAAGCAAATAGCCCAGCACTCTTGAAAAGCCTGAAATAATTCCTTGTTTCACCCAAGGGGTTTGGAGGTTGGGGGGGTGCAAAATATGACAGATATTAATTATGAGAAATTCAGAACTAATCCCCCAGCTTTCTGTTTCATTTGTGTCCTCACCAAGCCTCTCTGAAAACTCCCATTTAAACTGTTCCACAGATTTAAGCTTCCCCTCAGAGCCTGGGGAATTTGATATCATGGAGTCATTCTCAAAGGGGTTAGGGAGCGTCAATGTGCACCGAGAGCATAAGCACTTGTTAAAAAAATGTGACGGTGCATTGCGAGTACTCGCTGAAAGATCTGTGTAACCTGCCAATGCCGTGGAAAGCTATGCTATGCTATGCTAATCCTTTTAGGCCTGGGTCAATGAATGTCATATTGCAGGAGCTTTTTTTGGAATTCAGGGGAAGGCTGGTTAGCCAGTGACAAAAGCCATCTGCCTCGAGTACGGCAAGCCTCTCGATGAAACACTGCTAACCGAGACAGCAGTAAACACAGGGCATAGATTGAGCGACACAGGGACCCAGCTAATTTGTGGGTGCGTGGTACTGCCACGCAAGCACATGCACAGTGTGACTTCAAGCTCGCTTTTCCAACGGACTGGCCCGGAAGAGTCTGCTCCCAAGATCAGCACTCCCCTGCCCTCTGTGGGGATATAAAAACGGGATGTCAGCCATCCTTTCCTTCCTGAAGTCTCCAGCGTGAACTGTGGGAGCTATCTCACCCTGCTGTGGAAAAACAAGACGTGAACCAAGTCTGCTCTGCTGCCTACCCTGGGCCTATAAAAGGAAGAGCAGCACGGGGAGAGCTGGGCACAGTGGGGGGGTCGAGCAGGGGGGCACAGATGCAGAGATACAGAAATACTTCGTTCCTACAATGGAAAAGCCGTGTCCCGCGAGGCTGGCAGCACTACAGTCACCAAGCCAGAGAGCCGAACCCTTGCTGGAAATATATTGTACTTACAAACTGGACAGACCTGCCAAAACACAGAAACTCTTCTCTCCTTGATCTTCCCAGCAAGCTCCATTTTCCACCCTGTGATGTGTCAGGGGAGATGGGCCTTCCTCAAACACAACAGACCTGGACCATCGCCTTCGGTGTTGCTCATTGGCAGTCCTACAAGGAAAGGGGCGGGTAGTTCAGATGAAGACCCCTGGGGCTGATTTAGCAAGAGGTGGGAACAGTCAGGTATCTGTTGTAGCTGGCACGCGTGCTCCGGTACATGTGGTGCTTATGCAGGGAGTTGAACTCAGCCTGTCCTCGCACACGCTGGGGTAGTCATTGTGAGAGAACAATCCAACGCACGCAATCTCGGCCTCTTTAAACAATAAGGAAGACCCGGAGGACTGTATACAGGGTCCCCTGCCATCACACATACTCACCTTTACCAAAAACAGTTTATGGGTCACTACGAACTGACTGAATCTCCCAAAAGCAAACTTTCTGCAAAACCAACAACTTGGCGTCTTTGTTATACTGACAGACATCAGTAGAAGTGTGTTACAAATGTGAGGGAGACCTGTGAGGCCAGAGGTAAAATGGGGACAGGATGCTGGTTCAATGCAAAATAGCAGACTAGCACATGTGTGTCTGTGCTTCCAGTGTGAGGATGGATTTAGCTTTGTGACACAATCGAGGCAAAGGTCACTGCAGTAATGACTCTGACAAGGACTTCACACATCGTTCCCAACACACATGTAGATACTGGAGTTGTGGCAAGAAGGAGTCACGTCACTGTTAGGTGCAGCACAGCCATAAAGTGTGCCTCCGTGTACACTGTGTTTAAAGACCTGTAGTGTGATCCACTGATCAGTCCAAACTGTAGCTTAGCGACCAACGGCTTAATGAATCTGATCTTGTTTCATCATGCTTGTTTTTGGAGTTTTACAAATGCGTACCCAGCTTACATTTTCCCAGGGGGCAGATAAGTGCCGAAGGCAAATTCTATCTGCAAGTGGGAGGCTGCAGCTTTTATCTTGATCTCCAGAGTCATTTGAGGCTTGAAGATCCTTGAGATTTTCATTCTCCAATTTCTAAGCCATGCACAGGCCCACACAGCTTGGCAGTAATTTTGCTGCATTTCTGATGATTGAATTGTATTGCTGCAAGGAGGACGTATTCAGTGGGGGGGGGGGGGGGGGATTGGGTGCTTGATTAATGAGTGTAACCTAAATACCTCAATCAAAACAATATCCATCTGCTGCACAATTGCAAAGACATCTGTTTGAGAGTTAATTAAAAGAAAATGATGTTTAAAAGGGAAAAGGGTTCTGAAGACAATCAGGCGGCTTCAATGCAAGATGAAATTAACGAGCGATATGGGGTGTAGCACTTGTTTTCTCACCCGTTGTTTTGTAATTCCGGAGACTGTTTGTGTGACTCACGGCCTTGTTTCCTTGGGCTGACACGTCTGGCTCCTGGCTCTCAAGGCCCGTGAGTTTGCGTAGCCCCGAACACTGGAGGCTGGCACGTTCTCATGAGCTAAGTAATGAAGTAATGCTGTGGAGGCTTGTTAAAATGCAGGGCTGAAGAGCCTCATCATACGGACGTAAATGTGGGCAAACTCCCCCGGTCAGAATCAACTGGTATGTACATTAGCATGGTGATGACGGAATTCCCAGCAGAAGCACTTGGCTGAAGAGATACTGTGCTTTAAATCTTTAATCTCGCCTTCCTGATGTTTTTAGATGCTGTGAGAATTGGTTCTGTTGAAAAGTGTAAAACTAAGAAGACTAACTTCTTAAGAATTCCTTTACTCTTTTGGGGTGCTTTCTGAAGGAGCTCACATCATGCTCTCCTGTTCCAAATCTATGCCAAATCATTCTATCAACTCTTTTTGTCACATGAGACATCTTAAAATTTTGCTTACTGGATTTCCAATTTTTGTTGATTTACTTTCTGAAAAACCATTTTGCCTCCAAGGGAAACCAGGGAAGTTTGTTGTTTTGGCATACCTACACAGATATTTGACTTAAGGAGAGCTTTTACCAGTTGGACCATCACTATTACTGTAAATCGAATCCAAGGGTGGATAGAATGCCTTTATTGTCATTGTACGGATGAAATCGGGTACAATGAAATCCAATCTTCACATATTCTCGCATATCTCCTATGAGACATGCATGTGCAGGTTTGCGCAAAGCTTGGGGTTGGTGTACAGGGTCAGCCTTTTGGAGCAGTTTTTGGGTTTAAGGGGCTTGCTCAGAGGCCCAGCTGTGATATGGTTATTCTACCAACCATGGGATTTGAACCAACAACCTTCCAATCGCAGGCACAGAGCCATGCCCTCCCCCTAATAGGATGTAATACTGGTAATTCTGTCCTAAAGCCACAGCGTGACCATGGCACCAGCAGAGCTATGCTTTGCAGAGGCCGGGCTGGGTTTGCACTGCTGAGCGGTGTCACCACTTCACATCCTTTCTAAGTCAATGCTCGGATACAGGCTTGGCTCCCAGTACACTGTAATCTTCAGTAAGTCCTATACCGGATCTGTCTTGACATATTTCTGCTTGCCCAAGAATAACAACTCAGTCATACAAGCCAGGACGGCACAGATCATCCAGTGATCTGGCAAGATGCTGGAGAGAAGGACATCTGGGCTGGGTTATTATTTCAAATTATCTGGTTCTTCAACAGACAAAAAAATGTAATTGAGAGAGAGAGAGAGAGCGAGATGGGGGGGGTTGCAAGTCAGTGACCATACATATGGTTCTGCTGTCTATGCGCTTTGTGTTTCCACATATAAATAATGGAGTGGAGCTGGGTAGCTTGCAAGAGGGGTCATGAAGACCACATGGACTGCAGAGACGCACAGCCCATGCTTGCTGAGTGTGCTTACTATTACATCCCAAAGCCCCCCACTTCAAGCTCCCCTTGCGCCGCCTCCTACATCTGGCTTGCATCCAGAAGACGTCCCAGGTGACACCATGTGATCACACTTGCCCTGGGTAAGATGACATCAGGGGTGTTCCGGTTGCTGGTGAATAACTAACTGCATCACAAAGCCCTCGATTACTGCCTTCTGTCACCTCCACCTCCAGGGCCTCCTGCATTCGATTTTGATCCATTTTGAGTGCTTATAAGCATGGCACAGAGAGTGATGCACTCATTTGTTTGACTTGGAACCTCGGGAATCCTGGTTACATGGAACTGGCACCCAGTGCTGGGCCTCCACGCCTTTTTGGCAAGAGCATCAATTGAGCAACGATCGTTACTGAAAGCGAGATACAAATACGTCAGAGAAAGGCTGTCTGTCTCTGAAGACAGAATTTATGGCATTTAATCAAGGGGGTTAAAATAATGTTTTTACATTATTAATACCAAATGGTGGCAACCTATCTGAAAAAGACACCCTGCTGGATATTGTCAGACTTTGGGTGGCTTGTTACTGTTGTGTTTGGAATGCTGAGGGATGATCTTGGTTTTCTTCTGCCCTAATTCCTGTTATTCCTCTTGCATCCATGCTTTTCACACCACTTGACAGAGAAATCCCCAGTGGCTTCAAATAATGGGATGGGGGATTAGGAGTGGGGAACAGAAAATAGATTTTTAGGATTAATCACCATTTGCCGTAACTATTTTCACTGAATTTGATCTCTTTCGGTCGTCTTATCATATAGGTGGCACTACTTTCCCTCTTACCTAAAGACCCTTGAGAGACCCTTCTGCCGCCATCTTGGTGCATTGCCAGTCATGGTAATGGAGTATTCTAGAACATAAATGCAAGCAAATCAAGTAGGCTTTTATTCTCACACCAATCATATTCAGTACAGAATATTGTTAATCTGTTTTTTTCCCTTTTCCAAACATCGTGGTTAACATTGAAATGACTAAAAGTCTGCAGGTGTAATTTGTGTCTAGGTCCAAGAACTGCAGAGGGAAAAATGAAATACTGGGTGAAATACTTTGGTGTATTCAAAGGTAAGTATAGGAAAAAAATAAGTATTTATCTTATTTTTGTCATGTAATGGTGACTTAAACAATTACATTGCATTATGTTGTGTACGTTGCAATGTTAACTCTATAGTGCTGTGTCTTTTGTCGTTTTTACAACAAATCTGGTTTGATTTGCACATTAATGTCTTAAATGTCATAAATTGAACATAATCAACATCAAAGCAAATTGTGAGGTCAGGGCTGATTCCCAGCCCTAAACGATATCCTTTTCTTCCTCGAATAAAAAGATTCTATTTTAAATGTTAAATTCCTTCTGAAGCAAGGCATGTGAGTTTTAGACTTGCTTATTTTTATTTTCAGCTATTCTTTTCAGTCTGCAGACTTTTTCTTTTCTTTTGCTTGTTTTGTTTTTCAAGAAATTATACCCATATGATCCTCAAATACAAATATTTTAGTAGACAAGCCTTAGGCCTTTCTTTAGTGATTTTTACGATTTGTTTCCAGTGACTCTGCATTTGTAAATTTTGTGTTGCAGTTAAAGATTTTTAAACATTGCTCCAAAAATGTAAAGCTGATTAAATTGAATCATTAGCTTGTGAATCTGAATCGAACTGGGGTGTCTGTGCCAGTACCCAGTCCTACTGGGGATGGTACCATACACCCTTATCTGTCCACTGCTGTAAGACCGATGGCTCAGGGTGGTGCCAGCTTCAACCCCGCCCCAGGGAACTTTCGCTTTAGGTCTGAGTATGTCAACCATATGATGTCACATTAATGCAAAATTGTGTCTCCTGTAACTAGCCTAGGAATAAAAGATGCACCCAGCTGGACTCCACCCAAACAGTTGCCACTATTTCCCACAAAAATCCACTATCAGAGATGAAATACTCCTCGTCCAAGCAGAGCTGACCTCCAAGGACATAAATCTGATTTCAAAATCAGCCCATGCTCTCTAAGTCCCGAACCACTGGCAAACTTTTCTGGTTCAGCTTTGTTTTTAGGTATTGGTCGCATATGAAAATATGGCGCTGTAGCAAGTAAAATATGACTGAATGTTTGTCCATGTTTCCCCCAAGGCAGCATAGTCAGCTACTTCACAAAGATGTGTCTACAATGGTAATATAAAACATGTTAAAAATGACCTAATAGCTTTTGAACACTCATCTTTCAAATGCCATCTACTGTTGTAAATATGATTTAAATGAACTTTTTTCTGTTTTTTTGGCTGTACAAAGGACAATTTGAGCAATGTTACGGCATGTAGACCAAAAAGCGTCATATTAAAATACTGTTACTATAAAATATTTTGTAAGGATCTGAGGAGATTGAGCTATGGCCCCGCCAGCATGACCAAAGCAAATCGCTCAGTATGTTTAGCCCTGTTTGTTTGTGCTGGTGTATAATGCTAACAAGGTTGTTTAGTTACGCAAGGATTGACAGGGAAATTGACAGACTATCTTTAACTGCTGATACATGATCCATCTGACTTAAACTTGACTCAACACATTTAACGTTGGCAGGACATCAGTGCACTGGACTGCAGAGAGCTCCAACATGCTGGAGCAACTTGGCGTGGGCTCAGCAATGGCTGCGTGGAAATGGCCGAAACACGATATTTCACCATTTTCATTGCAAGAGATCAAAAGACGAGAGAGCCTAAGTGGGCAGAATGTGTACAGAAAGTGAGCCAACGGCGGCCCGAGAATGATGATGTTAAGCAGGCCCCCGTGGCTCAAAGTGGGTGGGGGGAGGGCCTGTACTGAGGAATACCTAATGGTGTCGATGGCAAGTTCACAGAGATGTTTCTGCTGGAGCTGCATTGTGGGAAACCTCTATACACACAGGTACACGACCTTCCCAGGAAGCGAGTAGAATATATAGGTTGTGGGAATCAGTCGTTAATTTTGATTGCTAGACCATTGGATTCTGTCAGTTCCATATGTATTTTCTGTGTGTCATTAAGTAATCAAAAAGCGGTCAACAGTCCACTGGGGTTGATTTATGGTACATTTCCCTTTCTGGTTTATGGACTGAGTCCAATGAGATTTCATGCACCTGGTGTAACGGCAGTCATCCGAACCACTCGGTCACTGGAGTCACGTAACACATTCGGAGACCAGAACCCTATATTACCGTTGACCATGGGGGTCCCTGCCAGCACCACGGTGCTGACTTGTACAACCACTGTAACTCAGGGCAGATGCTTTGTCATCCTTAATTTATTTCTGTACCACTCATGCACTGCACTCAAGCATTTGTCGTTGAATTACAAAAGCGGTTGGGGGTTGGGAGTTGTGCCATGTCATGTGACCTCAGTGATGGGGAAAGCCATTTCTGACAGAGCAGTTAAGTTAGAGGAATGCTGGATATCCTATCCATTCCAAAATAACTATTATCTTAGCATTCATGCATGTGTTTTCAAATCCTTTGGTTCTCAAATTTTGAAGATGGTTCAGTTTTTTTTTTTTTAGCAGAGTACTGTAGGACACGGAAGAGTCACAATTGCTCAGTGAATCGGAAGCTTTCTGTGTAAATGTCTCCCTTAGCACCATGCAGAGCTTGTGTGGATCTTGTTCACTGTGCTGGGGGCCCCCTGGCCAGCCATCAGTGTTTTGCCACGGGTCTTAAGTGATTTCCCAAAACGGCAAACATCGGAAGCTACGTGATCAGATCTAGTGTGGAAAGACCGGTTTGTGGTGGATGGAAAGCCTGAAGACAGAGACAGGCCAACAGTGGAATTACGGCTAATGGCTCGTGTCTTAATGATCAATGCCCAAAGTCCGTGCCCTCTAGAAACAAAGGCAGAGACGCTTGCGGCAATGCAACTGTTTGCATTTTGCGCATTCCTTCGTGCAAATTCCTGCCTTCCGCCTCCCATGAATGAACCCAGACATTCCAAAGAACCACAGGACCTGAGCTTCCTAATTGGCTTCCATTGTTTACCGCAGACGTATTGAGAGATGGGTACAGTGTGCAGGTAGAAGCTGGAAAAAGAAAAGGCACCTCATTTCCTACCATGTAGCCGTGATGAAAGATGACAGACCATGCTTGTTTTTCTCAAATGTACTTCGCTTGACTTTATTCATGTAATCTTTCTATTTGTAATCATTATAATTTTATACAATAATATTGGCTATCTTATAACTACACAAAAAGCTGCATAAATAATTTAAATGAGGAAATAAAAAATAAATATGCAGGTTCTTCTCAGAAACGGTCCCTCACATCTAGAAGTGATTTGCCCCCCCCCCCCCACCCATTTGAAAGCACAGCGCTCACGGGAAGCCCTGGGTAGGGACACAGTCGGCACAAATACGATCACACACAGCTCAGTAATACAGTCAGCACTCTAAACGGCGTCTCCGCTTACGCGGCGAAATCCCTTCTAGATCCTCTTTCAAACAGACAATTGAACGAAAGCAAACATCGGTAGCACTGTTTACAGAAAACAGGGCAGGAAGCAATAGAGGAAAACAAGTAGGCTGCAACAATGTACAGAAATGTAGCAATATTCCTGGGAATGGATCCGCTCGCTGTGAATAGACTGGCCTGTACTAGCAGACTGGGACAGCTTGGCGTAATGCTGCCGGCAGACCCTTGGCCCAAACATGTCCAAATGAGTGTTTTCTAAATCTCCCTCCCTACATTCTGTGTGAAAGAAAATTAAAAATAATGCATATTGCGGTACATTTATGGCTCGGCTTCCTGTTTGAGTACGGAGTGCCTGCTGTCCGTACTTCTGAGTTCAGCTCGGAGATACGGGAGTCTGCAGTATAAGATCGCCAATGGATGGTGGTCTGAAACAGGCTGTAGGGGAAAGAGCTTGTGGGCTAAGCACCAATTCTGAGTGCTGACAAGGCTGGACACCAGGGGACTTTCATTTTGCCCCCCTCCCCCCACCCCTCCCCAGTCACTGCATGAACTCTTTGTTCTCCTGGGACAACCAAGAAACGGGCCACATCTAGCGGGGAATGGCTCCCAGTGACTCACATCCTACACTAGTGCAATCTCATCGCAATTAAGAGGAGTCACAGTTCAAGCTTGCTTGATACCCACTTTGCGGCTGCCGGGGGCAGGCCACTTTCCAAAGCACTCCGGTCTGCTGGTGTGGCCCCGCCCCTTTCCAGCAATGTGGGCGTGATCACTGGCACCCGCTTCGGGGGTGGGTGTTGGCACCCGAGCGTCCCCCAAGTCACTCTCTACTGCATCGTTCTGTGCTGTAAACTATTATTACTGAATGGGTCATGTGATTTAAAGGAGGAAGGTCTGGGGAGATCAGCCGGGGAAAGCTTTAGTGCACTGTTAGAACGGCGCCCGTCGCAGAAGTCCCAAAAACGCTTCCATCGGCACACCTCTTCTTCCCTCCATGAAGAAGTGTTATGCGTGCGGGTGTATGCATGTGTGTCTGTGTGTGCGTGCAGAGAGGCGCTGGATTCAGTAAGGGGCGTTGTTCTTGATGCGTGGCTGAGGCTGGCGGGAGCGCTTCTTGGTGCGCCGGGCCCGGGGCACGGCACGTTCCTTGGCCTCCGATTGGTTGTGGTGCCGCGTGTAGTGCTTGCACTTGCAGGAGGTGACCACGCGAATCTTGTAGGAGCGCCGGCGGCCCTGGGGACACTGCAGCTGCACGCGCTGGGTGCGCGAGTGCGCCGGCACGCAGCGGTACTCCGACGTGCTGCTCCGCCACCACTTGCTGCGCAGGATGGAGTTGGGGAGGAGGTGCGAGGGGACGCACTGGCCGGAGCAGACCAGCTCCTTCACTGGCTTTTCGCTGCGGCACGAGCCGTCCGTGATGTAGCGCGTGGAGCGAAGCTCCCGGCAGCTGAGCTCCGAAACATCTGGGGGGGGGTGAGAGAAGGAGAGAGAGGACACGTGTGGTGTTAGAGGAGACGCGCTGAGCCTGGAGGGTTGCTAACGCATACAGGGTCAAAGGTCAAAAGGATAACCGCTAAACACAAATTTATACATGACACTTTACAGTCATCCAGCGGCTCAGACAAAGATGACTGACACAAAAGGTTGGTGAATGAAAGCCACACACAGCAGCCTGCCATTGTACTGCAGCGCGATCGCTTTCACAAGCTCTGGGACTCCAGGATCTGCACTCATCCCTTGACCTCACCTTTTGTAATACCCCCACCTCCCAAAACAAGCCAACTTCCGTCAAAACACAAGAGGCGAGAGCATCAGATTCGCAGGGCCTTAGCAATTCACAAGACTGGGTCGACACACAGGGTTAGAAACATGGTTTTCGCCTTTAACGTTGCTTACAGTTCCAAACACCGATTGTACTTGAGTCCAATCGGAGGCTTCTCCTGGATTCACTTCAGAGGATGGCCTTAAGAAATATCTTTGCGCCAGTCGCGGTTTTAAATGTTTGGGAATCACTGCGCCCAAAGCCGAAGTGACCGTTTCACTGTGCGGGGAGCCTGTACTTAAGGAATTCCTTTGCTTATCACCAAGCAACGTGATTGGCAACAGGCAGCTGGAGAACCTGGCGTTTAGATTCTCCCTGCCAAGATTAAAAAAGGGCCTAGTGTCCCAAGACTTTAAGCCAGTCCATTCTCCATAAACTTGATATTGCACTATTGTAAGGCAGGAGGGCTCCCCCAGAAGTGAACAAAAGCATGCACGTCTAGGTTCACCAGGACCATGAGGGGAGCTGGCCTTGGGATTCCTGGTCAGAGGCCAATCAGAAAGTGGAAAACCTATAGAGTTCACCCCCATTGCAGCTGCACTGGAGTCCAGACAAAGGCGATGGCGGTAAACAGTTCGCTTTTAATTTTATGCGTTTGCATTTAAGGCCTTTCTCAAGCTTTGAAATATCTAGGCCTGTACAAAATTGCATGCTGCTCTGTGCATAGACACACACTCTGTGCATAGACACACACACACATATATACATATATAATTTTTGTCGAAATTAAAATCAACAGCAATTAATTAAATTACGATTCCTATTCACATGCTGGAATAATTCGCTCGGTGGTAGTCATTCACACGTTTGTTTGTATTTAAAACCCTACGAAGACTGTATAAACTAAGATTAATCAATCCGTAGAATGTATCTCAGTTTATCTGCCAAAATCTGGGTATTTAAGGAGGGGGAAAATGTAAACCAAAAGAAACAGAACATTTCCCAGAGGTGGTGCGGCGATACCCAAACGCGCCACTTTGAACAGAGCGAAAGCGAAGCCGCTGGGCTATTAGCCCGCGGATCTTCCCCTTGCATTAATTACGCTATTGTTCTGAAAATACAGCAGTACACCCCAGCTAGATTAAATCCATTAAATGCTGCCTTGCTGTTAACACCCGCTTAGATACAAGCCAGAGCACAAAGCCATACGGACAAACGGAAACGGACGACATAAAGAGAAATGACAGGACCCGGACAGCGCGTCACTTGTCAGGCCGTGCGCAAGTATCGAATATCATTCAGAGAATATACATTTCTAAGTTAATTCTGTCAGTCTCAGATAAACAATGAGTATTTACTTTAGTACGGCGCTCTTAAATCAGAACAAAATAGTTTCTTGTCCCTAAAATTGGACTTTCGATTTAGTCCTGGAAGGTTATTTTCAAGGCAAATTGAACTCGACACTACATAACGCAAAAATTAAAATTGCAGTTATACCACGGAGCTTTGGAACAGGCACACATCTACCGATTGCAATTATTTTATTTAAAATCGTAAACGAATCTGACAGTGATTAAAAATGTTTGAAAATATTTTGAAGCCTGGAACATTTTCCTGCGGTAACGAAAGAAACTTTGGCTTTTGGCTTTCGGCTTCACCATGTTAACGATCTTGGTACAAGCTTTTCCTTCATTATATTTTTCTTAAAATAATAATAATAATAATAATTAATAATTAATGAATATTATTAATACATTAAATTACATCCCACTTTTATGTGGGTAATAAATTATGCAATATATAAAATCAATTTAATATCTAAAAATACAAAACTGTTTAATTTTAGATCGCTAGCCAATTTAGTGAAGTATATTAGTATATTATCAGTATTATTACTGTAGTATAGTATATTATATAGTATAGTATATTAGAGCTGTTGTATAAAACGAATCTGTATATTGCCAGGTGTATTGCAGCTGTATAGTAACTAGGCACGCCATATTAAATTTATGAGGTTCACCAGTAAAAATTTCATGAATACAACCATTACTGAAGCAAGCCAGCAACTAGAAAGCAAAAATCGGAGCGAGGCAGTACGACGTGTCCACGCGTGAACTAAACTCTTCCTTAAGGTGACACTTGGTCTCCGCGAAAGTGAAAACGCTCCGTCCTCAGTCTGATCGCTCATTGCGGCCAAAGTGGCACTTCAAAGCGGCCCCTGCAGCAGAGAGAGCGCAGCGCCGCAGATCACCGCGATGGTCGTGTGCCATTCGGCTACATGTATACTGGTACACAAGGACACGCTAAACAATTTCAACGAGACTCAAACCAAAATGAAGAAGAAGAAGGAAAAAAAAACTTAAAATAGGCCATTAACTTCGACGCGTGCGCATCTGCAATATTAGAAACAAGTGCACGCACGAAACGCTCCCTGTCACTCTTAATACTAGTTGCGGCATGTTATATATTGTTATATATGAAACAGAGCAGATAAGCTACATTAAAAGATGTCTGCAGTGGGGCAGGCTTCTGGTGAACACCATTAAAAGGTTCATTGCATATCAAAGCGCTGGCCACTGCAAAACAGCTCCCGCTGGCCAAAAATAACTGACCCGAGTGGTGCAGCCAAAGCCAGCGCTGTCATTTGCCCTAAAAACGCGCTTAATTTCGTTTATATATATATATATATATATAACGAAGGCTAAATAAACATTGTTCTTATCTAACACTGAATCCAGAGATTATTTATTAAACTGGAGGACAAGTTGCTGTTAACGAGATGCTTTCTCTTTCTGTATATGAATTACTTAAAGAGTCATATTTATTTTACGCGCTGTTAAAAATGAACGTGACTTTTATCTTCTCATTGATGTTACTTGCTCCTGCTACAATCTGTCCGTCAAGCAAAGCAAAGTTGTGGGTTGTAACGCAATAATAATAATATTAAAATTAACATTTGGTTTAATCTGAAACCCCAGGAATATTATTATCCCATTACATCCTTACGCATCAAGTGCCTGCCCGTGGCACATAATGTTTACAGCCTGTTCGCAATTTCCTATGGATCTGGTGTAAAAGATCTCCTTACCGATTGAAGGTGCGTTGGCAGACGGCCTCCTCCCTCCGTGTTTGGGACGGTTTATCGTATCATTGGTCAGCTGTCCGGCTTGCAGCGGCTGCTGTGCGTCTTCGTTGTATTCTGGTATGATTTCTGTGGCATCGTTTTTTAACGCCTTCCAGCCTCGCACGACAGTGCTGCAGCCCTGCAGCAGAAAGAGCGCGCAGCTGGAGAAGCAGACCGCCAGGGACACCTGCATCGTGATGCGCTGTCGATCCGCCACCGACCACTTCGTTCAGTTCCGCCCAGACGTGAAGTGCTCTAGCTGTTTAAGTACCTCTGGTTTCGCAAACCCCTGACAATTAAACTCTTACAAGAAGTGGGAGGGATCCAGCCTAGTCGATTCATTGAGAAAGCGATGGGCCGGCGGCGATGGTGGGGCGGGGGTGGCTCGGAGAGGTGTGAGCTGTATCGGACATCTTTACCCTAGGCGCGTTCTGTCTGCCCTCCTGGGAATCCCGTGTTCATCGCGTGTTCTGATTTTTGTACGCTAAACACTATTTATTTTTTGATAGGCATTATTATGGCGTTTTAAGCGCCTTCAGATGTTGGTAAAAGTTAGATCATTCTCTTCCCACATAAGTCAGACTGCCTAAAACCTGACTTTTTAAATTACCCTCTGGGTAATTTGAATTTGTGACGTAAAGTGAAGCTATCGAATTTTAATCCACATATAATCCACGAAAAAAAACTGAAAACAATTTTTTATTGTGCTTCAGATAGCAACGATGTATTTTCCCCGCGTCCCCCTCTTATCGTTTATCAGCACACGTGTTCTGAGCGGACTATTTGCGTATGAAATTTTACGCTTCTGAAACTGCCGTTTTGCTTTAAGCTTGCGTAGGAATTTATCCTCGATTCCTTATAGAACTGTACAAAAGTTTTGGCGTTCCTCGTAACCGTAAGTACGAAATGCTGCCCTCTTGAGGATAATCAAACGTGCACAGCAATCACAACGTCTGCCTTTCATAACGGCAGTGACGTTCACGATGCCGTTCAGTTTGGGTTAACATCCAAATAGTAATGAAATCCAAAATCGCAGTAGAAATAACAAACACGTGATTATCAACATACAACTTGGAACTGTATTTAACTGTTTGCCCAGCTATTAAAATACATGAAAAGAATTTATTAGATAGATAGATAAGTGAAAAAGTGAAAGGTGAATTGTCATTGTTGACGCACCACAGCACGCAACAATGAAATGTGTCCTCTGCATTTAACCCGTGTGACATTGTGACACAGCAGGGGGCAGCTATGTGAGCGCCCGGGGAGCAGTTCTTGGGGACGGTACCTTGCTCAGGGTACCTCAGCGGTATAGATGGATAGATAGATGGATGGATGGATGGATGGATGATTAAGTATGGCATACATGCCTTCGGAGGCACATTCATTGCTCACACCTGTCAGCAGTTATGTTTTGGGGGATGTAACTGTCCGGAGATCTCCAGCTCAGGCCAGATCATTCTCTGATGATTTACAGGCTAAGAGCGTGTTTATCGCAATAACAGTGCACTGGTAAAGTTTCTCCTATGAAATAACAATCATATGTGCTCCAGGCTTGGGGAGATTGCCTGGTTTCACAACGCCCAAAGGATCGTGGTGTCTAATACAGAATGAACAGAGCCTCTAGTCTTCTGATTGATGCGGTGTCCCTGTTTCATACAGGTTTATGATTAGCCTATATTTAGAGTATCAGGTGAACTGTAAATAAGACTTATTTATGAAGGCAGGAAAAACAAGGCAAGGCCTGTGAGCTGCTCCCTGATGTCAGGTCCGTTCCTTCCCAGGAAAATGGCCTTTTACCTGCCAACAGCTGCAGCAGGTAGTAGAGCTCATTGCCAACTAAGAAATCATGCCTGGTGTGTATTAGCATGGTGCTGGCACATCCACAGCTCTGCTCTAAAACGTGACATTTGGAAATCCCAAGTGAGTCGTCTCAAGCTTGGCACCAGCCTCGAGCCCTGCATAGTCAACTGGTCCCAAGGACCTTGTGAAACTCTCCTCTCTGATTACTGGGAAAACTTCACAGACTAGTTGGTATGCTAAGCAGCCCAGTATAACCAGTCTATCATTGTTGCTATAGTTAGTCACTACCCATAATTGCTCAGCAAATTGCTCTAATTAGATGTTCTCACATGCTCTTATAAAAATGGATCATCTCTGGCATCTTTCTGGAGAGGAGATCCAAGCACAGACATTGCCTACAAACTAAATGTGGCTGTAACATTACAAAACACCCTTAATCTCTCTGGCTATCCTCACTTTCCTCTCCTGTTTGTCTGTATTTGGTTGCCTTTCCTGGCTCGTTTGCGATATCATGCAGATTGCCTGATACAGGTCTTAAACCAAAGTCGATATTATGCACTGTCAGTGGCATTACAGCTAGTCAATTCCTCCATTGTTATTTAAAATTTTACAGTCTCTATAGCATCCATATTTATTCTACCCCCAGAATAATTTAATAAAAGGGAACTATGGGCTTTCACATTACCCACCAATCGTTGTTGTTATTTTTAATGTCTCTGAGTAATCAAACTGAGCTGCAAATCCTACATAAAGGACTGATGTGCTTGAACAAATTGGCTGGTAGTGACGCAATAGTTGCCAATAAATTTGTACTATTGCAGTTAAACTCGCCATGTGTTTAGAGACACCTGTGAGGTGCCAGGGCAGGCAGTTTAATTACAGCCTTGAGCAGTGGGGGGTGGGTCATCACCGATGTGATAGTCACGCTCTGTTATTTTGTTGTACGCTATGACACGTACAGCCTTTTACACACTGTCCTGCCGAAATTTAATTGCAAGTCAGATGCATGTAAACCATGCGGGTGAGAGGTAAACATTTTAGGAAGCCCTCAGGCTCCTTTGAAGATTCATAGTACTTGGGACTAGCCATGGTTTTCCTGGAAAAATAAATGTAACAGGCTAAGTTGAAAAGGCGAGACTCAGCTGTCGAACATGCGGGAATTTGACTGTTTGGAAAAATATTTTTCGAGGGCCGCCTAGAAAGGGGTCATGCGTTTGTTTTTTTTTTTTAATTCTTTGTAAAAACCCAGAGCAAGCATGCAAAGATAAATGCCGGCTGTCATATCGGGTCCAGTATGGACTGGTCACAGGGAGGGCGATCCTGGAAGTCACGCGACCGCCTGTCACGTACAGTAAAGGTAGCTGCTGGTCATCTCTGATTGCTGTGCCCACCCACAGAGCTAGAGCATGCTCCCCGCCCAAGAAAAGTGAACCCGTGAGCCAAATAAAGACGGGTAAACACCTCACGCGATCCATCTGAGCAGCTCACTTCCTCCGTTTATGTCAGACCGTAAGCGAGATACGTGCACTGGGGGGAGCATTCTTCATTTCCTTGTGCTGGTTTGGTCCAGATCTTATGGCTACCTCCTGCCATCCAAAAGAAATACACTTTAACTGCCTCTAAAATGCCATGGGTGTGTTTGCAAGTGTGTGCCCTTGCTGCGTACTGACATCTCACCCAGAGTGTCCCCTGTGCTTCCTGGGATAGGCTCCAAGCCCCCATGTGACCCTCTGCTGGGTAAGTAATTGTGAACTATGGATGGGCATGAATCATATCATATATGACGCGGCCTTCTGCGATTCGCTGGGGCGCCTTAACGAGCAGGACGCAGGGGTGTGCCGCCTTAAAGAATTAACGCACGCCCCGGTACTTGGCTGCCGGTGTGTAAATTAAGCCGCTTCCAGCATTTCGATCTGCGATCGGCTTCCGTTTAACAGAGATTTATAGACACCTGGTAATATATTCAAGGTCTTCCATCCAGTCGTAATTGCAATTGCACTGTGACTCTAAGTGGATGAGGGCTTACCGAGGGCTGCAGCTTTCCTCATGTGCATCATTTTACCTGCAGTATGAATCACCTGGCGTCCCCTGGGGTCTCGCCACTGCACATTCATTAAAACTGATGGTACGGCAATCGATCCAGCTTGCCCAGTTTGCCTCCATCAGGCACACTGGGTCAGGCCCAGATGGGCAGAGTGTCCTAGTTAAACCCAACAGGTCTTTTTTTGTGGCTTTAGGGTACATTTACGCCCGGGACGGCTTTCCTGACCCACCACGACATTAAACTGGACTCAGCTGCGTCTCTGTGTTTGTGAGGATGGTGCACGTGCCCCTTTCGGCCTGCGCGGAGGAAATTAATAGAGTGATTTCAAAATGTGCTCATATTAGGGTAGAGATCATTCAGCACTCGGCTGTCTGATAATTACTGGCGTCCCTTTTAAAACCATTATGTCATTATGATATATTTTCATTAATAAACTGACCCTTTATACATACCAGACGGCATGGACTCTCTTGCCATTGGCAGCTTCCTTCTTTGCAAAATCCCAAGTAATTTATTGCGAGTGTGCTGCACTTTGCTCCTAATATCTACAAGCTGAGATCATCTGAGCAAATAATAGTCATTCGCAGAGCCGTTTTTGGCTGGAATGTGTAGCACTGCCTATTTTAATGGATTTAGGCCCGAATGGACCTATGAGAGATGCTTGCCCATTTTCCCGCCTTCAGGTCTACCTGTGATGCTAGCTATTTTTGTTTATTTATAGCACGTTCATGCTATTGTTTTTCTAAGCCTAATCCACCTAACTGTGGAGACGTTCCTAAACATTTGATTTTTATACTGAATCGTGGGCTGCTCCTAATGTTTGTTTACGGGCAGCTAGGTGGGCTACTCTGTGAAATTACTGCCCAGTGCGTGTTGTTTATGTGATTTTCCCATGCATCACGCATGTTTCCTCTGGTTTCCTCCCACAGGCCAAAGACACATGGTTTTCGATGAATCGTGTCTGTATATTGGCCTCAGCATGTGCTTGTGTTTGAATGTGGGTGGGTGTATGCGTGCTTAGTGATGGACTGGCATCCCATCCAGGGTGACCTTTGCCCTGTAACTTGTGCTGCCTGGGATTGGTTCCTGACTCACTCCTGTACATTGTTATGGGAGATATATGGGCATATTTATTTCAATTGGTATTAATTGCTTATTGATTCCTCTCTGCCTTTGCTGGAGCTTGATGTGCATCTTCCCCCTGCCAGTACTGACTCTCCATCTGGGTACCAGTGTGAATCATTTGCTAATAAATGTTACCTGACTAAATAAGGGATAAAAAGTAAATAAATATGCCAGGCCCCAGACAGCCGTGGAGAGAGATTCCCATGCCACTCTGCCCTCAATGCAGTCCTTACCAAGGACCTTGTGAGTTCATTTTCCATTTTAAATATTTCCCTTGTAGTTTAGGGATTTTTTTGGGGGGTTGGGGGGGACTTGGGAGAGGCTGGCCTCCCCCTCAGGGAAAAGTGAGATGGGAATCATTCGTCACGTCTCCCAGTCCCAGTTCACATGCACTGTTGGGCCGCAGTCATCCTCTGAGTGAAGACACCCAGTCCATAAATAGCACCTTCATGTCATCATTTGCACGTATTTTTACTGCTGCTGCTTTTTATTATTTCTATCATTATTTTATTATTAAGTTACGGCACTATTGCTTTCCACAGAACTGTGATCCGTCGCATATCCCGACATAATGAAGTTCGCTTATCCGCTAAAAAAAAAAAAAGTATTGTTATTATTATTGTCGCAGAAATGTTATCATTACAATTACAAGTATTTAACGGCAATAATTCAAGCATAAAAGATTGAGGGGAATAACGAAGATTCTGCCAAGCAAGAAGTATGTTCCCCAGAGCCCCGGGAGAGTGTGAGAGCAGGCTTTGCTTTTTGTTATTGCTGTCATTACTGCTGGGAACTCTCCCTCTGGGCCCGTGAAGGGAGCGCTCGGCATACATGACAGCGTCTTCATAAACACGGCCGCTGCTCGGCAGGCCCGGCGGGAGCTGCACGTCACCGCACCGCGGCAGAGACAAAGCGCGCGGCCCGTGGCCCCTGCGCCGGGTGCCTGGACGCCGATCTGAAGCGCCGTGCGATCCGGGGCGCTCCTCCTGACCCTCGCCGGTCATTAGCGCTGCGCTGCGCTGAGCCGCAGATGTGGGCGCCCCCTCCCGTAATGCGTCCGGCGCGATGCGGGGAGGGCCGAGGCGAGCGCGCCGGGTCACGCGCTCGCAGTCCTTATGCGATCGTTAAAAAGGGGAGAGGAGGCAGGAGAGAGAGGGGGACGACCTTGAGAAGAGACTTTCGCGGACGAAAGCTGGCCGTTGTGAACTTAGCGGTGGAGGCCGGCGCCGTCGCGAAACGGAAGTTGCCGTCGGGGTCGTGAGCACGTGCTGCGGGGGCACCGACGCACGCTGGCGCGCGATGGCAGAAACCGCCGCTGGGTGCTGCTCCGTGGACTTGGTGGTTCCAGCGCAGATTCGGCAGTGGGCTGCAGGATTTATAGCGCAGCTGTGCGGGGTCACATGTAGGTTTGTGTTTAAGCAGCTGTAATCGTGACCAGAACACCGCCAGTTTGAGACCAATAAGGGGTCTTCTAGCTGTTGCCTCAAACAACATGATAAACTGCCGTTGCGTAAAAAGTATCGGATTCTAAGCTATATATTCTCATCCATCTTCCATAAATGTAGCTTCCAGAGCCTGGAGCCGATGCCAGAGCCACAGGCTACAAGGCAGGAGGGTCCTCGATGGGATGCCAGTCCGTGGCTGGGCACACTCTTACGCCCACTTACACAAACAAATTCACCTGACTTCATATTTTTTGACCAAAAAGACAAAGAGCATTCGAAGTGATCTTCTCTCCTAGCTCCAGCCCTACTCCAGACCTGCTCCAACTGCTCCAGGCCTACTCGCAGCCTACTCTGGATGTCCTGGAGAGCAACCTATCTCCCTGTGCAGCAGAAAGCGGCCAAAGCCAAGAGCTGCTACTGCTGAATGAGGCCCTGGCACTGAATCAGGCCTATTGGCCCAATAGCTTGTGGGGGGGGGGGGTACACACTCTCAGGGGGGCCCAGCGTGGGTGTAGCCAGGACACGTGCAGAATCGATACCGGCACGATGTTTTTGTTATCTGGACAGCACACAGTAACCAAGAAGGGCTAGGTGAGGGAGACGGACATCTGAGCATACTCCCCATGATCGGGCCCACCCCCCCCCCCCCCCACCAACTGGAGAAAAATCACATGCTCTGAACATGCGAATGTCAGCCTTGTGTGAGAAGGTCTGATCCTACTCGCCAGAAGACTCATTTCCTGCACTCTCTTCACGGGAGAACGATAACAGGCAATCCGTCCCAAAAGAGGGCTGCGCGGACGAATGGAATCCACTGACTAACGCCCCCCCCCCACCCCCCCACCCCAGTTTCCGAAT
This sequence comes from Petrocephalus schoutedeni, assembly GCA_026780765.1. NCBI lineage: Eukaryota > Metazoa > Chordata > Actinopteri > Osteoglossiformes > Mormyridae > Petrocephalus > Petrocephalus schoutedeni. The sequence continues at coordinate 25,360,926 of JAODKL010000095.1, read as the reverse complement.
CCTACACCTTGTTCTGTTTTTCATCCACTAAATGCCAAATGTGCTGTGCTGTGACCCTGCACATGGCTTTCTGAGTGGCGGAAGCATCCTCAAATGATCCCTTAGTAGGAAGGGAGACACCGTAGCATCTGAAAAGCTCATGGGACCAAAAAGTCACTGCCGAAGCGAGCCGTGATTTCTAAAGCGATGTCAGTGCTCATATATCACACATATATACTAAAATAAAACGAATCAGTTTATAACTTCATTCAGAATAATGAGCCAGGTCTCCTACAATGCATACCAGTCGGCTTACACACGACAGGTTCCTAAAGCCACATGATGTCACCCATTATTGATATCTTTGTCCATATGTCAGTATTGTAACGGAGCAATAAAACAAAGATGTTGAACTTTATGTCCTGGCAATGCTATTAAAGTGTTTGTCTCCACCCAGCGGTCACAACGTGTAACAGTCATTTCGCGACTGTAAGAATTAAATTTTATAATTATAATGACGGTATTATAATAAATTATAATCAAAAATGTATAGATACTTTTTATAATTTATAATAAAGTTTTTCCTGCATATTAGGCATTTTAAACGGCACGATTCTCGGTCGATAATAAAGTAGGAAATTGCTTTATAAATAATTCACTTTTAGACAAGAAAACTGTTGCAAAAATGAATATGACTCAGTGTGTGCATTTATTAAAATGAAGAACCAGGCACAAGTGTTTTTTTTCTCCCACAATTTAATGTTTAACGTAAAAAGAAGACGAACTCTTCCAGGTATGAAAAATAAGACAAATCTCAAATCAAGTGCACTTTGACAAACATCAGTGTCTTTGTCAGCAGGAGAGGTTAGAGGTTAACATAAATTAAAAATATATAAATTAAATTTCATTGTAAGGCTTCAGGGCTGGGTGCTGGATAAGAAAAACAGAAAAATAAACCGTGCACCATGTCCTTTGAGCCAAAGCAACCAAACACCTTCATGCTGCGTCAGGGGCCATGTCATCAAGACACGGATTCTTCCACAGGGCAGGACTCGTGGGACAGATGACTACAGCTATAAGTTAAAAAAAAAATCAGGTTCCACCAGGATGATAGACTCTTGGGACGCAGGAATCGGAGGACGAAATGGAGAGAAAGTGATGGAAAGCTTTTTGATTTTATCAGATCAGAAGAGCAAAAATGCTAACAAGCTGCTGTGGCTGTAAACAAAGGACTGACCACCATGAAGATAAGGTGGAACATCAGAACCAAACCACAACACTTCACCCACCCCAATGGGTCCTGCTGTCCAACACTGGTCAATCCACTAGGCGGCAGCTTAGGGCACCGTGTTCTGAGGGGGCCGCTGACTTAGCCAGCCAGTCTCACATTGTCTCGGGAGGGGCTGGGTGCAGCCTTGACCGCTGTAATCCCTCAGTACTGCTGTTATCCCTCGGTACTGCTGTTATCCCTCGGTACTGCTCGGCCTATGCGGGCCCGACTTCACGGGGGGGGGGGGGGATTGGCCCCCCCAATCACAAGGCTTATATGTAGCTG
>JAODKL010000095.1:25343326-25359362 GCA_026780765.1 Petrocephalus schoutedeni | reverse complement strand
GCTGCCCCCCCCCCCACCCTGTTACCGAGAGCTGGAGCCGGTCCTGGGCCTATGTCATTAATAATTCATTCATAATTAATCAAACAATTAGCAATTGTGAAAGTGGAGGGGGCCTTCTCCGCGACCTTTGCCCTCCCTCCCTGTCTCACACAGACACAGGATGAACGCTGCTAATTGGTATTATTTTCATCTTCCTGATGATTATGGGGAGCGGTCCGTCAGGGGAGCAGACCTGCTTGTGCTGACTCAGCCCACGTTCCTCTAATGTTTATTTAATGTCAGAGTGATGCAGAGGACTGACTGCTTCTGGGCAGTGGGGCTGCTTGTACAGGAAATGCCCCCGGCCTGGAGGGAGCGTGGCGCAGGACAGGGAGGCGTAAACGGCGCTAATCTGACAGCTACATTAATCACGCAGAGGTGGAGCGTGCGAGATGCCGGGCCTGGTATTTGTGAGGTTATGTGTGTGTGTGTCGGTGTGCAGGCAGGATTTGATGCACATAGCAAAGGTACACATATGCAAAACAAGAACGAATCCAATCCATCTACAATATTCCTTGCAGACGGCGTCAGGAAGAGCAATACGATGCTTTCGGCAAGCGTTACATATCACGTTACCAAAACACTATAACAAGTGGACGGGGGAGGCAAATATTTTGACAGTCTGGCATGAACATTCACCATTATTACAGAGATGTTCTGGGTAGCGAGCTTGCAAGGAAACTAACAAGAATACTCTTCTGTCAAAATGATGGAGCACACACAGAACCGTGGGACCTGAACACGAGGAGGTATTTTATAAAGCCACTCGCCGTGGACGTAGCAGGGCGGCGCTCTTTCAGCGAGGCGGGAAAGACGCGACCTCGGTGGAGCGGCACAAACGCCCCGTTGGCGAAGCCGGGACTCGCCATCTGACACACGGGACCGTCCAAGGGCAAGTGCCTTCATGCGTGACGAGAAACCAGAGGAGATCAAATAGAAACGGAAACGGACAGAAGCCACTCGGCAGCAGGGGGCAGTCTTTCCTTCACCTGCCGGCAGGGGATCATCGCAGAGGGTCAAAGAACATTTATGGGAGTTGACTTTTAATGCACAATCTCACAACACAGTAGGTTTGTTCTATTAAACTAATCAGTAATTTGAAACCTAAGGCCAAAATCAGTACAATGATACTGCAGTTCAAGGGAGGACGCTTAAGGGATGAATTTCTGCTATATACACAAATATAGCTCTGGGTACTCCAAACAAACACAAACTTCTTCGGTACTTTGCTGTCACTCAGCTGAATGTGCTGACTGCTGTGCTCTGGGCCAAGGGTGACACAATAACTTCTAAATAAGTTTCCTGGCTTCTCCGCATGGCAAAAATCCTTTATTTAATACATATTCTTACTTTTCTAATAATGTTCAAAAATTCAGTAACTGAGAGCCAGGGCTTTCGGCTTTAGACACCTATATAATATATATATATATATATTTATTTGAAAGAAACGTTAGGCTTATAAATAACCACTGCGTCCCCCACAGTGAGTGCATTTCTGCAAATGTTAGGGTTATAAATAGGTCCTCCCACCCTCACAACAGCGCCAAATGGTCCTGGTGTTACTCACACTACAGCCCCAAGGACCCACTGAACAATCACACGACACCAAGCTGTGGTCCGAAGCGCACGGCCTCCGGATTGGCCCACTGGGACATCCCGCGGCACGCTGAGTCATCCTAAGGAGAAGATTCATTACTAAATGTCATGCAAGATAAGAACTATGGTGGCCATTAGCGGGCCGCGTCTGGCGGGAGTGAAACGCCATGATGCCGGCAATGGGATCTGATGCAGAATGGACCGGGGCGGCTGGTGCCTCTCTACACCGAGATTTACGGCAGCAAATGCTTTTATCCACATTATGAGCCATCGATCAACCTTTTCCATGCTTTTTACGTGCATTCCTCCCGGAAAGACAGACTGCTAAATGGTGCCCGTTACTTGAATTTATATTCTAAAGTCTACATACTACTGATATATATAGAACACACACAGGAAGAGCCAGAGAGTACAGAGAGCTAGCAGAAACACCTGGACCTTTAGCGTATCGATTAAATAGTCACTCTATGAAGCACGTTTTAGTATTGGTGTTAGTGTAAATCAACACGAGAAGGAATAAAAAAAAAACACAGAAGAGCATTCATATATATCAACATTATATTGGTGAAGATATCTAATTAAGTCTTGGCTCCTTGCTGGCTCCCACACTCTAGCAAAACCCCCTCCAGTGGATATGAAATTGCCCCCAGGCTTCGATCACTGCTGAAATCAGATCTGACAACTGAGATGGGCAAAGCTGGCCAACCGCCAAGAAGCACAGAGCTGGGCATCCGGTCCAGGCCCCCTGACACATAAGCCGCCCACACTCCGCTCTCCGCCCAACGCGTGGTTTACCACACAGCGGAAAGGTCTGGAGTCCCCTCGCCGAGCCAGGATGGATGAAAAGCACAAAGCGAGCTCAGAACATCCAAACGGGGCCATCCTGGCACAGACACCATTATTTATGAGCCGATGGCACATGTCCTGTTTCACTGTCCGAGCCTCAATTACCTTCCGCCCCCATATGGGCGAGGACAGGGTCTCTGCTAAAATCGTGGAGGTTAGCTTGATGTGCATAGAAAAGTCCTGTAACATAAGATCACTCTTACTGAAGGCCCCAGTGCTCAACTTCAGCAGCTATGGTAAGGCAGGCAGGGTCCGGAGTGCGATGGCGAGTAAGACACCAGACGGCCGTAAGGCAAGGACTCGGCGGGGGGGTTGCAAGGGTCCCATCACTGCGGGCCGGTCACGTCCAATGGCGACCAATGAGCTCTGACGGATGGCAGTGACTGGCAGCCAACCGAGAGTCTGTTTGTCCTGCACTACTGCGAGTCACAGGAGTGTAGACACATTATATCTTGAGGGCGGTTGTGCCGGGGGAGGGGGGGGGTTGGTTGCACCAGGAAACTGCTGCATAAAATTGCATTAAACATGGAGCTGGGCGCACTGGGTACGAGGAGGGTCACCGAGGCTGCATCAAAGCCGGGGCGGGGTGCTTGGTACTGCCGGCAGGAGAGTGTGGCCCATCCAGATGTGATGCCTGAAGGCTATGGGAAGGTTCATGAAGGACTGACACTGCAAAGCAACAGCAGTCATGAAATACTCTTCAAAGTAAGCTTAAGACATCAACTGGAAGATCTAGGGGGGCAGGCTGGAGCCAGACAGAGGGAGTCAAGCTGACCTTCCTGGTGAAATGCGATTGGCCGTTGGGTGTGCATCTGTGCGTGCCGGGGCCGAATCTGCAGTCACATACAACCACACAAGGGCCAGTAAGATGGGGGGGGGGGAGTGTAAAACCTTACATGGGGGGACCCAGAACCATGGCAGTTAAGGGAAAGCACTCCTTCAGCTTTTAAATCACAAGCTCGTGCTTCCAAATAGAACACCAATTTTCGTCAGTGGGGAACTTTTCTACCCTGAAATGGTCTGGGCGCCAAAACATTCTTGGAGGACGCTTGTGTCTCAGTGGCACAGACCCGGGAAAATGCAGTGACCTTTGGGCGAGAAATGGCACATAGCTCCCTAGCATAGCACTCTCACTGCAGGTCAATGGCAGCTTACTCTCTTCTGGGAGAGATTATAGACAGGTCAGTGGTCATTGTACAGACTGCCTTTATTTATTTATTTTGGAAATGAGCTTTGACATCATAACCATCCGTTAAAAGATGGGAGAAGGTAGCCTGGTTATCTGTGGCAGTGGGCAACTCTAAAGTTATTGTGCTATTCTTTGATGATTGCATCGACATAAATACACCATTTCCACTACATGGCTGAACTGGTCTCTAATCTCATGCACAAGAGACTCGGAAATAAATGAGCTTTAAGGGATACTGTCAACTGCTAGCCGTGGTAATCACACCAGCCAGTTAGCAAACACCCACCACGAAGTTAATATAGCGAGTTTGGGGAAATTAGTGCTGGTTTGCAAACAGTGTGGCACTCGAAGGGAAGGCTGAAAGGGAAAGCTTTCCAAAAGACACGCCATTTTAAACTGGAAAAGGATTCTCCAGCAAAGGGTGTTTCTGAGATATCCGTTCAGGAAAACTTGAGAGATCTCCCAATCTCACGGGTAATAACGAAAACTGGAACTTGAACACTCAAAAAGGAGAAGGAAACCAACAGGAGGCTTTGGAAGCCTGGCAGTGGGACACCTTGAGGACACAGGAATGAGGGGAGTGGGCAGGCTGTGGATGCATGCACCGTAAGCTTCCCTCATTGGCTCCCCGCCGTTGACATGGGCGGAGCTTCCTCTTGACAGGCCAGCAGGTGAAATGGGGGGGGGGCGTGTACAAATGAAGGCGCTGGCATGGTGATTGGTCGGTATGGGTATGCCAAGTAAATGATTGGGGGTGCACTGGCCTGGCTGGGTGCTGGGAGGCGGTGCCCCCCTAGCGCGAGAGGCAGAGTACGAGAGATGCCGGGGGCCCTCATTTGGTCTTTAACTTGCCCTCGCGGCCCAGACGCTCGTTGAGCTGGCACAGCTGCCTGAGGAAGCCGTCGTTGGGGCCGATTTCCCGCTTCTGCCGCACCAGCGAGACTGCGGTGCGAACGTCCATCTTGTGGCGCAGCATGAGGTAGGCGATGACCAGCGTGGGCGAGCGGCTGTAGCCCTCCCTGCAGTGCACGTACACCTTCCCTGGTGGGGAGAGAGATCCCAGAGAAGGATCAGCAAATCTGCCTAGGCAAGCAGCTTCGGAGCCCGCAGATGTAAATGTAGCCATGACCTCAATAACAGATGAGCAATGTCGCCCGAGGTCGACGCCCCCCTCTGACACTTCGCTGCCCCCCTCCCCCTTTCCCTCGCATTCATTATCGACCCCTTGCCACCCCCCGGGGATTCCCCCTCGCCAGCTCTTGTGCTGCTCCGCAGCATGCTCGACTCGACCCGACTCCTCGTGTCTCTGGAGTTGGAGCCTTCAAAATCGACATCCCCCTGCAATTGGCCGATGCCCCGACCCCCCGCTATAACCAGGATGCTACCCTGTTGCCCTCAGTGAGACCGGTCCAAAAGCATGTTTGTTTCAGGACTGATTTACTGCCCTAGACTCCCGCTGCCAGAAGGCCGGGAATTAAGACGCTCCATAATTGCTCTTTTGTGTCAACGATGGGCATAAAATCCATGCAGATAAATAGCCAGGTTCAGGCTTGTGTCTGCACCAATTAATGGCGTCGTTCTCTGACGCCAATAGGATGTAAATTTAGGAGTGGGCACCCAGAGCCATCTTGCCACTCCAAAAGTGAATCGCCTCCTTCGTTGTACAGAGAGGAAAGCTTCCCGCAGCGAGACTGTATATGTGATGATCCTGCAGATGTAGTTCCTCCTTTTGAAGCATTGCGCCTGGTTCTCCTACAAGGGCTGAAGCCAGGATCCTGGCTATTCCCGAAGGCCTCTTTGCTCCGCTATAAATCACATCCGTTTTTTAAATGATAAACAATCTGAACAGTCTCCACTGCAAAATGGGTTACTCTGCCCCTTGCTACTTTTCGATAAAAACCTTGGCTGATCGTGTTTTGTGAAAACTTCATAAGCAAACTGACAAAGACCTTGTTTGTGGAGATGACCCAGCCTGTTACCTCCCCCCCCCGAACCAGAACGGCGACGCCAGAGTGACTTCTTCTCGGTTTATGAAGTCGCAGCATGTGCTTAGCGCCACAACAGTAATGCTTCTTTATGCTCAACACCGTATCAGGTGTCGTGTCCCTGGACAGGGCGAACTGCAGCGCGGAGAGCCTGGCTTACCCTTGCCATCCTTGTAGGCCAGAGCCTTGTCGATGAAGTCCGCACCCTCCTCGAAGAAGGCACTGAGGTCGAAGTGCTCCGTGTCGTTGGCCTTCATGCCATGGTAGGTGATGCCGGTGCCTGCGTAGAACTCGGCGTTGGTGTTCACGTGCATGAAGGAGTTGCCCTCGGCGGCGTTGAGGATGTGCGTCACTCCCAACCGCTGCAGTCTCATTGAATTCTGAGCCACAAACCTACGGCAGAGGAATCAGTGAGCAGCATCCGCAGGGAGGAACATCACGCAGCAGCCTGCACACAGGCAAGCCCGGCCCGGAGAGGGACAAGGAAGGATACTGCTTACACACTCCTGAGGATAGGACAGCTTTAACCTGGGAAGCCAAAGGCCATTAGATAATTGAACAAAAATGTTCAAATAGGGCTGAGTGTACGTCAACATGGTAGAGATCTGTGCCCATAACCAGAATTCAAATCCCATGGTCAGCAGAGTAATCATATCGCTGTTGGGCCCTTGAGCAAGGCCTTCAACCCCAACTGCTCCAGACAATGACTGACCCTGCTCTCTGATTCTCACTGGAATGTCCATTTAGACAAAAGCGTCTACTACGCAAATACTAGTAAAATGATCAGATAAGACTGATCAGCTGAGAATAATATAGCTGTACACTATCTCTAAGGTCTATTGTCCACACTCAGTTGTCCTATGCAGGGTCACAGTGGTCTGGAGCCCATTGGAAGCTACAAGCCCAGGAGGGGGCGCCAAACCCATCAGAGGGCAGGCATACCATTCACACCTACGGATAATTTGACAACTCCAATGCAAAGAGGCTTCCAGAGGAAACCCCGCAGGGATGAAATGCAAACTCCACAGAAGCAGAGCCAAGGCTGAGATTCAAACTCTGGTTTCCAGAGGTGTGAGGCAACTAGGCCAGCCACTGCACCACCAAACATCCCAATTTGGAAACCATTTATCAAAAAATTTAAATCTTGCAACTGCTTACAATACAGGTTTTACTGGACAGCCAGTCCCATGTGATTTACTGCTTTATATATTAAATCTTCCAAAAAACATCATTCCTCAGTATCCTTAAATCTGAGTGTGTTTTAATACCAATACTAATCAAATAAGGATCATAATATGTTCAACTCTTTTGTTCAATTGTTATGTCAAAGCATCATTTAAATTTTATGTTGACTGTTAAGTTTATGCCAAACCTTTTTGCTCAATAGTTGTGTTAAACCATAATAAAAAAGACTCCACTTTGCTAAATATACTCCGCCCAAGAGACAAGTATTTTTACCCAGTCAGATTTAATAAGCAAATTACATATGTTTAATTTCTTATACAGCCACCTATGTTCTATAATGACTACAGGGACAGAGAGTCTGCAGTCGATCCCAGGAAGAGCAAAGTCCAGGGCTGGGGGCATCATGGATGGCAAAAAAAGTTAATCAAAAGGCAGACACTGTGCAATTTAGAGACACTGTGTTTCTGGGCAGCGGGGGGAATCGGTCCCGTCTGTTGGGCCTGGAGCATAGGCCTTAACTCCCAGCTCCGGGGGAGCTGCACGCTGGCTGACCCTGCACCGTGACCCAGAAAAAAAGCAGATGAATTCCTATGTACCTGTACTTGTGCAAATGACCAATAAAGGATTTATCATCATCACAAAACAGCCCTGGAGGTGCAAAGTAATGGTGCTGCCTACTGAGCCTCCTCTCCAGCCTACTTCCGATATCGAGAATTTTGCTTTCAGTGATTACTTAAGGCAGGTGCAGCGCCTGACGCGCATGGCGTCTACAGCCTCGGCGAGTCTCTCGCACTTCCCTCGGATGTGTCAGAGCAAAGCGCACGGCTAGTGCGAGGTGCCATCTTACAGAAGTGCATCCCTAAATGACATCACGTTCTCGCCAGATGTTCAAGCTGGAATGTCATGTGGAAACAGTTTGAGCATGTCTTTAAATCCACACTAACGATGCCCCCCCCCCCCCCCCCAACACACACACACACACCCTTAGCCTGTCTGTCTGGGCATTGAGCTTGATGGGAATAAATCTCTGAGCCACTTTTAGACAGCAGAGATGTCTGTCTAAGCTGGCAGCCCTGGGGAAACAGCAGAGCGTTCCAGACTCGCAGAGCCACAGAGGGGAATTTGGCTGCCGGCCAGTGGCATTCAGACGCCCGGATTCAGCAGCAGTGGCCATCAAGTTCTTGGACTGGGGGGGGGGGGTGTATGTGGCTCATGTTCGTGATCAGAGGGCTGCCAGTGGCCTGTAGAGTGATGTCACCACTGACCCCTCGAGTAAGGCCCACCACAGATGGCCTGACCCTACTTCCACAACTGCATGTCACTTCGTATAAAAGCGTCTGCTAAATAAAGGTAAATAAGTATTCCTCAAGCTAAACATTCTGTGCAAAAAGTCCTGCTGTGGACGAAAACCCTAAGAGCTTCCTGCTTGAGTGTAAAGCTGCTCACCGAGGCTGTGGCTTTCGCATCAGCACTGCCCTTCACCTGGAGAGCTATGCTAAGGGAGGAAGGAAGGGAGGAAGGCCCCCGCCTGCAGCCCAGCAGCCTCTGCTTCCCGGGCACCATATGCTCACCCGGTGTCAGCCTTTCTAGCTGTATAAAGGACAAAAAAGTGCTGGTATCTCAGAGGGCCTGATTCTGGAGGTGGTGGAGCTGGTCCAAGAGGACATCAGTCATATTTCTTCCCCCGGGCCCCAACGCAGACTTGTGGAACAACCTCTCTGTCAGCAGGGTCCTGACGTGCCACGCATTACCTGGCCATAAATAATGCATTAACGTTGCTAACAAAGAGAGCAGGATCATGAGGAAGACCACTGTCGCCCAGGGAGCACGGTGATGCCGGAGTGCATCATCTACCCGTGCACTGTCATGTGAGACCCGGCCTGCAACACTTCCAAGAGCCAGCCGCCTCGCACGCGCATGCTCCCCTGCCAAATGCCACGCATCACTGGAAGGAAGCAGCTCTCTGATTATTTATTAAAGAGCGTTTGTTCCATTACTGTGCCGCGGGACACAAACACTCGCAGAAGGCGTCCCGCCGTGTAACAAGCCAGCAGAGTCGGCGTAAAATTCTGCCAGAGGCTAAAATTAGCAGGCAGAAAAAAACAAATACCTTTCCCAAAGGCAAATGTTTGTACTTGTGGCTAGTCTTTTAGACTATAAAAGGTGTGCAGTGTTTCGGTAAATTAAGCTTATTTGTCTTTGGCTTTTTAACACCAGATTAAGAAATGGGAGACATGAACGGTCTGGTCAGGAGTGAGACTCCAGGGTGGCAGAAACAGCTCAGTGCACTCTCTAATAAAGCAAGATTAGAACGAACTTGCACATCAATAACAAGCCATTTAACTGTAATTAAAGAAACTGACAGGCTAACAGTAATCTAACACTATTGTGTTGCTTGTAATCAGCTCCTTGTTTTTGGAGGAAGCTTGCTCTTTTAATTTCTAATCATCTTTTAAATACTACCCCACCACTTAGTTAATTACCTGGAGCTGGGAGGGAGCAAAATTGTAGACTATCTGGGGGTCTTTGAGGTTCAGGTTGGGAAACCATGACCATAAGTAATGTGGACTGCTTGGCAGGGAACTCGGAGGGAGCAAAAATATGGACGGACAGTGGGTCCCCAAGGATTGGATTTGGAAACACTGACTTAGAGCCTTTCCTAAGCCACTGCCTTTTTTATACTGCTTACTCAGCACACGGTCTTGGTGAGCCTCGTGTAGGAAGCATAGGGTACAAAACAGAGGACACCCTGGATGGGATGCCAGTCCATCACAAGACACAAACACACATAATATGGGTAGTATAGAGATACTAATTGACCTGAAAGCATTCCTTTGGTGTACCTATTTGGGGGGAACAGGAAGTGAAGACCACAATCCTGAAGGTGTGAGATTATGTTGGTTCCCAGGTAACCTCTATGCTACCCTATTATAATTGATGTGTTTCTTGAATTATGCAATTACGTGTATGTCAGTAAAGCCTGACCATTTGATTACAATTGCTGAATATTTAACTGAATATCCATGCACAATTAAATGGGGAAAAAAATCCACAAAGAAAAAACCAGAAGCAGACTATCTTTGCCATGATTTGGCTTATAGGATATACTGTACAACACTCTCTGTGTGGGTTCAATGGGGCAGAGCTGGGGGCTGTACATCGGTTATATGAGCATGTTATGCTCTAAGCTGCTTCTCTCAGAAGCGGGAAGAAAAGGTGCACACTGTGTGAACTCCGCGCCGTCTACCTCTTTTGGTCTAAAGATACTGACTGCGGTCAAAAGAAAAGACGGATTAGACGTATTAGGATGTCGATAACATTTAACGGAAGCGTGGACGGGTAAATGGGGGACATGAAAGATCTAAGCGGGCGCGGAGTGCTTTAATGCCGTGAGACCCGCTAAGGGAAACGCAGCAGCCAGGTGAGGCAGGCTACACCCACACAGAAACAGATGGGGGCTGGCAAGGCGGAATAGAGAGGACGGCGGCTGCTGTCAGAGAGCCAGCGCAGTTCAATTACGGCACCGGTTAAAGAAACACCATAGAAGCAACGGCGTGGCGCAGAGTGTTTTACTGGGGGCACGACTTAATAAATAAATCGGTATTGTTAATTTGGGGGGGGGGGGGGGGGTAGCCAAATTAATTTTTGGGGTGTACGCGTCCCCGAGTTTCCTATGTCCCAGCAAGGAAGCAATATCAGTACTTGGGAGACAGATGAACTCCAGCCAGTCTGTCGAAACTGGATCTGCAACCAGGCAAACGGAACACGATACTTTTTAACTTTGAAGGATTTATAGATTCAGTACACTGCATGGGCCTGCGCAACAGTAGGCTGTATATTACATGCATGGCTGTTTAAGCCGTTTTACCTGAATGCGTGCATCTGATAACCTGGTGATGACCTCAGAGGAGGTAGTAGTTTATGAGATTTATTTGCAGAGTGCATGAGTTGTGGTGCGGATCGGTTATTAGCGGCCGCAACTCAGCGATTGACAGCAAACTTGTTTCACCTGCAGGACAAAGCGGTGGAAGGTCGCAGCCATCGATCAAAACGATTGCAATGAAAATCTAAAAGGTCCGTCTGTCGCCCGGAACAAGCCCCGCTGCCCGGCTTTCCGCCCGGTTCTCCGTGACTGGCCTTAATTACATGACCGATTTTCCCGCACAATGCGGTCTAATTAACGGGAAATGTCAACCTGTTCAATTCGTACGGCGGCAAGGGGAAAAATCACGGTAAAAAGAAAGCATTATAGCCCAGTTATGACACCGAGATGGTGCCAATGACAACAGGGGGGCAGTCATTTTCTTAGATAAAAACCGAGAAATCCGAGGTTACATCAGATAATGAAAAGTACATGACGATAAATCAGAAATGCATTAACGTCAAATGTATAATTTTCATTATCAATCCCAAGAATACAGTTATAGATTCTTATATTTAATTTATTCACATTGCACACAATACATAATAATAATGGAAATTACTAAAAACGTTTAAGTGCCAGCTTTTAAATTTTTTTCCAGGCAGTATTGAAAACTGTAAACAAAAGGAGAAAACGTAAACTAATCAAAGTTAACCTGCTGCTCATTTATCCAAACCATCGAAACACTAATTTAGAAAAAAAAGCCAAAAACAGATTTAATGTTTGTATTTGGATTTACATATTTTAAATATCTGAATAACTACATTATAGTTTTTTCATCTTTTGCCGAAACGCTTTCGATTTGACATATCATTTATTTTTATTTATTTTTTTTCGAGATCGGGGGTGTGGATATCAAATTCCCCTAAATGTCGTCATTGAGCCTGATAGTAATGTGTTTCTGAGGACAATGGAGTAATACCTGTGCCTGTCCTCACATACAATTGTTGTTCTTTGGGGAGGGGGGATACATTGTGGCGAAATATACATATTATATTTAATAAGAGAAATAACTCACGCGTTGCCTACGTAAATCCTGGGGAAGACCTCGTGAAAATGTTGCGTGGGGAGGCTGTAATATCCATTGCCGTCTGACAGCAGCTCGTTGAGTTGCTGTACTGAGACCTCGTAGTCTGACACGCCGACTTCAGCCGGAGCCGGAGACTGAGCCGGTGCCGCCGTCTTGAGCGGGCTCTGGTTCTTCCTCATGCTTCCAGACGGTAGGTCCAGCTTGGGTGGGGAGCAGGATAGTCTGGCTATTGTGGGAGGAAGGACAGCTTGCAATCGTGCCGCATCGCTGTCTCGGAGCCGATGCCCCTGTCGTGTGTGCACGGTGTGCGGATCGCACGATCGCTCTCCGGGCGGACACACCTCCCCTCCACCCCGCCCAGACGCGCCCCGAAGCAGACACAGCCGCCCAAGATAGAAAACTGTCTTCGGACTATGAGGCGCCGTGTAGGACATAATTCATAGTGTGGCTCGCACACGTACAGGCACATGCTTTTTCTTAAGCTCGGGGAGATGCAATCTGTAGGAGATTCGGCAGAAAGACTGGGTGTTACAGAAACACAGAGGATTTCTGTACAGCTGTATGTCACGTACACTACCAATATATCAAAAACTGATTGTAAAGCTTTAAACAGCAAATATGGAAATGTACTTAAGATACCTTCTCTAGTGGTAGTTTATGAGTCTCACTCTTACTGATTTACATCCATCCACCCACCCACCCACTGTCCATACCCACGTGCACTGCCATACCCACTTGTTCTATGCAAGTCCAGAGCCAGAGAGGGGTCCAGAGTCTCTGTCACTGTTTCAGTATGCTGGTAAGCATGGTGGCTTGTGATTAGCATTGTAGCCTTACACAGGGGTGTTGGGGGGGGCATGGATACCCTTTCAGATTCATGGAATACCTACAATTATATATAAAATTGGGTGGGGACACCCCAGAATGACATTTTGTCAGGGGGCTCAAGATTCCTAGATGTGCCCCCTTCTACACATCTGTAGGACTGAGCATTCATGTACCCCCTCTGTTCCCTAGGTTTCACTCCCGTATTTTGGTTTCCTCAAACACACACTTTGGCTAGTTGGTGTCACTAAATTGCCAGTGGTGTCTGTGCCCTGTGTTGGACTGGCAGCCCGTTCAGGTTTACAGCAGCTCTGTGCTTCATGGGATAGGCTCCAAGTGACCTTGACCAGTTTAAGTGCATGGGAGATAAATGATTCAACATGGCTCACTGTCATGACCTGCCTCTGGTGGCCCCTTGTCCTGATCCTTTTTGGCCAGCAGGTGTCGCTGCTGCCCATCCTGTGCCCTATGGTTTGCATTTACCCCAACTGTTACCTATCCTCATTGATGACTTAATTGTTATGGTCCACAGCTGCCCCTGGGGTACTCCTGATTTTGTGTGTATATATGGGCCTGCTCTCACCAGCCTCCCTAATGCACTTGTGATCGAAAGGTTCCTGGGTTGAATCCCTGACTGGCAAGGTACCACTGAGGTACCCTGAGCAAGGTACTGCTCCCTGGGCGTTGAATTAGCTGCCTGCTGCTATGTCACATATGGGTTAAATGCAGAGGACACATTTTGTTGTGGTTCGTCAACAATAACAATCACTTCTCTTGCAAAAATAACCACTTTTGTTACAACCAATGCCTGTACATGGATCATCATTCCCTCCTTTTGGGCATGACTGCTCACTATGCACAACAGTGATTCTGAGGCTGATATACAGTAGTTGTTTCTTGTTGAATGATGTCATTGACCATAAATGCAACAAGTTTAGTAGATATGTTAGCTGCTGAGGGCAAGTGAAGGAAATTTATTTGCCAAAAATATCATGGGGTTTTTGTAATCATATTTTAATATGATTTATATCATATTAATAATATAGTTTATATTCTGAAATCACCATTTTTGGGATATTAGTAGATGCTAGTTACAACATGCAAATGAATAATTACAATATTTTGGGAAAATTCATTAGAACATTGTCATTAAAGACAAGCAGGATGCATGTGGCTCAGTGTGCCAAGCCTCTGTGCCAGGGATTGGACAGTCACTGGTTTGAGCCCGGCCTTGGCAGAATAGCCACATCTGTGGGCCCTTGAGCAACGCCCCTAACTCCCAGCTCCATGGGTGCTGCTGCCTTTCACAGCCAAGCTCGCTCTTGCCTACATGTGTGTCATGGAGAGCAGGATCGGAAAGGTGGAAGGAGAGCTTCCTGACAGGGATCAATAAAGTCTTATTATATTTTAAGGAGAAATTCATTCTAAGTTTTTCTCCTCAGTTTTCTTATAATTATCTCTGTCATCAGACCTATGAATTCTCCAGACCACTTGCAACCCAGGTCAAGTGTAAGGTTTGTTAATTGCCATCCATGTAACTTGAAAATACAGTGAATTTGTGCCCATCACAGGCCCTCTTTATGCTAAATTGTTGCGTCAATCAGGCAGCAGTTTCCATCAGAGTGTGGTGCTCCCTCTGGAGGGCTGTAACAGACAAGCTAGGCCTCAAGTGAGTTATTCTGAAGGAGGCGAGAATGAAGGAGTCCCCACAGGCATCCACATGACAGTAACACAGCTGGATTCATTGCCTTTAATCACTGCCAGAACAACCATATGCAAATAATGTGTGTATTTTCTGCAAAACAAACACACGCCTAATTTGTCAAAAGCTTCTGCACACAAACTTTTGCACATAAAAACATTGCATCCCCTTTGAAAATCTATTTTCTCAAACATTTACAAAGCATCTGGCCAGCTGCTTGTCTACTATAAGGTCACGGTGAGCCTTTCCCAGAAAGCATGGAGGTCAGCAGTCCGTCACAGGCCACAGGCAAACTATGGGCAATTCGTAATGCATAAAAGCCTAAATGCATGTTTTTGGGCTGTGTGTGGAAGCATAAACAACACAGGAGAACATATTCACACACAGAGCAAGATTTAAACACACAGTCTTGGAGGCTCTATTGCTAGTCACTGAGCCACCATGCTCTTTCCCAAATGCTATTTTGGAATAATGATCATCCTGTGCCTGTTCTGATATTTTGAAGGGTTGAATCCCCTTCCATCAATATAAATATAGATCCTGGCACCAAGCTGCATACCAATCACTGTAGAAAGCGATAAAAAAATCGCTTTCTCTCATAATTCAACTTTCAGCAGTAAGGTCACCAGCCACCTGGTGACAAATGGACTGTCCACAGTCCGTTGCAAGCTGTGTGATATCCTTTAAATGTGTTGTCACCAGCAGTGTTTTTCACCTGGAATTCTTTCAGGAGAATTTCATAGACACCACTCACTTTTTAACATGAAATTTGACCTTGCGGTCCTGCAATGAATCTATTCCACAATGACATCATTCCACAGCAGTGCACTACAAGCCATACAGCAAGCACCAAATGCAACATAATAATATGACTTTGTCAGTCCATTATTCATATAACCTACCTATTCTCCACATGAAATGTTCAAGTGCAGAGGGCAGTTTATTTATTGATGCGTTACTGCACAACTTCAGCTACAGATGAAAGCCAGCACGTTTCGAGTGCTTTGTGTGTCTGCACTCCATTTGAGATCATATGTCTCAGTTGCCCACAAGTCTGTCACAGTGCTCTGGAGGAATTGCGGCCCTTTTCACCACAGAACGTTGTTCCAGCTGACAGACACTTTTTTATAAGCACGTGCTGCACTCTCCTGGTGTCGCCTCCATGGGGTTTAGGTCTGGCAGTTCTGGGTTCTTCACTCTGCCATAGCCGTACTCTTCACTGTATACCAGTTGTGCCTCTACTGCAGATAGAGCTGGGCTGGCACGGTGACATCCGGTGCCGCTCTCTGATTACGGAGCACAGTTCAGGCTTCCTTCTGCGATGACAAGCTGTTTCGCATTTTCCCCGGAGTGTCTTTCTGGTGGTGCCGTTAGAAACACGGATTCCCAAGGTGTGACAGGCCTGTGCAGCGCCTTCCTCGACTGCAGTTTTGGGCGTCCTCTCCGTCTTGACATTTATAATTGCATATCCACTGGTAATGGGTGCATTAATGTATTTTGTCTTGGTTTATTTTTGGTGCAGGTGGGGGCCAGTGCCTCTGGTTTGTCTATAATTTTACAATTTAAGAAAGGGAAAGGAAACATGGCATTTTATATTTAATCCCTTATGGAAAAGAACAAAATTTGAAATCTAATTATTAATTTCTTTTTTTTCTTAAAAAAAGGAAATTATTCTATCAATGTCAAAGCGAATGAATTGCACAACCGTATTACCTGC
>JAODKL010000095.1:25325100-25339961 GCA_026780765.1 Petrocephalus schoutedeni | reverse complement strand
CACCCCACCCCACCCTCTATATTTTGTAATTTCAAAACACCAAAATAGCACTAAATATAAAACATTTTGCTGTAATATCTGCATGCACACTTAAGGGCTGAATGCTTTGAAAAGTTGCACACGGAGCAGTGAGAAACAAAGGCGATTCAGGGATAAGTCATCAGCTGCTCCTGTGCTAAATTTATAGCCTTATGCAGGCCATATGCCGGCTACAAAACCTCTCTGGGGTGTTTCGACACCTTGGAAGTGTTTCTGAATTAAGAAAAGGATTCTTATTATATGATGCTGAATTAAGCACTTTAAATATCTTCCCTGAGGTCTGTTTCTGACAATGTCTTGTCACTGTTTTTACAAGCTTTTCCCATTCTTTAAAAAAAAAACACAGTGGTCTCATGCCTCCTTGGGTGTGGTCAGTGGCGGATTAACAATTTCAGAGGACCCTAGGCTACACTTTCCGATGGCCCCTCTAATGCTCCCACTCCCTGAAATGGTACAACGGTTACCTATAAAACTATTGAATATTAGAAACCTGTTCATTCATCTGCCCCTGGGTTGAGTTTCTTTCCTGTTCAGCCTCTGTGTAGCTGCTGTCTTCATGTTGTCCTTTTGCCCGCACCAGATTCGTCCAGGTCCTGGCCCGTAATCTCCTATAACCCAAAAACAAGCGGTTTGCTGAAGTGACGTCTCCAACCTGGGTTTAGTACTGTATGTGAACACGTATGCCTGGTGATGGACAAACATCACATTTCATATTTCCTCTAGACTGTACCCTGCGCTTCCTGGGATAATCTCCAGCTTCACCTCAACACTGCGCTGAATAAGCAGTTATAGGAAGTGAGAGGTTATGATTGACAGACGCAATAATGCTGCCATGTCCTCAAAGCCATGCAGACTTTACTTTTGACATTTTTAGAGATTTTAGAAAAGATAACATGAGGCCTTATGACACTAATGTCATAGCATGTTACATAAAGTGTTTTTAGAATGACAGCAATGTCAGCCAGTTATAACTTTTATCAGTTTCTACCTCGTACAAGGTGTAATATACATGGAGAGAGTGTTTGTCAACCAGCTTGCAAAACTGAACAGGATTAGAGGATGAAAGAGGGATGGATGGATGGATAGATGGATGGATGGATAAAAAAACAGGGGTTGAACATTAATACACTTTTGTCCCTTTAAAACATAAAAATCCATCATAGTGATATAAAAGGTGGATGGAGTGTTCGAGACGTCTTAGAAGAAGCTGAATTCTGACTTTTACTGTATGCTATATGAAAGGAGACAAATTGAAACATACAAAATCAATAGGTATTTCCTGCTTCCAAGTCTATGCAACAAAAATCTCATCACCATAATTAACCCTTCAATGTGTGGTCATAGGTGCACCAACCTTCCAGTGTAAGATTAATACATTAGCAAATAAACAGTAACACAAAAATCATGTTGTTATCATTTACCATAGAAGTACATGACAAACATGTTAAAGTATAGCCCAGGCTAATATTGAACATCTTGTACACCAAAGAATCTATGGTACTGACTTGCTAATGAGCAGATTATGATACAGTCCGTGATTCTTACTTTGACTAGGTGCAACAATCCAATCAACCCTTTTTTAATGTTTTATACATTAATTTGATATTACCAGTGTAAAACCCACTTTGTTCATGGAACTCTGATGGACGTAACATGAGAAATAGTCAGGTTAACCCAGTGCCCCTCAGTAAAGTAATCTTTGATTATGAATGCCTCTGCTTCTGATAACTGTGGCCAAATGGTTGGCTGGTAACTCAGAATACTCCAGGTTTACTGTGAAGCTGTTAATGCAGCAGTAAACTAATTACACAGGCCTTTATGAGTTAATTATTACAAACTGTACAAGAAAGTAATTGTAAATCATCAGATCAGACAAGATCGGGCAGCCAGCTAAAACAACCTGTACCAATGCCAAAAGATCAGATTGATATACATATGGCAATTATTATTTTGGAAGATAAAAAATGGATGTTAGGGACTTTGAGGATCAAGCTGTACTAAAGCTATCCAAATGAAGCTTAATAAGAGATATGTGCTGCACTCCACAGAATTCAGAGTGCAGCCATTCACCATATAAAGACATCAGAAGAAAAAAGCCTGGGAGAGATAGTGGTAATGGGCGAGTTCAATCAACCCAGCCAAAGCTGGGAGGCTGAGAGTGCATTACATGAAACAGACATGGCTGAAATAAGCCGTTATTGCTAAATAATGCAAATTTTGAAGTTTCCCGCTAGGCGACATCATATTTTCTTTAAACATCCGGCCAAAGAGCTAGGGCGATCGATCCTAAGGTTGATGATAATATGACAGTGTTTTGTATAATTTTTTGATCATGTAAGGAGAAATCTAGGTTAAACTGTATTACAATGAAAGAATGGCGTGAGACGATTTGCAGAAAGTTCAAAAATTATTAAAGGTCCTAAGTTAGCTTATTCCTCCCGTAACCGAATCAAAGATGCAATAGTCTTCGGATAGCAATGCAATCCCAAAGAGGATTTTAAACTTCAGTATTCTTTTTCAGTGCTGTAATAGGAACATTAATGGAAGTTTTAAAACCCGCTTTTCTATCCATTCTTTCTCTTTTTTCCCTTTCTCTATCTATTTTCTGACAGTATCCCGTACAGGGTCATGCATTGCTCCTCTTCTGCACCATTAAGGGTTACTGTCTGAAGGAAAAGGTCGCAGGCAAAGTTACACAGTTCATCATTCAGACTCAGACTTGTTTAAACATGGCTTAGATTCCACATGAAGTATGATCCCAAAATTCAAGCTTTAGTTCATGTTTAAAAATACCGGATGAGCCAAGCAATACTTCAGTGATCATTCAGCCAGCTACTGTTGTGAGAGGACGGTGATTTGGCAGAGCAGTCTGCGGAAAAGACATTGTCAAAAAGGGGCAGCTGTGGACAAGAGTACATCGTAGCGTAGTGATTCATGGTGAAAACCAAAGCAGAAACATACAGAACAAAAATATCCGAATGCAAGTGTTATTCTGAGGTGTGAGCAGGCACAATCGTGCACAATCCACTGGGAAATTATCTCTTCTCACCAAGAGGAATATTACAGTTGGGTTACAGTGAAAGATACCAAATGCATTGATCTATTTTCCAACCATTTCTCTAGGTCATGGGAAAAACTCTTTATTATTCCTGAGCATACTTTTGTGGTTAAAATGGTGCATTGAGGCATTA
Source organism: Petrocephalus schoutedeni (assembly GCA_026780765.1). NCBI lineage: Eukaryota > Metazoa > Chordata > Actinopteri > Osteoglossiformes > Mormyridae > Petrocephalus > Petrocephalus schoutedeni. Next base: position 25,336,731 of record JAODKL010000095.1, on the reverse strand, counting down.
GAACACTGTACACTCACAACTATTCTGATAGGAGAAATTAATCTATTCAGGATCATTGATGTTTAATGGTACCCTAATGATACCTGTTGAATATAAAAAATTTTAATTAACAAATTTTCACCTGCATTATCTTAATGCGAAGGTCCTCCAAGAATCCCCTGCCCACCAGCAGAGGTGGATCAGCACAACATAGCTAGACATTAATTGTGGTTTCTTCATATCCAGCCACAAAGAGCCCTAACTGACCAAAGCTAACACCCTCTGAATTGGTGACCTAAGTCTCTTCATTGCCACAACCCGTATGCATCCCTTGAACAAATCTCACCACTTCAAGGGTACCGGCCAATTCCCTTGTCTCTAATGAATCTAAAGCTTCAACTTCGGCTATATAATACATGTATGGAAACATATGAAACAGATTCATATAATTGTGTTGGTGGACAGATTTTTAGTGTGAGTACATATCCCATCCATCTTCTATCTGCTTATCCTGGTCAGGGTCACCTGGAGCCCAGCCCAGGCAGCACATGGCACAAGGCAGAGGTAGGCACCCTGGGTAGGATGCCAGTACATCTCAAGGTGAGTATATGCCCCAACTGATGCATATACACAGTGCAAAGAAACCACCATTACATACTTCTGAATAATGTATAGTTTATTCCTGGCTAATTGCCATCCACATACAATACAGTTCTATTTCAAGGACAAAAAACCTGAGTCAGGCATTTAACTTCCTCTCTATATTTAACCATCTGAAGTTTGTTTTTATGCCAGAAACAGGCCTTTAAATGCAGCCTCGCAGCCAGCTGTCAGCTTTCTAAATGCCTGTTTCCCCAGCATCCTGTGTGAGGCTCACACGTATCCCTGTAGTTGGTCTGACCTTTAAGTGTAATCTGCCGTTACTTGTTACTTTATCAGCTACAGCTACATTTCATAGCAGAGAAATTCCACCAGTGTTTTTCAGTCAGGTTTAAATCACTGTCCTCTTGCTCTCTAATTCTTAACCTTAGATATTTAAAATGTATCACCAATCCCAGGGTCCGTCAGAATACAGTGTGCAGATTTCAGTGCACACACTTGGTTGTGTCATTTTGGATTAATATCTATTTGCTTTGTTGCTTTTGGGGTAAAATATCAGGTTTCAGCCCACATTACCAGCTTTTAAGAGACCCTCTTTATTCCACTTTACATAGTATGCTTTCTTGCTAACAAACTGATAAAACTTTCCCAGTTTCCCACCATAACAGTCTGTCAGCCATTTTGAATGATGGGAAATATATTATATAAATGTATAAATGATACATACAAATGCAATTATAGTGACTATGTGAGGCTGTAATCTAGACTTGGTGATTGGTTCGATGATCTGGGGTGCTGGAGGCAGTGCGCAGTGCAAGGCAGTGCAAGTGTCTGATGCTGATGATTGGCGCAAAGTGGTGCATGGACACTTTCTCTGGGTGTAGTAAGCAGCCAGATGTCTGGGAGCAGCTGGTTATCTGTGAGCTCTGACCAGACGGCCTCACGGAGGCCGAACAGCGAGCAGAGAGACTTATCGTCTCTGCGCAGAAGCAGCGATAGCAAAATGCGGGACAGGATCAGTCCAGCGGGCTACACAAAACAAAGATGTGAGACAGTTACTCCTGATCATGGCACAGTGGAACAAGCATGCTCTATCCAAAACGTCAAGATTATAGCACAGACATCCATTCCCCTGATCATTACCGTGAGTTATACAGTAATTAAGTTTAGGTATACAGAATCCCATCAGAATTTTATACATCACCCACCTTCTGTTCACGGTAATAATCAGGGGATGAGGCAGGGCAGCACCCTGGATGTCCACCCCATTGCACACACTCACATTCCATGGGCAATATGGAGACACCTACCCTGTTGTGTTGTGAGGTAACAGTGCTACCCACTGCCCACAGTGTGCTTCCTTCAGGCCTATTTTTATCAGCTAATTCCATAAGAAAATTTCATGAAAATCGTTATTTGGTTTGGTTAAGGACTTGATTCTCACCCCTGTGTACGTGTCTGTAAAGTATCCGTATTATCCCTGTATTTGTGCCAGTTTTTTTTTTTCTGAGTTCCTCCCACGATATGCCTGTGTTTCTGTGACTGTCTTCTGCAGTTACAGTACATAAAATTACATTGTAACACAGCTTAGTGTTTTATATATAGTTTACTAGGAAAATGGTGAGTTTCCAAAGGGAATTTTGCCACCTAGATGTAAAAGAATATACATTTCCATAGCACCAGTGACCAAAGATTCACGGAAAATGTAAAAAAGTTACCAGGAAACCTATGGATGTAATGTATGGAACAATATGCAAGACAACCAGAAATGCAAGTAGTATTGCCGCCAAGATCAGAAAAAGATAGCTTACAATGGATCAGACATAAAAAATTACATTTACCAATTATACAATCAATGTTTCCACACTCGCGAAATTTTACTAAGAACTCCTCCAGCAAAATTCTTAATAAAAGGATTTTCATTAGCTAGTATGTCAATATGTTTTGGTTAGTGTGTGTCATAATATTAATTAAAGAAACTGCTTAATATGGATAAAATGGGTTAAGCTGTGTGGCATATTTGTCAAAGTGACAAATCTCACAGGGCACCAGCTGTGAATAAAATATTAGCATTAATATTGGTATTAAATTAAGCTTCATTTTGATGACAAAATAAAAATGAGTCAGCCTCATATGACAAAGAATTAAATTAACAATTTCATGAGTTCCCCCTGGCATAAATAAAGTTCGTCTCATCTTATATTATTTTTTTACAGTTCCTTTAAATTATTAATACTCTGGACACTGAAGGATTGCCACAGCCCCAAGAGGTCACTGCTGACAAGACTGGGTACGCAAAAACTGCAACGTATGCAGTGGCGGCTGGCTTACAATAAGAGAGGCACCCAGAATATGCAATATAACAGAAAAATAGTGGCAAATAATGTGAGCATGGCAATGTCTAGACTGTTGGTTGATGTAGAGTCTGCACTGGCATGTCCTTAGCAAACCAGAAAGGTTGTTGGAGCATGCTGGCAGGTTTGAAGGTCCAGGGTAGTCCTGCAGAGGTGAGTCAGCCATGCTGAGTGCCTAGGTGGTTGCGGTTGATTTTAATTTTTTTTAAAGCTATTCCAGCAACCAAGGCTAAATTCATAACAAAAGCCAGGTTGCAGTTAAGGATAAGATTAAAAAAAGGTAAAATAAAAGTAAATAAGGAATGAGTAAAATAAGTAAATGTCCCAAGAAGAAAAAAATATATATATATTTCATAAACAACAGTAAAGTAATTACGTTTAGTTATTAAAATACATAAGATGTTTACATTTAATTAAAATAAAAAACAGCATAAAATTCCACCTGATTTAACCTATAAGTTCAGTATCCAATACACAATTCACTAAAATATGCTTTAGTGACCCAGGACTTTTGCATGTAAGATATTAAGGCAGCTCCTCGTCTGTTAGTAAAAATGTGTGTGAGCCCAGTATATCCTGTACAGCACCTGGTGTAAACAATCCGGTCCTGAACTTTCGAAGTTATTACTCTACTACCAGTAACAGGGCTCATTTAATCAAGTTTGTCATTCAATGCTTGGAGACAAGATTTAATGTTTGTAAAATTGCTCTCAGTGCAGGACAGTGTTAATGAAGAGGACAGTCTTCTGTTGTAAAAATTGAGATTTCCCCTGGTATACAAATACCAATAGACTGCTGATTAACCACAGGCTCGGAAGACATATGATCATTGACTGAGGGGTATAGGATGGAAAACTGCCCAATGTCCACAAAATGCTGATCCTAAGTAGGTGGGTAAGTCTGAGACTTTTCCAGAATCGAATTTGGTTTCTTTAGGTCCCAGGGGATAATGCTGCAGAAGTGTGTCTGATGCAGAATGCTTAGGATGTTTTTGTTTCATGAAGCTTTATAGATGAGGTTGGATGCATATGGACTTAGTCGCATAAATATTGAGGGCAAAAGAGTTAGGTGGATTGCACTCACAGGACTTTATTTTCCTAGCATCTGTTCTAAAGGAAAGACTGATTTAATTCTACATACAATCACACTGTATTTGAATGCCATGCCTATAAGTATCTATGAATAGATTCATAACACATACATTCATAAAGCATTATAAACATGGCTATAAATACACTATATGGACAAAAGTATTGGGGTGCACCTATTAACCATTGAAATCAAGAGTTGAGACCCATTATCACAGGTGTATAAAAGCAAACACCTAGCTATGCAGTCAGGTTTACAAACAATTTGTGAAAGAATGGACCATTGTGAAAAAGTCAGTGATTTCAAGCATGGTACTGTCATAGAATGCCACCTTTGCAATAAGACAGTTTGTGATATTTCGTGAAGTTGTAAGCCGTATTAGTGTTTAAGAAGAACAGATCTCCGCCACGAAGTGGCAGACCACGTAAAGTAACAGAGCAGGGTAGCTAAGTGCTGAGGCACGCAGTGCATAAAAGTCACTCAGTTGACTCAATAACTGCAAACTTCCTCTGACATTAACCCCAGCACAAAAACTCTGTGCCAGGAACTTCATGGAATGGGCTTCCATGGCTGAGCAGCTGCATGCAAGCCTCACATCACCAAGCACAATGCCAAATGCTGGATGGAGTAGTGTAAAGCACACCACTACTGGATTCTGGAGCAGTGGAAACGTATTCTGTGGAGTAACGAATCACGTTCTGCCTGGCAGTCTGGGTTTGGCGGATGCCAGGAGAATGGTATCTGCCTGACTGCATTGTGCCAGCTGTAAAGTTTGGTGGAGTAGGGATATTCTTCATAAGGGATTGTATACTATCAATATAGCTTAAAAATGTCATCACTGAAAACTATGGGTAAGAGCAAAATTCTGAATGCATTTCTTACACCAGCAATAAAGAGATAATAAAAAACAGCCCTTAGTTGTTGACCGGTGTTAAGTGAAATACCCGTTTTTTAAAATGTTTTACGATAATTATAACAAAATTGGCTGTTTCTCAAAAACTGAATATGATGTGAAAATGTTGAAGTTATTTTAGTGATCAGCATCACAAAATCTATCTGGCACACCAAAAATTATAGCGGAAACAGTAACCCAGTAAAGCAGTGTAGTGGATAGCAGTATACCCTGATATTTAATATCATTTATTTGAGATCTAGCTCCTCCTCTCTTCATCATTTGGATCAAATTCCAATCCTTCTTTACTGGTGTACTAGAGCTTAAGATACATATTGTTTTCACCTCTACCTCTTCATTTCATTAATATGCATGCTTGTACCCTGCAAACTTTGAACTTTGAAAGGTTTTCTATTTTTGAAACCTAAATAAAACACTTTCTACCTCCTGTACTTCAGTTTCCTGTTTTGCATATGCCATTAAACTATGGAACATGGCTACTATTCAAGGGCACTGATGATGAAACTGAAATGTCAGTTAGCTTCGTTATTGGATACTGAATATCCTGAACCTCATAGCAGAGGTTCTGAAACGCATACCAATTTTTTCTTCTTCTCCTTCATGGAATACAATGGGAAAGTGATCACTCCCATAAAGATCAATGTCCACTTTCCATGAGAAGTCAAGGAGAAGTTCAGGTTTACAGATGGTTAGAAAATCAATTGCTGAATACATTTAGTCTCCCATAAGGATCAAGGTAGACGGCAACTGATTAACAAATCCAAATACTGATGTGTCAGACAAATAAGGTCTTATGTAAACAGAACAAACTGAGATGGCTTTCTGTAAAGTTGAGCAAACCACTGTTGCCTGTAGGTTGCTGTTAATTACATTTACTTAGCAGATGCTCTCATCCAAAGCAAAGTGAGAGAGCAGGGTCAGCCAGTCCCAGGAGTCAATGGGGCTAAGGGTCTTGCTCATTGGCCCACTGGTGAGCCAGGTGATGTGAAATGGTGACCTTCAGGAACAGGAGCCACACACTGCCCTATTTGTATGGCTGTGGAGTACATCGTGTCTCCCTAGAATCACTATACCACCAGCAGCACATATGTTGTTTGTTCCATAACTATTGAAGACTGCAAAATTTTGCAAATAAATAGCGGCAAGTTTCTTGGAAACGAATGGCATGAGAATTAAAAGCTGTAGCCAAGCACTTAGGTTCAGCAAAAAAAAAGAAAAAAAGTAAAAATCTCAAATCACAGCAGTTTCATTGGATAATACAATTACTCAATATCAAGATGAAAACAGCCCCTCTGCATATTGGGAAAGGACTGTGCAAGGTGTGGTCTCTCCCATTTCAATGTCCCTTAATTGTTGAGTCTTTTAAGATGAGAACTCTCTTATTGGCTTACTTTTTCTTGTGGACAACCACACCTCCTTTTGTTTTTAACAATACTCTGAATTTGTATTGTTGTAAGACGTGAAGCCCTTTCACACCGCAGTTTGGGGGCCAGGCTCCAGTTCACAAGTCCCTTGGCTGTCTCGGCTTGGAAGTTCTGTAGGTTCTGGCCGCTTTCACACCACATCACAGGACCTTGATGCTTTATGCTAAATAAGCATGAGAGACACAAAAAGTCCTTAGATTAAACTTCACACATAATTTCATACAAAACTACACTGCCACGGCAAAACAATGGGGGACAAGGGAGTTGTTTGTTAGTCATCGAGGGGGATCGACGGCGATCAACACGGGCCACAGCTTTTAATCCTTATTTTCCTTATATGACCCACTAAATGTTCTTGATCCTTATTAAATCTGACCGATGGATCTTTCGTTTTCCACAGATTAAAAAACAATGTAACATTATCCCGCTAATAAGCACTGGCAAGTTTCACCATGGGCACAAAGCGATATTAGTGAAGGTGATTAATTAATTGTCACTGTTGACACACCACAGCAATGAAATATGTTCTCTGCTTTTAACCCATGTGACATTGTGACACAGCAGGGGGCAGCTACGTGAGCGCCCGGGGAGCAGTGCTTGGGGACGGTACCTTGCTCAGGGTACCTCAGCGGTATTTGTGGGTCGAGGACTCAAACCAGCAGTTTTTTAATTACACGGTTGCGTCCCTAACTATTGTACCACCTGCCTGCCCCAAAAAAAGTGCCAGCCAGGAGTCTGAGTAAAGGAAGGCCAGGCATGGTGAGGAGAGATGTCATGCATGCCGGGATCCAGGCAGTCTCCCTGCCCAGCAGGAGGAGGTGGGGCCCCCAGGCCGCCTCTGCCTGCAACACCCCTCAGGCACGCACCTCTGAGCCAAGCTTGACGCATGCCCGGCTAGCGACGGCCTGCTACGCGGTGGCTCACTACTGCTTCTCGGTATCTTAGACAAAAGTTTACTCAGTGACAAAAAAAGTTAAGCACCCAGACTGGTGGAAATGAAATTAATATGCACATGGTGAAAGGTATCACAATAATTATAGTATCAGATTAAACAGACAACAGAGTCGGCAGTATGGGCACACTGCTGGTCCCATGTCAGTAGGGTGTGGCACCCCCCCATGGGCCTGGATACATGCGGTGATACGGTGCGGAGGGAGTCATACAGCTGTTGTATCCTCTCCTGCGGCCTGTTGCCCCACAGCTGTTGTAACTGACCCTCGAGATCCTGCAGATTGGCGGTATGTGTAGATGGCTATAAAAATAGATTTTAATCCGCGTTTCCAGTTAACCGTTAACTTTTTAATCTGTAGACTGTGGTAGTTTCAGAACCTGACATCATATTTTGAATTACAAACAACTGTAAAAATGGCATAACAAATACATTTGAAAGTATTGATAAAAAGCGGTGTCTAAAGAGCATTTGAATCTAGATCATTTCTGGTTGACTTTTTCTTTAAATTGTTTTCCTGCTGCTGCAGCACTGCGGTGTCTCCCACTAAGTCCTGAGGTCACTCCTGGGACACCTTAGATGTTCTGGCCAGATGCTGCGTTAGCTATGACGTTATCACAGGTCACTAAAAGGTTAAGCACTCCCCCACTGATTTACAGCAGATCTCTTTCTGGAAGGGATGTGGCCGATTCCTTGGAGCCCCCTGAAGAGTTTGTCAGGCAATGCTTTTTTGAATTTTAATTTTCTGAAAACCTTTTGGCATTCCACGGGCTAGATATGTGTAACTACATTCAAGAGGGGCATTAAATGGCGGACAGCACAGAAAAGAAGTGGGATTTTGTCTGCTTCTGTCACATCATATGAAAAGGACAACTAAAAGGCAGCCATAGGGCGAACTGCAAAGGGGGCTTTAACCAAAACAGATTTAAGCAGGGAAGACAAAGGACCACAAGGGGTAGAACCAAGGAACTGGGAACAACTAAGGGGGAGCCTGGACTAATACTGAAATAGGGGGAACCACTCAGGCAGGGGAATGGCACAGGGAACAATACAGATGAGGGCAATGAATGGACTGGGGAGCGCAAGACAAGAGGGTAATTTATACACAGACTAATGAGGGCTAATTGAGTAGCAGGCGTGGCTCAAACAGGGAGGAGAAGGGAGGACCAGACTGACATGACAGGCCAGTTCTTAGCAGTAAATTCAAAAGATTGTGAATAAATATTCACGTAGGAACATTCCATTTAGTATTTACAGTTCTGTGCAAAAGTATCAGGCAGTGATACAGAATGATGTTTAAAAGATCTTTATGTTAGTGTAAAACTTAGTGGCCATTATGTCTGTCAAAGTCTGTCATCTTAGCCATTTTAAAACTACGGCTGAAATCTGCTCAGTATTCGCAGCAACCAACCAATAGACCAATCTGATTTTATTCAACCCGTAGCACACCTTCTATGGCTAATCTATGCCTCATTGACTTTTTAAACAATTTAAAGTAATTAATTAAGTCAGCTTGTAATAGAATTTAGCAAATACATTGATTGGCTTGAGTACCTGTGTGGAGAGGTTGGGGAACTGTTAAACTGCATTCTTTTGTTCTGGGCAAATATACATTTACAACCCAATTATACAGGTTTAAACATTCCCTTTGACCTTCACACAATACATACAGGGAAGTCTGTTCAGGTAGCATGTGTTTGAATGATTACGTTTATAAAAATCTAATTCATCTGTTATCACCAATACTGAATATCTTTGCTTAACCATGGAGGAGACATTTTAATTGCTGTTCTTGATGACAAAATAATGATGATAATGATAATAGTGAATTTCAAAATATGTATTAATCTAGCATCTTTTGGCATGGGGAACAGTGATTGTAGGGGTTTATAGATTGAATTTAAAATCAGCTTTAGATAAGTGTAAAACTAAATTAAGCCTATTTAATCGGTGCATCCTGTTTGTATAACACTTTTTTGTGTTTGTATAAAACCACACTTCATTCCAATTCTGCGTATTTGTTAAATTTTTCCACCAGCTCCGTTAATTAACTTGATTTGTTAAATAACTCAATGGGGTATTGATTAGCCGAACAAGGTGGGGTAGTAGTTGAGTCAAAAAAATACATGGGTGTATTGAATAGTTGCTGAAAATATTGTGATTTTAGAAGAGGTTTTGAAGTGGTTTGAAATAACATAGTAACAAAGTATCGTGAAGTACCGTATAGTAACAAAGACCGTGAAGGTGGGCTCATCAGAAAACAACACATGTTTCACATTGTTCATAGCCCAAGATTTGCACTGCTGCCATCATTGAAACTGATGTTTGGCATTAGCACGAGTGACCAAAGGTTTGGCTATAGCAGCCCGGCCATGAATATTGACCCTGTGGAGCTCCGAATGAACAGTTTTCGAGTCTTGTCGAGGTGCACATTCAATTCTGCAGTGAGTTGGGCAGCTGAGGTATTTTATTTTTTGGATGCAATCTAGGTTAGTACCCGGACAACCTTTTCAGACAGCTTCCTCTTGCGTCCACAGTTACTCTTGTTTTTGCTGGCATTTTACCGTTATGTATCTTATGTATCACTTGACCTATTTGTGGATGGGATGTTTCAGGTTATCAGTTCAGTTTGACCATCTAGTTCAAAAGCAAAAGAAAAGGGCCTCTTCAGTTAACACTGCTGCAGTCTCCGAGTCAACCTCGCTGCAGTGAAAATTCACCGGCACACCTTATGAAGCATCGCTTTTGCCTCGATTTCATTTCTCGGTATATTCATACTGAAGGCTCCACTGAAAACCGACAATGCTGGGGGGCATTCGGCATCTGGATGACTGTCTCAACCATTTCAGCAACAACTGACAGTTACTTTACCGCTCCCTGGCATATTAGTATATAGCCCGGAAATGAATGTAAGCATAGCTACATGCAAATACAAAAAAAAAAATCATTTCAGGTTTGAATGTGAATCCATTCTTATGGTGATACTTGCTAATTTGCTGTAAAATAGAAGTTAAAAATAAAACTATGAAAATATTCATTAATATGGACATGGCTAATATATTTCATAATTCATACACCTATTTGTGTCTATATTATAAACTGATCCACAGGGTACATATAGTATTGGGTATACTTACATCAGTGACACTTTACTTAAGGGTGCTCTTCTTAAGGTTCCATAACACTTACATAAGCCCTTCATTACAGCTGACGTCAACTTTGTAGCTGTCATAAATGCTGATATTAGTAACTTGTGTGTCAAGGTTGTGTCAACTGCCATAGGTTTATGCTGAAAAAGTTGCATTATGACACTTATTTCATTCAAGTGACATAAAAGGTTATAAGACTGACTACACTTAATGTGTCTCAATGTTTGAAATCTAATGTTTGTAAACTATCATTGAAGAAGTCCATAAAATGTTCACTACCAATATTACTTAGCAGCCGAGGTCAGAGCTATGGGTGTTTCTCAATACCAAGAACGCGAAGATCGTACTTGTGATCTTAGCAAGATCAATCTTGCTAACTTGCCTCCCAAGAACATACTTGTGGTACAGCGAATGATGGGATTGGGTACATTCAGCAGGGATGCAACCAATCCTTGATTTGGGGTGGGGCAAGAACGACACCTGGGATTTTTAAAGTACTCTGTACTTCTGTTCTTGAGTATTGGAACTGCTCTTCCGCAATGGAAGATGAAAACACAAGTAAGGTCAAGTACACATTGAGAAACACTCCCTGTTTCAACTGGTTTGATAAACATTTGTACTTTTATGTTCCAAGAGTGTCTTTTGAGTTTGGGTTTATAAATGTTTGCACTTTTAGTTCTAAGAATGTATTTCAAGTTTGGTTTCATAAACGTTCGTTCATAGAACATAAAATTAAGATTTTCAAGGTTGGTTTTATAAACATTATCTCGTTTCAGTGACGTTTATTTTGAGTTGTTGATGTTTTACATCGACGTTTTAGGAATGCTGAAGGAACGTGCGTCAGCTATATAATGTACAGCAGAACTGTTCTGGGAACGTTCCCTGTGCAGAAATATACTTGCTGCGAGCTACCTATGCGTATCCGTACACAGTTGCGTTGTTAACGTTTGCGCTGGTATACTTGCGTCCGTACTCAGCGACTAGCTGTCACCCTTCGGTTTCGCGCAACTGGGATGAGCCCTTGCTGCCAGCTACAAGCTTGGCTCAGCCACAGTTGGGCGCATTGTCAGTGAAGTGTCCCAAGCAATATGGGTATTATTAAAAAAACGAGTTTGTTGCATACCTGCGAACTTGCTCAATTAACTGGTCCTCAAACGTGGACATTTTGACTGTG
>JAODKL010000095.1:25310796-25325000 GCA_026780765.1 Petrocephalus schoutedeni | reverse complement strand
GCATACGAGTTATACTTGTAATGATTTACGTTCGTCTTTGTGTTAGGAACAAATGGATTAGTGATGATCTACATGTTAACGTGGTTTCTCGCAAAAGGTTTGTCATGGAGCGGCACCCATGAACAGACTTTAACATCATGACTGATAACGATGACCGAGCTGGGGGACGCGGTGAGGGCATGCTCTTATATACACGAGGGACAGGTGTGGACCATTACGCTTAACGCATTACACTGAATGGAAAACAGCTGGGATAGACGCAAACGAGAGGACACAGGAAGGCCAGCAGCGACACCTGCTGGCCGAACAGGAACAGGACAGGTCTGACGGAGACAGGTCATTCATTACAGGTGGACTTGCTGGTATCACAGGGTTGCTAACTCTCACGCATCTGGTGTGACACGTTTTCAGACTCACGCTCACGCGAGAAATCTTACGGCAAATCTGTATTATTCCATTATAAACCTAAAATTAGATACATCAAAAGCGCTGGGTTAGTTTGCATACTCTAAGTCGGTAGGTAAACTCTAGGTATTTACTAGGCAATAAAACTGTTACGTATTATACGTGTAAATCCGTGTGCATATGTGTGCAGATTCGCCTCGAATTGAAAATCTCACTCCAGACAGCTGACCAAAGCTCGCGTCCCTGGTATCAGACTGTACAAATGTCCATAGAGAACACAGAAAAACTGACTTCCATCTGCAGGTGGTGTAATGGTTAGGGTCGTAATCGAAAGATCTCCGGTTAAAGTACCGCTGAGGTACCCTGAGCGAAGTGCCATCCCCGGGCGCTCAAGTAGCTGGCCCCTGCTTGCCACATTATTACATGGGCTAAATGCAGAGGACACATTTCGTTCTTGTGTGCTGTGGTTTGTCAACAATGACAACACTGGTATACAGTGATTTTGGTGCCAACGATGTCTGAACGGTCTTACATTAAGTTTATGGTGCTGATTAAGAATATGAAAGGTTTTGCCAGACTGGCTCTAGTTTCTGAGATATTTAATAGTTAATTAATTTATTAACGCAACACGTTTGAAAAAAAATCACTTTTATTGCATTGTATGCCTACAAATTGAAATAATTATATGGGATATTTCATTACCTAAGACACTGTTAAAGAGTCAAAAGACAGACCAAAAGCTATTGCATTTGCACAGGTCGCATTGGGGGAATACATTATTTTCATTTATGTCCATTGTCTCAAAAACTACAACCAATTCAGCAAAAGTAATGGGATTTTTTAATTCAGCACCCTCAAAATACCCTAAATCCGTTCAAAAAACCTTGGCACCTGGAAAAAAAAATGTGTATTTGTAGACCTGTGTAATTAATCGCCTTGCACGTCTAGTATGACAGTTCATAATTTGAGAATTACATATCCAGTCAAGAGGGTTGTAACAGTTTTGGGGAAACTCCAGACAATGTTTCCATATTCCCTCGGACACATGTCCACATCTGAAGCATTGATGAATTCATTGTATGCATAAATCTCAGCATTAAAATTTAAAAAGACTTACTTCTGTATCAAACATATTTTCTGAGCCCATATTCCGGAACGACTCATGCTGGTTATTTCACAAGATATGAGCAAGCGCAGAAAGAAATCCAGGTGTACAGGGCTTACTCATAAAAAAACCTGCTAAAAAAACTTTCAGTTGTGTTGAAAACTGTTTTCATTTTTCCTTATGAATTTGAACAGGAGTGAATCAGTCGTAGCAGACCTACGAAGACAAAGCATGAGGAAGTCTAGAGATGCCTTCAGCCTTCAAAAGCAAAACACGACCTTCAACTGTCAAGTTCTTCTGGAAATGCCAATTAAAACATTCTTTCATTTTAATATCTAACTCTATCCAAGGGAGTCTCACTTATCAAAATACCAAGGTATCTAATTATTTGCATGACCCGTATTCTACTATCTGAGGCTGTCAAATTATGCATGACTGATTAACTGAAAGACCTGATTTAAAAGCATCATTTATACTTCAAAACATCTCTTATGCTTCAAAAGAGTCTTATCGTCGGTTATTCGACCAATTATATGTATGAAATTTGAATACCCATTACGCTGGAACAATGCAAAATATATGAACTGAAAAAAATCAGCTACCAGTATGAATATAAAAGAAGGCTGGACATGATGCCTTTTAATTACTATTGCTATTAGTTCCTCCTAAAAGGGTTTGCATAACTGCTTCAACCTTGAATACACCCCGGTATTCTAATATCACCACAAAAGGCAATACTTAATAACACTGGAATGTTACATAATTCTTGGATTTAGCTCTGTTTATTTTATTTGAGTAGGGATGAACACGTCTCTTACAAAATCGTGGATGAAAAGTGGTATACAACCAGTGATAAAATTTAGATTTTAAATTAGAAATAAATGTATAATTAATATAAAGGAGAAAAAAATATTTTGCTCTAGTTCTAATAAATGCATATTAAGCCAGTGTAAAGGTTGTTTAGATGTTTATTTTAACGATGTCTCTGAATTCTATGTAGACCGGTCCGGAGGTGGCACAAATATGCTTACTACAGTTAATAGTCATTTCTGTTTCCACTTGTTGTTTTGTACATGCTGGAACAAGAGTAATGAATTGGTCTGGTCCAAATATGGACGGAAACGCCATTTAATGAATAATAATAATTATTATTATTATTATTAATAAAGCGAATTAAGAGCCATCCGTTTTTTAATTGTAAGCTACCCTCCTGCCTGGAATCACACTATGTAACATTACTTGCTACCAGTCACCTTCGTCTCATCAATGACGAGAAGCACACCATGTATCAAGCTTCTCTCGCGCTGAGAAATTAAAACACCCGGAACTGATTGGCAAAACTGTCTCAGCATGCACTACGGACCGGAAGAGGTTGTTCTATCGAAGATTGAAGAAAGGTTTGAAAAATGGCGGCTGTCCGGGAGGTCTGAGTAGTCTTCATGAACACGTATTATTTTCGTATTATCGTGTATTTCAAATTAATAGGGTCTCGATGTGAACATTTTGTCTGCATATGAAACTGTTATAATAAGAACTACGCTGTGGTTTAGTCATATATTTAAACCAGTAATGCAGAAGTAGCCTGTGGTGTTACAATACATGGAGAAAATTTTAAGTAAAAAACATATCCGTTCAGGTTCATAGTGAAATTATCATGTGATCCATGCGTCTTTTAGGGCATATGCATGCACACTGTCGCAGCCATAAGCTGTTGGCAACTTGGAGATTCCGCTTCGTTTCCGCGGACTGTAGTAGTACAAAACCCGTGGAGGAGGGTTGTTTTCCAACCCTGGAGATGTGGAGATTGATTATTATGCACGATTTTTATACTCCTCATACTTTGTCTTTATTGTACAAAATAATCCTGCCAATAAGATGATATAATTATGATTTTGTGATTTATTAGGTCAGAGATTTTTTAAATAGATGAACTGATGAATTTGACATTATACACCTTCATATTTAACGTACATTCAGTGTATTGCACAATTTATACCAGTATAACTGAATTACCCCCCGCGACCCTGATAGGAAAAGCGGGTTGGAAAATGGATGGATGGATATACATATATATATTTCGTTATGTCGATATAAAACGCGAATTGCTGTATATATAATAGTGGCGACTGAATTTTCATTCAATTAGAACGCCATCTACCGTGATCCTTTTCGCGCCTCATTTGTACGCATGCGCAATAGAAAGTGGCGGGTTGCTGTAGTGCTACCAGCTTCATCTCTTTGTTTAGTGATTCGGGAGTTTGGGAAGAATAGGCAGTCATAAACCTTTAAACTGTTAACATTGGCAGGAAAGCTAGCCTTTTCCCATACGGTCGTTTTTGCTTACGCGTCGTTAAAGGGCTGAGCACCTGAAGGAGAGATTGTACTGCTTGGGTGCTGCAGAAGTTAGTTGGTTGCTAGCTAGCTGCCGTTTTACGTTTTTTCGAGCTAGCCAGAGGTAAGTTACGTTTCTAGCTTCTCATTGCAACGTGCACAGTGTGTTTTCATCCGTATATTTAGTGCCATGTGCTGTTTTTAAATATTATTTTTAAGTTTTTAATTTTCGTCTGCATGCTTCAGTGTGTGTGATTGAATAAGCGCAACATGGAGGGAGAGCAGGCGGCTAGCGTTAGCGCAGCCCGCTTCTGAGGCGCCTTTCGGGCCGGTGCCCTGCAGCCGCTCACTGAGCGCTTTATTGCCCCAGCCTCACGCGTGTTTATGGGCGTCTTGCAGTCAGGTTGGCGTCGCCGTTAAAACGCTAGGGGGGGTTTGGGGTTCCGGTGATTACGTGAGATGAAAATGCTCCTGCGTCAGTGAGGGACAATATGACCGTTTGCACGAATGCTACCGGGGCTGTGAGCTCGGACCCAGGGGTTGGGCGATCTGCTGAATTATTAATATCGAAAAACTACTTCGGCCCGGTGGGTCTGCTGCACATTAGCTGCTCGGTTTATTTCGCAGATGCCGCGGCTAGTCCTGAATCGCGGATGATTCTCTCTAGGTTTTAACAATGTCTGTAGATTTTGGTTTAACAACTCGGGGTCTGTCTGTAAACTGTATTCGACTGGGTACTCGACCCACCCCGGTTAAACTAATGATTTTAAGTTTCATTTTGCGCGTGTGCCGCGAAGACATCTGGTGAAAATGAGTTTCTTTTTCTTTCTCTCTTGGGCGTCGGGCGGGGGGGGGGGGTGATGATTGCCTGGACGTGCTTTTATTTAGATAAATACGGTTTAACTTAAACTATGCAAATCGCCCATATGGCAGCGTTGCCATCAGTACAAGTTAATTAAAAATCATTGTTTGGTAAATTCGCTTCAGCGTAAATGAAGAGGTATGCACAGTTTGGTTGCCGTAAATGTGGGCAATGCATGCAGGCTTTCAGCCACGCTCTTACGACTGAATCTCGTGGGCAGGTGTGCCGCTATAGATGTTGGGTCCCATGAAAGCGTACGGTATTGGGTTTGGTTGGAGGCCAATATAGTTGTATTTCTTTTTTTTTTGGCTCCTGAGTTGCAATCGTTCTAACTTTACTCCCTTTTATGGCGCCCCTGGTCGTGAGATTAACTCTTCTTTTTGATACTAAATCCCCAATAGAAGTACGGCTGATTATATGAAATTACAACGCAATGTGTAATTTTGCCTGATTTTTTTTAGCCAAATTTTAAACAAGGTTAACATAATATGCGGTTTAAACTGAAAAGCGAAGTACTGAAGTGTAACGTAGCCTTTTGTCATTATTTCATTTTCTTCAAGACTGTTCAGGAACATTAGACCGTTAAATTCATGATTTCATTTACCTTTATCAGGCAGTCGTTTTTTCTTTTTCATAAAGTCAGATTAATTTTTAATTTGATGGGATGCCTCCAACTTTGCCCTTCACTGTCTCCCCACCTTACTGTGTTGTCTTATTGTGACATAGTCTATTAAAAACCATAGACTTAGAATTATTATAAAACTTGGAATAGAATTAATGCTGTCAATATTTGAAATACGCACCTAGTTTAATGGTTACATCTGCGTAATTACTGATCACCCTGCAATTTCTATCTCTTGATTGATGCATGCTAAACCCAGCATTAATATTTATGTAAACGTTTCAGTGATAACTGGTCTGTGTTAGTAGTGTATGGAGGTGAATTAATGGTAGAAGTCACTGATGCAAGAAAGTGCGTTGAATTACTGATTGAATAAAAACGCATACATTGGACATTATAATTCATGTGATTGCAATGTAAACACTGAATATTTAATAGAAAAACACTGTACTGAACCCTGTGTAATTCAATACACCAAACACTTATCACAGAGGCCTGCTTTACTGTGGATCATATTTAACTCCAGAAACCTACTGAATTTGGCAGTATTTAATTTGTTGGTGCATCATGGCATTGATATTCCAAATGCCTCTAAACTTGTTCTTGAGTCTTGGAGCATTATCTCCTGAGAGAATTTGTTTGTTGGTGGTGGTAGGGGCACCTGTTTAGAGATAATATTCAGATATCCTGTCGCATTCAAACACTGCTCCACTTTCATCAAGGGGCCCACTCTGTGCCATGAAAGCATAGCCCACACTATTACAATGCATGATGTTTACATGGACTTCTGGTTAGCTTCCCCCATCGACCTACAACAAGACAGTTTTTTGGTAAGACTTTACAGTAAAGTGTGTAAGTAAATTGTTAATGGTTTCATTAAATCAATTATTCCCTCACTTTTTTTTCTGGCAAATTTTATTTGCCAAATTTCTCCCCAAAATACCATGCATCAGATTGTCAGAACTTTAAGACAAATGCCATCTATAATAAAATTACCTGAAAAGTTCTATTTGGTGTGTGGTAAATCTGTTCATTCTTGTGAAGGTCAGGTCTTGTTGGTAAGATGTCTTTGGTTTGAGTTTAGTCCAGGTTATCTGAATGTGACTGGGTGAGCCCAGAGAGCCCATAGAAAGAATGGACTCTTGTGTAAGGCCAGATTGATGGGGTGGGGCTGGTAACTGCAAATGAGAAATGAGAAGTTTGTTTTTAGAACCTGTCCAGTATTAATTATTACTCTGGGACATTTGTTGCAGTCTTTCAATTTTATTTCACTTTTAAAGGACTTTAAATTTGCATCAGTAACTAACTTAACTTGCTTCAAGAAATTTGAAAACTAGAGAATCTGTTAAAGCTGTAGTAATCAAAACATTTAAGACTCCAAAAGTGTTTATAATGATTATATTCACTTGACAGTGATCTTAATTTTACAACTAATTTCCCATATTTCATGTTAAGTGTTTTTGGGGGGGAAGCCTATTTAACAAGCACGCAGGTAGTCGTTAAAATCATTTTGTGGATTGTAATGGTATAATGGTTCTTTTAGCTATACTCATCTGACTGCCTTGTGACATATTTCTGGGGCTGCTTTTGCAAGCTTAGTAAATGTTTTTTATTCTTTCCCTTCTGTGTATCTCTTCTGTCTTTCGCAGTGTATATACATGTACATGTTTGGTGCCTTAATGTCATTCAGCAAAATATAAAATGGAAGCAGACAAGCATGCCCCTGATGGCCTTTTGTTTGTATGAACATGTCTTCATTTGGTTTGGCCTTGTGTGCATTAGTGTCATATAACAATACTGCTCCTCTTGCTGTTGAATGTGAACTTTTGTGCTCAGGCGATGGTTCTTTAGAGCAGTGTTGCCTAAATTTTGAGCAGCATAACTGACTACACTGTGTGATGGTTATCCGTGTAGCAGGTGCATAACACAAGGAAAATTCTTTTAAAAACCACATTTTTCTCCTCAGGCTGATTTGTTCTGTACAGGATTTGAAACTGCATTGTATGCTAATTATATTAACCTTAGTATGTTTAACTGGCTAAATGTTTTCCTTTAAAAACAAAATAAAAAATTGTCTACACAGAGTATCATCTTTACTTTCCACAGACTAACTCACTGTATGTATAAATTCTCCTAAGGTATAACTTATGAATGTTAGAACTGTCAGTGGGGCTGGGCAGAAGTTTTGTATCAATGGTACAAACCAAAGAGCTAAAGAATTGCCTTTGACCCTTGAAGAAAAAAATGTCTCCTTTCAAAGAGGAGGGCTCTTTTTACAGACTTGATTGGTATGGGTCATTCTGGCTTGCATGTCAATAGTGTCGTGCTTAGCCTTGTGACAGTGTTTGCAGCAGAAGCCTGCTGACAATTGTGAGATGTGATTTGTTCTTACGAATGCCATTCTCTCCACCCCTGTGCTTTTTTTCCCCCTTGCTGTCATGTTGATTGCTGACCCTGCCCCCTCCCTCGCCACCCCCCTGTTGCCGTTGACAAGGAACCAGCTGGTTCCACAGACCCTGCCCTGCCAAGCATGAGCCAGCCTTCAGAACCCCCTGTTGATGCTCCCGCAGTTACAGCAGGTCTCAGATAACTTTGTACTTCACTGTTTTGTCTTTTGTGTGGTGGGTGGGATAAGGTCTGTTTAAGGTTTTGTTTTTGGGCACTGCTTAATTTTTATAGTGTGGACACTCGGGTAGATTTTGAATGTACAGTAGTTCCTTATGTGGTTTATAGAAAACCGTAAACAATTTTTTTCACCGCTGTGAACTGGCACAAAGTCGATAATCATTTTGTACTTCAGGGCAATCATGTAGATTTTTTTTCCCTTCAGATTCTGATTTGGCTGAATTTTACCTTCCATTTAAAAGGTCAAAGTGGAGCTGTGTGCAAGCAGATACTGCATAGGTCATGTATATGTTCTATGGCATCCCCTTGGTGTAATTTTTCCCCAGATGTTTCCCATAATTTTAGAACTAAGAAATGTATGACAGAGGGGGCAAAAACATAATTCAAGAAAACGGGACCACCAAATGTAAAACTAAATAAAATGGTCTAATAGCTTCTCTTCAGATGTAGCTGCTGCTTGTTTATCTGCATCGTTTTGAAATGACAGGCCAGCTGATGAAGACTATTTTACCAATTAAAATGATGGGTTTAAAATGAGTTTTAAACCACTCAAATCTCAACTTTCATCAGTAGTGATCCCTGTATGAGAAAATAAGCTTAGATTAAAAATCTGTCTTTGTTGCTGCTTTATTTGCTACTGTATTTTGCAGTGTAAGTACAAAGATGAAATGGATAGGCCTGTTTATTAAATATCTTCTATGAGGAATTGTACCATTCTTTCCTCCTCCTGAAAGCAGCTATACAGATTATGGGAGATAAATTTAAGATGCTGTCATTAGACTTTTACAATCAGAAACGGACACCTGCTACTCCTGGAAACATGTTTACAGAACTGTGGCTTCTTTAAGACATACAGCTGAAATGAAAATCAATCAATCGCAATACCTGTTTTTTGGACTAAATGAGTAATTAAACTCAGCTTTTGCCAGAGGTAATCAGAAGGTCCGTGTATATGTATCACTTAAACATGCTTGATAAACCAAAGACACACTTCTAGCTATAAGGCATCTACAAACCTGCTTAACAGGTATTTGCTGGATTCATTTATACTGCTTATTCACAATTTATTCGTATCTACATGGTCGTTATTCTCCCTGTAGGTCCAAAAGATGCTATTTTTAATTTATCTTTTGATGTCTGTTGCTGGTGCTGTTTTGACCTTAGGTTTCAGACCTTATGTTCTGGCAACTTTTGCAGTATGATTTAATTAGTATGGCATTTGGAAAATACATCTAAGCCTCTCAAGCTTGTAGAGCTTAATGCATTTTATTTTTTTGGTAAGTTATTTGACTAAAGACTTTCATATACCATGCTAATCAGAACAAGGCAAGTTAATACAAGTCCATGCTTGTCAGGACTTCTCAATCAATTCGGCATTTTCTCATTGTTAATGGTGCACTTGAGCTCTAGACTCTACTTTCCATCCACTGCTTTGTCTAGATTCATACAAACCCCACCCACCTGGAACTGAACTTGGGCCATGCTGGACTTTCCACATATGTAGAATTGTCCTTTATAAACTGCCATTGTATCTCTATATGAATACAGTGAATGGTAGACACAGTACTGCTAGGTTTCTGTATGTTGACTTACGTCAGTATGGGATTTGAGACTCACATATAGTATATAGATATTTGGTTCTTCCCATGCATTCCCCTCCTTGTAAAGCCAACATATACCTGACATAGGATCATAAATGTTTAGTTGACGCTCTTCACCCCTATTTGCAAAAAGTTGGGTTCGTGTTCCCAGGCCCAGTGTACAGGTATTGCTTTAAAAATAGCCGCTGTAATTCTTGGCTATTAATCATGCACACAGGAATAGGCAGTATGATGAACGCAGCATTAAAAAAAAGTCAGTGTCTCTAAGTTCCATGGATGAACCTAATGGAACATAAAACCTGTTGCATTCCCATGAATGCTTATGTATGTATTTGAAGGTCTCAGAACTTCTCAGAACACATCTCAATCACTGCGGAGGAAGTCCCTGCTGATAATGTATGATCGTGATAAATAGGGTCTCATTTTGTCAGTTGCAACCAGTTGTGGACACACACACATCTTTAATTGATGTAATTTGGAGATCCCAAATGTCAGTTGATTTACTTTTTTGTACAGGGTTTGCCAAAAGTGCTTTGGGGTTTTTAATACTACTATGGGTTTAGACTCATTTGCATGCAGTTTTGTATACGGATGCTTTCTGCCCTAATTGAGAACAAATCTAAAGGCTTCTGTTCTGATGATGCTTGCTTCCTATACGAAGCAAGCAGTGTGGGGGATACTCTTAATACATTAGATTTTGATGCCTGATTCAGTGCTAGTCGTCATCTGGCAATAGGAGAACTAGAGATGGTGTATTGACAGTTGCTTAAGTGATGTTGAGTGGTCGTGCTTTTCTTTTGGACTGACTGCTCATTGCCTCTCCCTGACCGCTCCCTGCTCTTCCTGTCAGTTCCCCTGCCAGAGGTCAAGCTGGCGGCCACTGCTGGGAAAAAGCAGAACAAGAAGAAGGTGGAGGAGGTGGTAGAGGAGGAGGAAGAAGAATATGTGGTGGAGAAGGTTCTGGATCGACGGGTGGTGAAGGGCAAGGTGGAGTACCTGCTGAAGTGGAAGGGCTTTTCAGAGTGAGTACTTCACCTGGGAGACACGTGCTGGCTCTTGGTCAAGGGTTTTCAAAGCTGAAGGTTAACCAGGTGGTGCTACATGGCTGTGTATGCATGATTCCCTCTGTGTAGGTATGCGTAAGTCCTGCATACTTGTGAGTAAGCTATCCCCCGTGAATGTATGTAATGCAGTCCTTTGTGTGATTCAACACTTGAGTAGTTCTTTACCTTGTCTCATATGTCCTACCTTTTCATTGGAAGGGAATGGGTGGGGATGGGATGGTGTTATGGTAATGCACAAGGCACTGTAGTCAGTGGTTCTCAATGGCCAGGGAGAAACTAAAGTCCTCACCGTAGTCAATTGTTTCTTATGGCAACCATGTATAGATTTAATTGAAAGTTGTTTTCAGTCAAGGTACCACTGTTGCCTTAACCTCCTTTGTCAAAACCAGGGAGGAATTAAGTGCAGCTTTCAGACAGGTGTTCAAATAGACTGGCTGGGAAATGTCAACAGTCCCTTGTGAAGAGACCTCATTTCATTTGTGTTTCATTGATTCAGTAGAACCATCCTGCTCTCGTCCATTATATGCAGCTGTAGTGTAACTGCTGCTTCCCAGTATTGTCGAGGAATTGAAATAAGTACATCATAATCAAATCAACAGGACTCGCACACATATAGTTCAATAGTTATGCCTGTATTTCATATCTTTCTCTTAGGTGCAGGGCATGTTAGCAGCTATAACAAAGTGCCATTAACGCTGCTGATTATTTAGTTGAAAACTTGAGGCCCAGGTGTGCATAACACTGTCTTTAGTGGCGCCTTGTAGGAGTTCTGCCCATCGGCTTGCACAAGTCGGTTTAGCTACAAAAGTTGCTCATTTTCCGGTAAAGTGTCACGTGATAATGAATGCCAGGTAAGACTCCTGAACAAAACGATGAATGCAGAAGTGCAAACACAGCCGAGCTGGACAGTTTTTCCTTGTTTATTACTATGAGTATAGTAATAACGGTAGTAAGAGATGTATAAATACTTCTTTCCAAAGTGACATACATTTTGGGGTTGCAGGGTGACTCCCTGGAGGAGCTGGGGTTATGGCCCAAATGGTGATTTGATATTACCTTGGGCACAGATCCCTGACTCAATGAACCGCACGTTGGGCCCTGGCAGTTTTTTGTCCTCTGAAAAGCCTCTTTTTTCAGTGTGCCATTTAGATGGCTTTGAAAACTGTCGGACATGGATTTTTATATATTTTTTTGAGATACTCTATTGATCCCTGTGGGGAAATTGTCTTCTCACCTCCCCGTGAAGAGCAGCTACCTCGAGTGCTTGAACTGGCGACCTTCTAAACACAGGCGCAGGGCCTTAACTCACTGAGCCACATTCTGCCCCCTGTTTGGTTACATATGTTTGATAGCCGATCAATCTAACAGGTATGGATCTGTGCCGGTACCGATCCTGAATATTGGTTCGGTGCACCTTGAGAGAAGTTAACTCATTGTGTGTGTGTGCTTCTGCCCAAAACAAGAGATGTGACATTTAGCTCATGTGTCCCAGTGAAGACAACACCTGGGAGCCCGAGGACAACCTCGATTGCCCGGACCTGATCGCGGAGTTCCTGCAGTCACAGAAAGCGGCCCACGAGGCTGGGGGGAAGCGGAAGGCAGAGTCCGAGGCAGACGGGGCGGCAGCAGGGGAGGAGAGTCGGCCCAAGAAGAGGAAAGATGAGGTGACCTGCCCAGTTGTGGAAGAGTCCACACCGAAATGAGCGCTTCGCCTCATGCCCTCCCTCTGACTTCCACTGCTTCTGTTGTAGCCTGAGAAGCTCAGAGGGTTTGCCCGAGGCTTGGACCCCGAGCGTATCATCGGGGCCACGGACTCCAGCGGGGAGCTCATGTTCCTTATGAAGTGGTGCGTATCGTTTGTGTGTTAGTATGCTCACGCTCTTTTAAATGTCACTGTGAAGCATTTTTTAGACCCATGGCAATGTGGTCAGAATAGCCTGGTTGTAAATGGTTGTTGCCGAGAGGCTTGCCAGACCAGCCTTGAGAGATGTTTGTTTCCTTTCACGGAGTGCTCCTTTGTATATTCATGACCACTGCGATTTGCTGGCCATGTATTCTGCTCTTCCGTTTCATATGACACCTACATTTAAGCAGGTAATCAATTGTAAATGTCCATCGTTGTGGCTGTTTTAGTTCAGGTTGTAGGTTTTGCCCCTTTTAAATTACCTTGTCCTTTCAAAAGGAAGGATTACTGGAAATGTTGAAAAAATATGCTTGATACTACTTTGGTGAATATTTTATTCATAAGCTGAACCCGCTTTTGTCTTTTTGCCAGAAATAAGGCGATAAATAAGCTTATTGGCCATTTTTAGCACTTGACTTTACCATGTCTGTGTGTCAGACACTCTTGTATTCATGAAGTAATGACTGAATGTACCAGTCAGAATCCTTGTAGGATTGATCTTTTTCGTAAATAGTGCTGATAGTGGTGTGTAACTCAGTAGGCTAACTCTGTGCTCTGACCTCAGAACTTCTTTGAGTTCTTCACTCTCCAGTAAAAGTAGTGCAGGTCCCACCAAGCTTGTTGGGTTTTTCGCCCACAAGTTCCTCAGACTCATGCCACTCGTGTCACTATTTTAACTTGAGACTGCCACCCTCCCATGCAGGAAAAACTCAGACGAGGCAGACCTGGTGCCAGCCAAGGAGGCCAACGTTAAGTGTCCACAGGTGGTCATCTCTTTCTACGAGGAAAGGCTGACGTGGCACTCGTACCCCACAGAGGAGGAGGAGAAGAAGGAGGACAAGAACTAGACATGGGGCTGGGGGCGGGGCAGCGGGCGCCACGGGGGAGGGGGCACCAGACGCCAATCTGTTTTTGGTTTTTATGGGTTTCTTTAAAAACGCAAACTCACATCACTTAGGTGAGCTGGGCAGAGGAGGACATGGGAGGTGCGTCGAGGGCTGGGGCAGCGTGGGGCAGCGTGGCAGGGGTACAGTATCCCTTTCTCTGTTTAGACACTGGGTCACCACTTCAGCAGGGTTTTTCTGAGGCTCATGATATCACATATTTGTATCCAACAGATTGTCAACCGACATTTTTAACATTATTTTTAATGGGTAGGAAAAAAATCTGAAAAATTAAAGGCTGCCAAAGACTAGTTGTGATGATCTTTCACTTGTATGCAGAGAAGAAACCATCATTTTAAGCTTTTATTTTTGGATTTTTGTTGTTTCTTTTGCTGTAGTTTGCAAAACAGACTTTAAATTTGGGTTGGAACAACATGACGTGGAGGGTACATAGTTTTGCTGTGGTGTGCTGGTCTGGTGACGTGCTCAGAAGTGCTCCCAGGAAGCCGTAAAATGGGCTCATACTGGATCGGCAGCAAGCAGCCAGCTAGCAACGCTACATGCCGCCAGCATCTGTCCAACCAGTGCCCGCAAGCTAGCTAACACCTCCGTGCATGGAGTGATGGGGAAATCACTGCACGGTTTGTAATGGTACTCAAGCTAGCCAGCTTTTTTTTTTGGCTGGTTCTGAGCCTAGATGTCTCCTGAGCTACAGAGGTTTCAAATGTTATGTCCAGTGATTGTGTCCTTGCCTCTTTGAACGGAAAGCTGATGTGTTTTCAGCAATACAGGCACACACACA
>JAODKL010000095.1:25285214-25302221 GCA_026780765.1 Petrocephalus schoutedeni | reverse complement strand
AAAAAAAATCCCCCCCCCCCCCCCCCCCACCCATGAAGCCAATCCTATATTAAAAATGACCCATTTCATTATGCGAAATATTCTTAGCTGTGCAAAATAAATGCCTTTTGTGAATCTAGGTGAAGAGTTTTCTGTTTGTGACCTTTCATGCCTTATACCTGCATGAAGATGGATGGATGGTCAAGTTATTTTTAACAATTAAAGAAATTGTTCAATTATGCAACATATGTAAATATAATTATTTAGTTTCTTTCGTCTGTTCTCTTCTACTTGGTGAATTTTATTTTAAAAATACACCCTTTCCTGTAGCACTTACACATGCATATGATGCAAATGTGTGTCGTTGTTTGCTCCCTGTTGACATACGTACTTCAAAAATATGTTTATGCCATTTTACCGCAAGAGCTACTTGGGCGTACAAAAAATGCAGAGTGCGTTTTCTCCGTTATTTCCATATTTTTCCAGGGAACCCCATAATTCGCTGGTGAAAGCATCCCTCATTACGGCACAGCGCTCGTCTTACCTGTTCATTATGCATAATCAAGGCGCTGTGCGTCAGTAAAAGCAGTTTTATCCTGTCCTGTCCCCCCACCCCGCCCGAACCGACATATAGAGGCAAAGAGAGATGCAGCATTTCTAAGATCAAAGAGGTGCTGGTCTGCTCATTAGGAATTTTTCAGCTCCACTATTGGGTATTAAAAGCTCAATCTCGGCTGCTATCGCACCACCACAATGATTCAACTGAATTTCAGACAGATTACCAACCATATTGGATCAACAGCCTATAACCATGATACACATCATTGCTAAATCCTATATGTGGGGGGAAAACTCATGTTTTTCAGGCAGTCAGTTCAGGTAGAAATTTCCCTTCTAGAGCAGCATGGATGAATCCATATGTACGTTGTGCATCAACGGTTGATGGCCATTGATTGAATGACCTCTTTATCAATATCACTCCCCTGCCAATTGAGAAGGGCGCAGAGGTAATCAGGATAAGAGTAAGAGAGCACCTGAGTCCAGTGAAAAATCGCAGCAATCACCATCAATCTAACGGCTTCCTGTTCTGTAATAGAGTACTGGACATTTCTGTTTTGCATAATCCATGCGTTGTGTAGGAATATACTGGATTAAGTTACTTGTATGCAGTTGCGGTTGGCCAATAGGGGGCGCTAGGCCACCGCTCGCCCCGGAGGTTTTTGATTTAAAAAAACAATAATTACTTATTTTAAGTTTGTGTGTTTTTAAATGCACAATAATACGTACTATATAAAATATAAGTAATTTTGTTTGGGAGGATATTGGCTTAATGGTCATCCCCTCTCAATATCTGTTCTGGGCCTCTCTGCATAGCCAATTGCTGACCAGAGATATGCACAGAGCAAAATATATTTAGTCACTCAGCGTCCTCGAATCGCCCAAGCAGAGCCCAGCATAACCTTGCATGTGGCAGTGGCGCACGACCACTAGGGGCGCACTAGGAGGGTTGCCGTCGTATTGCAAAATCGCCTTAAATTGTGCCACCATCTTGGTGCATCCGTGTTTTGTGCACTGTACACGGTGACGCGAAATGAATGTTATGTGAAACGTTACATAAAAGCGAAGTGAATCAAACGAAATAAATATATATATAATATAAAGAGAGAACGAATATTACTGGATGTGACCCACACACATTTAAAGCAAAACGGTCATAAGCCGCCCGCTGTCTGTTGCGAGGATATCGTCGATTATCTGGTTTTTAAAAAAGGCGTGGGTAACTGAAGCAAATGAAAGCGACTGAAGGTAAACAGCTGAACAGTTTATTTTATCCATGGATATGCGGCGTTCATTTAGCTGAAGGGACTGACTGAGTTGTTTCTTTTGGCTTTCCTCTCGATGTCCGTGATACTGGACTGAGGGGCTGCTTTGCCTCAAGTTCGCCACTTGTGCCCGGTGAATTTGCTAACTTGACAGCATTACAATGACCTGTAGTATGTTTCCAGGTCGAATGTTCAAAGATCTGAGAACTTATCTGAGAAGCCCCATAATTATAATTTGTATTATTTATTAATCTGTTGATTTTTAATGCCAAATAAATAATTACTAACAGAGCACTGGTATCCTGCAGTTTGTATTAAATTGTACTGAGATGGTTACTGAAACTAACTGAATATGGCGCAAACAGCCCTATCTCTAGAATATTTCTTACCAACCACCATTGCTTGTACGATGCTTTCATTTTAAAAGAGGCGGTTTTAGTCTTTTTTGTGGGTATTTATCTTATGTATGATTCTGAAATGGTTCCAGCTGTAATATAACACATCTGATACAGGTACTCAGATCCTCCAGTAGCCTCTCAGTATTAGAGCCAGCTATGTTGAACCCAAGTTTGCTCCAAAAACTGGCCTGCTGTTGAATCACCTGATTATCAGTATCAGGTGTGTTAAATTAGAGCTGCACCTAAGCTCAGCTGGGTTGTAGGTCTCCAGAAGCAGGGTTGGGAATCCCTGTATTAGAGCATTGACTGGAAAAGGATGACATGATGGACAGATATATCAACAACACCTTTTGGTTCCTGTGCCAAAGGTCATTGTGAAAGATGCACTTCATAATTACTGTCTTCACATCTGGAGAACAGTTTTTGGGCTTTCGTGTTTTTAATTTGATGCATTTTCACAGGTCCCCGGGTTAAGAACGTCCGACTTACAAACAACTTGTACTTATGAACGGACTGCCATAAAGCCCGTTATATTAAAAAATTGAGTTAAATGGTTCGTAGCAACAAATGCACAATCTACTTTGTGACTCATGAAAACATTGCCTTGCTTCAGCGGTTTGTCAGCTCATGTAGTGATTATTATTACTGTTATTATTATCATGCTTTGCAGAATATCCATTAAGGTTCATATATGTACTTCGAGAAAATCTATCCATCCATCTCCTAGCTACTTGTCTTAGCCTGGGGCAGCATGTCTGTCCATTACAGGGAGCTGAGAGGGAACCCCCTTTTTAATATATGATGTCTGGAATCCTCTTGATTTTATTTATAGGTAGGAGCTTTGTTAAAGAGCGGTGATACATTGCAGCAATAATCCCAGCAGTGTCCCACTGGGAGCAGTGTGATCTCTGCAAATCCCAGGGCTGGAAGGCCAAGAAGTGATGACATCAGTGGTGGGAGGGGCAGATAGAACAGGGAGCCTGGTACAGGTTGTACATCATAATAGGCCTGTTGGGAACACCACGCTAGGTGAAAAACACATGTGAGCCACCTGGAGCCATGAGTGGCCCTGCCTGTCCAGTACCCATGCACGTTACACCCCAAGTCTGCCTTAAGCTTACATTTCACTGTAAGTTTTGCGAGGCTGGAACGGAGTCACGGGTGATTACAGCTCCACACCCTATTCTACATGCAATTACTAGTTAGGACAAACATTTGGGCATTTTTAAATAGTAACGCTCATTTAGAAAGAGCAGAGTTTTCCGCCCTATATTTTAAAAACTCCACATGTTGCTGCGGTTTTTAAGGGGCTGGGCAAACATGAAGAAGTGTAGGTAGTCAGCTACCGAATTGAGGTCAGAAGTTGAGAGCAGTTCCTGGTCGACCAGCAGCTGAACCCTTGAGGGAAGAGAGATGATTATTGTTGATCCACAACCCACCTGTCTCCCTTACCCCTGCATGTTGTAAAGGCAACTTCATCCACCCACCTATATTTCATGACATCCTCACTTAATGCATTCATGGAGACAGTGGGTATAACACCAAATGGGGATTTTCTATGCATATTCTTTGTAACAATAACAATGCGCAGCTGAAGGGAAATCATTATGTTTACTAGATAGCGCCTAGGTAGCTAACTAGTTTACTAGATAATGCCTTCTGGAGAACTCTACACCCACCCGTACAGAAGGCGGTTTTTTCAGGGGATAATATTTCACCCCCTACTGGCAGATGAAAATACTATTTGAACAGATGAACTTCAATGAAATGTAATTGTTGTAAAGTTATATTTGAAAATATGGCTTGCATTAGTCATATCGATGTGTATTAATTTGTTATGAATGTGTTTTCTCTTTTTACATATTTCTATATGGATGAATGATTGGTTAGGGTCTGTCACCTTGCAACTCCTGGGAGAAAAGCCTGGACCCACCTATGCACCCACTGGTAATTCAGATCAATTCAATCACTTAAGAATTTACACATATTGTGCACAACTGGTGTTTGATGGTGTCAGCCTGTAAAGGTGCTCGTTCTAACCCTGCGCTAAATTCCGCAGTTGAGAAGTTAATTTAGTGTCTTGCTAGATCTTTCTGATGTTTTCAAACAGCTAGCAGAAAGTGACCTCCCCTTCCTCTGTTGTACCACCATTTCTCCTGCTCTGCGGTGTTACCTAGGAGTGCAAAGCCTGCCTTTTAGGGATCTGGATGGGCAGGGGGGAATTGTAAACATGACTTCTGTGCTATTTTCAAAGTGACAGGGAACCATAACATACACAACACGCAGCCTGCGTAGCAACTCTGTAAAATGTTGTAATGTGACTTCAACAAAGGACATTATAAATACATGGCAGGTAATACCTGAGACTCACTAGAGAGGAACTTGAATTTGAAGTATGGAAAACACTGCTGTTTTGGCTGCAAATGCGAAAGCACTAACAGCAGAATAATGCACACATGTCATAATTGAGTCAGAGCCAAGTCAATGCAATATCAATAGTTCTCACAGTCTTTTTTACTTGACAAATACAAATATAAACTGAATGCTTGTTAGCTGGCTAGCTAGCTGCATTAAATGCTTATACATTTTTAGCCTGTATTAGGTAGTCGGTTCTGTGAAGACCTGTTTAATTTGGAGATAAGATGATTTGAAGGGCCCCTGACTGACAGGCCCCCTAAAAATGTTGGAGCATAACTGAATTGGTCTGGATTGGGGGGCCAATATGTTATGCTTTCTAGGGGCCCAAAAGCTCAAACAGCATCCCTGATAGCAACCATTCTTATTTTTCACAGCTTATATCCATTAACAAGGGAATTATATGAAACGAATTAATTCATTACTTAGGTATCAAAACCATAGCATTGTTTCAAATATGTAGCAAACATACTGTGACTCTGGATTTGGAAAATCTAGGTCTGTTGGCACGTGTTATTTTTGGATCTTCGGAGCCACAACTGAAGTGACACAAGGACAAAGAAATATGTGACAGCTAAGGCTATACATTTTTTCTTTCCTTTATTTCTCCTTCTATTCTACTATAAAGCAAATTATAAAATATTGTGTGAAAACACTTAATAATTGTAGGTACATTTATCCATATATTCACCTGTAATACTGAAAAGAATCTGTCCACAATATTATTTCTGATATTTTTTGAATGTCCTGTCAGAAAAATATTTCCTGGGTGGCTGCCGCAGTATGCGTGGGCATGACTGTATTCACAATATACTCCCTTGTTCCTTTACTAAGAACTGCTTCCACATGCAAATAAAGCAAAAAAATATATACTCATATTTGTCAAGAACAGAGGAGATGGGATTTCACTTTGTTAACATAGAGTAATGAGATCTTTATTTTTAACAGAATTAATAGAGTACAGTATTGCATTTACAAATAACATAGAGAACATTTCTTTTGTATGTGTGTGTATATTGTGAATCGAGAATTGAATCAACATGATAGGCTGATACTTAAATAAATAGAAGTAAATTGAGTTATTTAAGCATGGAGCGGCATTCGTTCTACAGTGAATAATGGACAAAGTGCCAGGAACTTATGCAGGTATAGGACTTATGAGGATATGGTCAGAAGAACACAACATGCAAAATGCCTTAGTAGCCTGCACGTTGGGTAAACCTGAGAGGACTCTGCCTCGAGTCCAGTATTATGGATGAGCTTAAACAGGTGACCTTTCAACAGTGATTTGGGTGAAGCTGCCGTTGTGAAGAGCGGTCCTGAAGATGGTGTTCACCTGGGCTATAGAGAGTAGATTGCCAACGAGAGCCATAGAGATTAGAAGCTTAAAATATGAAGCCTGTGCCTGCACCAGCTTGGAAAGGAAAAGCAGAGAAGAAATGGAGGAGACTCCACAACGGCACTGTCATGATCTTCTCGACTCCCCCTCATCAACAAAAGGAGTCAGAACCTGATATTTTAACGGGAACATTCTACAAGTAAAAATACATTGTTTACATGTATAATACCATTTGGTGGCTAACAGCTTTTGTTCTGTTATAATAGCACAATTATAAATACCTGTTGTTGCTGATTGTGTAGGAAAAGAAGGAAAATAAACCGTGTTGTTTGCATTTGAATTATGGGCTCTGGGTTGTTCGAAAGGGACCTTTTGGATAGATTATCCATAACGTGGAGGGGTCCTGTTCAAGCAACAAATAAAACAGACTTGGGGACCATAAAGGGCTGCTTTCAATAAATATGTCTGTGTAGCGACAGCGGAAAGTTCCCACCCCCAAACCAAGTGTTTCCAAATTCTGGCAACATCTGCCTCGCGCCAATGGCTCCGTTGTCTATCATATTTACTTACTCCGCTGGCATGCAAACACTGCCTGGTCGTGGTATTGAAATAGACCTGCGAGTTTATTATTAGCCCGAGGTCTACCAGATGACAGCGTTCATCCCACGTCTGATGCACCTCGACGCAGATGTCATCGCAAAGGTGTGCCGCATTCCAGCTGTGCTGCTCTTACCATGCGAGTAGTTTCTGGTCCGTCAAGAAACGCAACTATCTACACTCCCAGACCTCACCTGATGTCACACCCTTGTATTTTCTGACGTTATGCCCTGTACGTAAATCTTTTGTTATTTGAGAATGGCTGTTACCTGCCGGTACCCTTCCTTTCAACTGTCTGCAATTACTGCGCTTTCTAGTATAGCCATGCAAAGTGTTACTCTCAAACCTGTCTTGAATTTCTTCCACCAAAATAAAATTCTGTGACTACTTTCCCCAGCTGAGTGCTTTTCCCACACAATACGTGTGGCATGAAAGTGTGATGGGATCTTAAATGTCAATGAAGGAAAGAGGAATTGTAGACAATTCCCCTTCGAAGGGTGGCAAAGTTGAAACCACACTTTTGCAGGGGGCTCCTGATTGTTTCGGGGCCTCTTGTTGGCCACAATCAGTCACGACTCTGGAGGGAATGGAGTCCCAGTAAAAACACACAGACCTCTAGATGTCAAGGCATATACACCATGAAATAATTTAAGTTATCAGGATCAAAATCGTATGTATAACAATGTACATTTTAGTCTAGCACAATTTCATCAGTGAAATTAACTTCTGACCCAATGTGCATAAGCAAACCTCCCAAGGAAAAGACAGACATAAGCAAACTAGAATTTATTATGCATTTATTTTATTAAAAAAAGGTTTCATTACCTATTTATCTATGTTATTTCATTATCAATTTTATATCACTGAGCCTTTTCAGAAGGCTCATAATTAAGAATCGCTTCCTAAATGAAAGTGTGAATGAGGCACAGATAATACTATTTTTATATTATTGTACCAAATTAATTCAGGAAATGAGATATCACATTCTCCAGATACATTGTTAGAATCAATAAGTCCCCCCCCCCCCCCCCATAACGTGTGAGCCAAGGCACCTCAGAAATATGCATGCATTTGAAAGGCAATAATGTTCACACAGTGCATTGGGGGCATTATTTAAAGAGCCATTATGATACTGGCATAATTAAAAATTCCTAACAAGCTGTGATGGAGAAAAAAAAAACAAAATATACTTATATTAAATACATATTCAGTCAGTGATGAGCGTAACTAAATAACAATATTACAGAGAATGGCATGCTTGGTATTCATTTCAGAAGGAAAAATGCGATGACTCAGTGTGTCAGGAATGAACCTAATCGTGACGGATTTGCATGCTCAGAGGAATGCGTGACTTTCTAACGGAAAAGATTTGCACAGTGTAAACTGGAACTCTTCGTGCTTTTCATGAAAGCAGCTGCAGACGTACGTGTGATGGCATTTTCTGTCTCTCTTCTGAGACTATGTAGTGACTGAAGAGTCCATCCATCCAGTACTAGGTTGCAGTGCATAATGGCCGCACATTACTTGTGCCCATCCTAGGACACAAGACAGGGGACACCCTGGACGGGATGCCATTTGGTAACAAACATGGTTTTCCCTGAAGGCTCTTTTCTCAGCCAAACGTTAAATGCATCCAGCCCAGGTTCTTCTCAGTATAGACCAGGGTCTGGTAATGTTTATTTAATTTCACTACTTAGTGAAATATTGGAAGTTATTTGGATAATAAGCCAAATCACCTGTTTTTTAGGTGCAAACAATGTACTAATTGAAAGATAACAGTAGCTCCACATGAGTCTGGCTCTGCCAGCCCGGCCTTGGCCACCCCTAGTCTACAGTCACACATACGCAATGTCCATCTGTTATAACACAAAGCCCTAACATCCACCCCCCCATTCAGACACTGATCCAATTAGAGAACGACTCAATAATAAGTAGGCCTCAGCCGTCGTACGTTAGCAAGCCGTCCTGTGAGGGGACAGACTGCCAAAACCTGCTCTTTAATTAAACATCCCCAATTGGCCCATGACAGGAGAGGTGCTGAGGAGCCCCTGACTGACCCACTGACAGATGGGTCCATATCACTATAGTAACCCAGCAACAACGACTCTCTTTCCCGGCTGTAAAAAACATTCCAACAAAAAACTTAACAAAGGGAAGCATGATCACCTCACATCTCGCGTTTGTATGTTCTCCCTGTGTCATCGTGGGGTTTCCCTGCCATGTCTAAAAACATGCTAAGGACAATTGGAGTTTGCTAAGTTGTCTGTAGGTGTGAGTGGTGTGTGTTCCTTGCAATGGGTTGCTGCACCATCCTTGGCTATTCCCTGTCTTGCCCCTATAGCTTGAGATTGGTTTAGACCCCCGTCAGACCTCTGTGACTACTTAGGACAAGCAGCTATCCAAGATGGATGGACTCAAAATGCCCCTTCTTGTGATTCCACAGTTTTCTGAGCATTCCAGGCATACCAAGTGCTACTATAAGCATATATTGTGTTCTGCTTTATCATTTATGTACTAAAAACCCTTTTGAAGGAAACTGTATTAAATTCTCTATCTGTATTTGTGGAGAAATCTAGTACAATTAACAGCATTACATAATCCCATCATGACACAATCAGAGACCTGAGTGCTGAGTTTATGTCTCGTGTGTCAGGAGTATGCCACTGGCCCGCGTACAGCAAGGCCCCCGAATCTTCTCCGGGGTACGCTTTTGGAGGGAGTGGCAATGTTTTGCAGCAGAATTCAGTGAAGCACAGCCAATCTAATGACGATGCACAATCCAATTAGATCCAATGACACACAGCTTCAGAGAGATGGATGGGGGAGTGTAATTTGCTTTTTTTTTCCAGTGAGATGGCTTTTTCGCCATGACACTGAAGTGGCACAGTGGCCCCATTGAGTGGAGTGAAGTCAGGGGTTAAGGAGCAGGGAGAACATCCTTTCTCCATTTGCTGGTAATACAGCATGTGTTTTTAGGCTAGCATCAGCGTGACATTGCTACTCAAAGGGCTTAGTGTGTGATGGACAGAGGTTACCTAAATCCAGCTATTATGGAAACACTGACACTGATGGAAAGGAGTGTGAGTTAATTAGTCCAGCGTTTTCCAATCCGGTCCTCGGGAGCCCACAGACAGTCCACGTTTTTGCTCCCTCCCAGCCCAGGAGCAAAAATGTGGACTGTCTGGCAGGGAGCTAGGAGGGAGCAAACACATGGACTGACTGTGAGTCCCCAAGAACCGGATTGGGAAACACTGTATTAGTATATGAATGCATCTTTTGCCCACAAGGACTGGACTAATTGAGAAGGGTGATGAAGCTCCTACATTCATCCTTCACAAGTTAGCATGACTGTGACCTTTTTGCACTTTGAGCAGAAAACAGACTGGGTCTGAGGCACAGAGGGGTAGATGACCGGAAGCCTTTTCCTGCTGATGTGGCCCCAAAGGGACATTACAACCTGTCCTTAGACTGGCTATTCCCACTAGTTCTTGCATTTTTTAAGACACTTTTTTTCCGTGGCCGAGTACTGTCAAATTATTCATGAGACCTTCGCTGAGGTTTTTACCTTTATTACTTTAACAGTACTGGGTAGCATGGCTCTCCGGTCGAAATCTGTATGGAAAGCAAGCATTCCTGCTGATTCCTGGTTTTTGCCAGACGACCGAGTCATCCATCTTCTGGACGACTTATTTCAGTGTCTGCTTCCCAGTGCTGCGGTTGGGAAACACAATCAAATCATTTCCTATTAATCTTCAGGAACAAAAAGAAAAAGCTTTAGGACAGGTAACTTGATTCCAAAGCAGAGGGAATAACTCACCAAAACAATAACTTTCCTAATGAAACAATACTGATGGTCAAACTGGTCATCATGAGCATGCTACCATAGTCAGAAATGCCTATGTGAGCTTTAATGGAAAGTTACTAGTCATGTCCTCTGAATCAGAGCCACAAATAAAGCATAATGACACAGTGGTACATTTTTGGTGTGTTGGGAGGGGGCTCCGCAGAACGCCCTGCCACGTGTAAATGGGGGGGCTTAGACTGTGAACCAGCATCGATGTGACGAAAAGAGACTGCAGCAGTTGGAGAGAGAATCAATGTAATATGCAACTAGTGTTATAGGTTTAAGGTCGATTATGACTAGGAGGTGTCACATGCCTGCCAGCAGTCCCCTTTCTTGTGCGTTTCTCCTGTATTTCCAGGCCATTTCGGGGGGGGACTCCCATAATTTGCATGAGCCTTAAACTTTATTTTGAATAATCGTCATACACAGATCCATATGTTTTGCATGCTTGTTGTTACTCTAATTGCCAGATTATTTATGAAACACAATCCAGACACTACCTACAATTTTTACCCATCCGTCACCGTAACCTGGCAACCCACAACCCGAATAAAGGCCAGCAGCACAGTTGAATGATAAATGAATTAGCTAGCTATATACATTGATATGCATTTTGTACCACAGTGTTAAACTGCAGTGTTTCTGTGATAAATTGATGTTGATGTTTTGTCATAACATAACTAAAAATACATTTATTTTATTTTAATAAAGTTATTTATTTATTTACTTACTTATGGATGTACTTATCCAAAACCCCCCGGCAAAAAACTCCCATATTTTGAAGCACAATGTTGGCAGGTATGGTATCAGTGTCGGTTAATCTCCACCTGTCTCGGTCAGGTCCGTAGAAACACCCACAATGCTGCCTTTGTGAGTCCACAGCCAACAGTAGAAAGTTGTCTTTGGCTCAAATCGGGACCCCGGTGGACCCCCTTGGGACCCTTTGCGTTCTGCCACTGCAGTGGAGGGGAGTCCTAAGTTTTCATCTTATCAGCATGTTGCACCTGGAGGCTGAGATTGGCCTGCAGGACTTAGATGCAGATAATGGTCATTAGTGTGTGTGTGTGTGTTTGATTATGTTTCTAGGTGATTAAAAGTTGTACACCTCCTGATAACAATCCTTATAATTTGAATTGTTTAATTTTTTTTCTTTTACTTTTTTTTACTTTACTATTATAAAATCTGTCATGAAAATATTGTCCTTGTAGTCCAACGTAGCATGTTACTACACGAAGGCAGTGCATCAGTTCTGTTATAAAGTAGAAGATAACAGAACAGTGTTTACTAAGCACAGCTACGAGGGGGGTGTTTATCAATCCCAAGAACGCAAAGAACATGCTTGTGTTCTTGACAAGAGCATTCTTGCTAACTTGCCTCCCAAGAACGAAATAGGGACACTATGAATCATAGGATTATTCTCATTGGTGAGGATTCAAACCATGTATCATTGATTTTTTGGGAGTGTGCAATAACAACAGATGTGGATTTTTCCATCCTCTGTACTTCTGTTCTTGAGTATTGGAACTGTACTTCAGCAGTGGGTGATGACATCATATGTTTGTTGAAAACACAAGTACAGTCAAGTATGCATATTGATAAACACCCCAGGTTCACAGATAGATGAAGGTGAAGGTTTGCAGATGTACAGCATGTGAACAAAAGTATTGGGTCACCTGGCCATTACACCTACAAGAACTTTTATTACATCCCATTCTAAATCAATAGGTATCAATATGGAGTTGGTCCCACCTTTGCAGCTATAACAGCTACCCCTCTTCTAGGAAGACTTTCCACAAGATTCTGGAGTGTGTCTATGGGAATTTTTGTTCATTCATCCAGAAGAGCATTTGTGAGGTCAGGAACTGATGTTGGATATGAAGACCTGGCCCGCAATTTCCATTCTAGTACATCACAAAAGTGTTTTATGGGGTTGAGGTTAGGGGTCTGTGTTCTTCCACACCATACTCACCAAATCATGTCTTTATAGAGACTTGATTGGGCACAGTTATGCTAAAACAGAAAAGGGCCTTCCCCAAACTGTTGCCACAAAGTTGGAAGCATATAATTGTCCATAATGTCTTGGGATGCTGAAGCATTAAGAGTTCCATTCACTGGAACTAAGGGGCCCAGCCCAACCCCTGAAAAACAACCCACACCATAATCCCCCCTCCACTAAACTTGGCACAATGTAGTCAGACATGTAACGTTCTCCTGGCATCCACCAAACCCAGATTTGTCCAACAGATTCACAGACTCATTCACAATGACCCGTCCTTTCATAAATGTCTGTAAACCTGACTGCATGGCTAGGTGCTTGATTTTATACACCTGTGGCAAAGGGTCTGAATGAAACACCTGAATTCAAAGACTAAGAGGTATGTCCCAATACTTCTGTCCATATGGTTTATAAGAAGGTAAAGGTTCCAGCATGACTCCTGTGTTGCACAGTTGACCTGAGACTCCTCTGTGATCGTGGCCGCTGCCCGCTTCTGTAACTTGCCTCCAGCAGGCTCCCAGCAGTACTGTGCACTCTACTCATCTTTGGCTGTGGGCAAATTGATAAACCAGGCCGGGCTGCTGCTGTTGCAGAGAGAGGGGGAAGAGCAGCATCTCATCTTCTAGAAGGCATGTAACAATTCTGTCCTCCAATTGCTTTTCAAATAAATCTGTTCTGGCTTCGGCAAAATTGTTTGCTATATGGGTTCTTCGGATTTTCAGATATGCCTTATGACGACTTGATTCAACTGCCTTAAGGTGGAGACCCCCAAGGGGGAGATCCAAAGGGTAATGCAGGTTCCCGAATACCACGCCATGTGCATATTTGTCTGGGAAGGATTCCTGTGCTGCCGTAATGCCACATAAAATAGCTTTAGATAATATCTAAAGGACACCAGCATTAATTTAAATGTCAAACTCTGACCTTCTGAGACAAAAAGGAACCCGAACAACAAAGAACAGTAGGAGAGCAAATCCAGGGAATCAAAAATTAAACTGATGAAAATGCATTTGTTCTTCCCCTACACCCAACACAAACGGAATAGATATTAAAGAATATACTCATAAACTGAATTAAAAACATGGTATGAAAATACTGCAACAGTACAGGTGATTGGCACAGAAGCGATGTAAGTGACAGGTATTTCCTTGATTTTCTGTTTATCGCCCCCATTTCTTATGAAGACAGACTGCTAACACATAGCGTCAAGCTTTACGCATTTATGTATGAGTATGGGGGGTGTAACAAAACTAGGGGTTGGCCGATTATCGGTATCTGCGTTTTATTTTAACGCTCACCGTTATTAAGTAATTACAAGGTGCGCTACTGTGGCTTCGCTGCCGACTTTTCCTCTCCCTGTGCTCTCATCCCGCTGCCTCATTCAATGTCCCGCCCACAACAATCTGATTGGCTGTGTGTCACACGAGTAATAGCCAATCTACGCTGAAGCCTTGCTGTCACTCACAACACGCTCAAACTCGACCACAGCGTGAAGCAGTGTTATGTAAAAAGTATATACATTTTTTTGTTTTATATTGTATAATAAATCATTTGCCATTAATTTAAGAAGTAATATTCACTTTAAATAGAGCAGCCTTACTTTAATAGCGCACTTTATATCTCCAAATTCACATTGCAGACCCAACCACCTTCTATTCATGAACCAAATCCACAAAGCCACACACCACCCCAAAGAGGATCACACTCACATATTTATTTCCTATTTATATAGTTTAGTTGTGGGTGCCAAGAAAGATAAAAGAAACATAAAAGCAAATGCATTTTCGGTCCAAATATCGGCTCCATTAACTAGCAATAATCAGTATTGATACCGGCCATGAAAAACCAATATCGCTCAACCTATAAACAAAACTAAACATTGTGGTTTGACCGACTTGTGTAGGTCCCTTTAGGTAAACAGATTTTTCCTGGTGGTGAGAAGGGTCCAGAGGTCAGGAAACTGTAATGTATTGTGGAATTAAGTATAAAGCGTCAGGAGTCACCTGACACATAACATGTTGGTGATTGATCCAAGAGTGACATTCTCATCCCCCCACCTCCCCCCCAAAGCCTGCCATCAGCAGGAGGGTCATTTCTCTAATGGCAGGAGGAGCGCTCAGAGACAATGGTGTCCCTTTTACCGGGGGCGCAGAACAATGGATATCCGTGCATAATATAGCCATCTGTACGGGCATTTAAAGGATTAGACACAGAAAGGATTACTGGGTACAGGAGAAGGAGAAGGAGGAATATGGACCTTAAGAACCAGTAAGAAGATAAGGAAGGTATCAGCATCTGGTCTGTTGGTTGCTTCTTTTTGTGAAGTATTGCTTTGGGAGAAAATCATGGATATTAATGATACTGAAGAAGCGGAGTGCGTGTACATTAGAGTCGAAAGACCCACAGAGTAAAATCTATCTGTCCATCCATCCATCCATCCATCCATCTATCCCAACCACACAGTTACGTGGGCCATGGTTAATACACTTCAAATTCATCTGTCTTCATTCAGCAGACACTTTGTTTCCATAGCAGGACGCAGTTGAGAGAGTAGGATTAACCAATCCCTGCAGCAGTTGGGGTTAATGTGAAATCGCTCTACTCAGAGTCCTAACCCAGAGAGCCACACACCACCTCTCCCGAAGTTCACATGAAGATGCAAAATTACATAGTAAGATACTGAATCAGCATAAGATGCAGGACGTGAGGGACTGGTTGTGGAGATGTGGTCAGGAGAGTCTCTTCCTTCCTCCGCCGGTCATGGAGCTCTGCTGCCACGTGGCGGGCCGGCCACACCCTGGCCCTGAGCGGCCTGGCGGCCTGGCACCTGCCCCGCGGTCTGGCGTCTGAAGCCCTCTGCTGTTCGCCAGGCCAGCTGTGTGGCTGCAGGAGAGGGACGGGGCAGAGGGAACGTAGCAAAGAAGAGGGAGAAGAACTTTGGGGTGCGGGGACTGCCTGTGACATTCTGTCCCACCGGTGGAAAGTATTAAAAGGAGCTTTAAAATGCCCAAACCCAGCCAAGAATATGAAGTTTACTGTTCAGATTGGGTGAGTGAGTCTTGATGGTTGTATCAGATTGTGACTGTGATTAGTCTACCATCTGGAATAAATGTCCTCCGTACCTCTGTTGTCTTTTACAGTGACTCCTGACTGCAAACCCCTTTACCCCGGTTATACTGTCAGGGCCAAACGGTTTCATAGCACCTGGCAGCCATGGCTGGTGCCTCACCTCCCCACCTTGCTGTCAGCGGTTCCGGGTGGCCGGCTAGCTGCCAGCCTGTTAAGCAGAGTGGCTTAGGTGAGCAGCACACCGGCCGCTCCTCACCTCTCGCCATTTCCTATGCTACCATCTATTCTTCCCCAACTCCCTGCACGCTCCTCAGTCCCCCTCCTTAGATCCTGAGTCCAGAGCAGCCGCTCCCGTTCGGGTCTTAGCTGCAGCCTGGCATTTCGTGGCAGAAACCTGTTTAATGCACTGGCAGCCGCACAGCGCACCAAACAGGGCTCCTCAGCGCTCACCGTTTAAGAGAGTAGAGAGAGGAACAATGCAGCTGCTTTTCAATATGCCTCTGAAAGGCACTTTTGATCAACACAAATTAAAACGTACTTCTGAGGCTGTCAGTGCAAACAGCACTGTGCTCGCTGGCAGGCAGCGTATTTAAAACCTTGGAGCACAGTCTTTTGACCCAACATTTCATGATGGCTGGTGGGCAACCTTTTAAAATGCTTTAGTTTCAATTATATCATTTCAAGGCATCTGAAGATGTCAAGCTGATGCCATTCTGTTGTTTTTGTGTGATCTGTTAACTGGAGTGTGCAATCTTCTCAGAATTTACCACCCCTCTCTGTGCTCTGAATGCTAATCTTGCCTCTATATGACGTCTTGGGGTTTAATCAGAGCCTGACAGATGTCAGCACCCGGCCCCTGTGCCCCCTCTTCCCTCATATACACTCGCACCCTCCAAGACACAAGCAGAGCCATCCGAGGGCCACCACACAATGGGGGCAATAGATTGTTGGGGGCCTCCTGGTGAAACCCCCCCCCCCCCCAACACAGAGTCACATAAACGTCAGGGACGAGAAATGAGGTCAGGGCGCCCTCTGAGATGGAAACATCTGCCATCCTCAGTGGGGAGACAGGCCACTTTTTGTGTTAGTGTCTGTCATCAGCGGTCCAAAATCCTCTCTGTGCTCCACTGACCTTTCCAGTTGGGAAGCAGGTGAATATAATTTCATTTTCTCTGTGCGTACATGTTTTGATAACCTTATGAGGTTTTTTTTCCCAGTGGTGGGGGAGGGCAGGGGGGGGGCTGTCCCCAAAAGGATATTAATTCCTGATTATATTCCTCTTTCGTAAGCTTAGCTTTAAAAAGGTACTAGGAGTCTGAAGAAGTCTGCCAAAACCGCCAAAAGTCTAATACTCTGTTTGGTTACTTATGGTCAAAGTTTGGGCCTGATACCTCTTTGTTGGGATTAAGGTTTTTTTCCATAGAAATGAATACGAATGGGAGCGGCACGGTGGCGCAGTGGGTAGCACTACCGCCTCACACCTCTGGGACCAGGGTTCGAATCCGGCCCAGTTCCATGTGTGTGGAGTTTGCATGTTCTCCCCGTGC
>JAODKL010000095.1:25248968-25273447 GCA_026780765.1 Petrocephalus schoutedeni | reverse complement strand
CAACCCTGACAGCCCTTGTTCCCGCTCGGGACTGGGGATTCATCTAGAGCTGTATGGGGCTCAGGCGGGGGGGTGGGTGGTGGGAAGGGGGGCTGGGTTGGGGGTCAGTTTGGTGGAGGAAACAGGTGGAAAAAAGCAGCCTGTTAATATTTCTATTTAAAGATACCACGACGGAAACTAAAGGTTTCCTTCTTGTTCAGTGTCAAGCATGTAGCAGGAAAAACAATCAAGAGGTAATGTAAGAAATGTCTGTCTGATGGGGCCTCTGCAATGCCCGTTCAGGCCGGGAGTGAATAACGCTGTCTGTGCATCACAGGCCATACTTCATGCTGCCAGTTTCTGAAGAAAAGCAGTTTAGCGGAGGCAACAACAGGCCGATCATTTTCTCCCGGATTTGTCCCGGGTTTTGCAGCCTGTCTGTAAAAGGTTCAAATTTTGCACCCTCGCTCTCTCTCCCCGCTGCACGGCTCAGGCGTTTTCCACGTTTAATGCAACCCAAATGTGTCCGTGAGATGACACACTCGGGCATGCACGCGCACACCCCACACGCTATCGCCCACCTCCAGTCATCCGCAAATGCTCACGTTCCGCCAATTTGCGATTAGAATGACAATGTGGCTAGCTGTCACCTAGTGCGCCTCTTAGTGGACTCACTGCGGGGCTATTGTAATTAAGATGCTCCTAATCAGTGTGTCTGCGTCTGGGGGCTGGGTGAGATAAGCGCTGTAGCGATGCATTGGGAGGGAATGGCGTATGGGGCTCGTGCCTGTGATGTTTGACGGCCTACCATCCCACCTATTCAGCCTCTGTAGCTCAAACCATGCTCAAAAGGGCAACAAAATGCTGTTAAGGTTTATATTAAGGTGGCTGAGAACAATGTGGTGACATGTTTACGACACCAAAGAGTCCACAGGCCTCTCCTCCAAGTGCCCTAAAGGAACAGGTTGCAGACTGTATGGTGTTGAGAGGAACCACATCTTACCGAATTGTCATTTTAGGAAACATGGAGTTTGTCTTGTTATATGATTTTACTTGTTATTTGATTTGATTATACTCATTGATTTTTACACAGCTCATTTTTGGTTACAAGTTCAGTGACTACAGTCCAGGATTTTCCAATTGTATTTAAAAAAAAAACATGAAAACTAATTCAGAAATCTGATGTTTTTGGTGGATTCACACCTCCAAGGTTATGGATCTGATTCCTGCCTCAAACTCTGTCAGCACGCAGAAGGCATGTTCTCCTGTAAATGTGTGTGCTTCTTCTGGGTGCTTTGGCTCTTGCTTTAGGGGAAATGGTATCTCTTACGAGCGTCATGGGATCGGCCGTTGGCTGGATGCAAGCCCGCGCAGCATAAGCAGTTGCTGAAAATACATGGCTGCTTACGTAGCTGGCAGGGGAGATACGGTGACCCTGGGTGATGCTCAGTCACTGCACTGCAGCTGTCACAACCCCTGCAGTGTCCCCGAATGTGGGAATCCCAGCTGCAGAATTTACTGCATTCGCAGTATCCCCAGAACAGTCTTTTGCAGGTGGGGTGTGGGTTTTGCATGTTAGAATTCTGTCACAAGTCCCAGAAGGTCACTGGTTTGAATGCTGTAACTGGTGGGGTAATCACATCACTGTTGGACTCTTGAGCAGGGCCCTTGACCCCAAAAGCTGTTCCAGACATGGCTGATCCCAAACTTATATGTGTGGCATGGAGAGCGCGTGGGGATGATTGAAAGTCAGGCAATTCCTACGGCTTCCTCAGACTTGTAATGATTAATCAAATATCTTAACGCCTTTCTCCAAAATGATAAGCGCTTTGTGCATCGGCTGTGCCTGTGTGCAGTCCTTCTGCCCACGCTGTGGAGGATTCCT
The DNA here is from genome assembly GCA_026780765.1 of Petrocephalus schoutedeni. Lineage (NCBI taxonomy): Eukaryota > Metazoa > Chordata > Actinopteri > Osteoglossiformes > Mormyridae > Petrocephalus > Petrocephalus schoutedeni. The sequence continues at coordinate 25,271,583 of JAODKL010000095.1, read as the reverse complement.
CCAGGTTCCTCCCACAGAGCAGAAACATGCAGTGTAGGTGGGGTGGTGTCCTTAAAGACGGAGGGGGTGTCCAACCTGTGGGGCTCCGGCATCCCGTCCAGTACTACGTACTGTTTTCAAAAATAGTGTTCTTACTTGTTCCATATAAATGTTGGATATTTTTTTCTGCCTTCCTTCTTTCATAATTGTCATGCATAGAATAGATGGTAGTATGAATTTCAGATGACCTCTAAGTTTATTATTAATATAAATGTCCACAGTGGGTGACTGTTTGTACCCTTTAATGGACTGCCATCCTGTCCTAGGTAGATCCCTCATCTTCTGCCCTGTGGATGGATAGGCTCCACCCACCCTCCGCCCCAGCCCCTCATGACCTTGTACTGGATAAATGATTGAAAATGGATAGATATATTTTGAGCATAAGGCTGAACACTAAAAGTTTGGTCAGTAATCAAAAATCGAAATGTAAGCAGCTGTCTGACATTTCTTAGTGCATGTGCAGGAAATCAAGCATTTTTTATTATGGCCTGAACACGGCTCAGCAGCAGGGGATCTAGCCGAATCAGCTGTCATCAAGGTGTGGGATTTCCTCTGGCATCCTTTAACGTGATTATGGTTTGATCGATGTTGCAAAAGTGCAATGAATCCACACCTGAGAATGAAAGAAACAACGAGGCAGGAATCCCTTGAAAGCATCTCAGGGCGGAGCCTCGATCCTCGTAATTAATTAGTCTGCACTCAGCGGGACAAGAGCTCTGAGCACTGGGGTTAGAGTGAATTTGGGGCCTATTTTCTCTCCATGCATGGTGATATCTGCGGCCATCACTTAACAATGAGACACATTACATTAGCAGGATTACACAAATGGCCCATCCACATAATGCCGCATTTAGCAAACTGTTATCATACAGTTACCCCCCCAGGGGAGGGGGGGGGGTTACCTTGGAGGCAGCCCCGACAAGCCGATCCCGCTTATGTGGTGCCAGCCCCCCTCAAAACAAATGCTGAGCCCATCCCTCTGTCCACCTTACATATGCTAACGCATCACACGGCTAATGGCGTACGTTCCGTGCACAATGGGCCGTCTTGGCAGGGAAGGGCAGGCTCAGCCCCCCCCTCCGTAAACCTGCCTTACAAGCAGCGGATCCAGGGAGTTTCTCCTGTGTAACCTCCCCACGCCGCAAGTGGGGAAGCGGCTCGACCCGTTTTAATAATTCAGGTGCCGAGATGCCTATGCAGATTTTACGGAAGGGAGGAGAAGAGCGGGGCGGGGGGAGCGTGATTTGGCAGCGCGGGAGCACATGTGCGTGCCTGTGCTGCCTCTGCATTGCAGTAAACTCTCTGCAAGCGGCAGGCGGGGGGGCAGCAGGCAGCGGGCACTGACACCAACCATCTCTGCATTATTCCCTATCGTGACACCAAGAGACACATTGCGAACGCCTTCGCTCATTTGTCCTGCTTGATTTCAACTGTCCCTGGCCAAACAGGGACATGACGAGATATTAGTCTAATGAATCTGAGTGGGTTTACCTCACTTTTTTCCTGCCTGTTTGACTCTAGAATGCGGACAGGGCTTCATATAAAAAAAAAAAAACGTTTTCTGACGAGTTCAGGATCTTCCGTCTCTTGAGATTGCCTGTGTTGCTCCCCCCGGCATTAAGTTGGTGCTGCGCAGTCTGTGTGCTGACCTACATAGTCAGCGGTGGATGTGAGGAGGCGAGAAAGTTTTCAGTCGTGACAGTATAAATGATGAAGACCCAGAAAGCAGCGACCGGCAGAAATATACTGCTTCCCTAAACCTGGAGCTAAAATACGTTATTTTACATCCACCAGACCTTTTGATGATTAAACACAAAGTGTGATGTGGAAAAAAAACTACTACTAATAAATAATAATTGTTTCCAGTTTTCTTGTCTTTCAGAGATGCTCAGAACTGCATTGTGGGAAACGAAGGACTCGTGAAAGGCTGTTACACGATAATTTGCATTTATGCAAATGCTGTCTGAAAACCAATTACACTTGGCAGTCTCTTTTTCCACCTTGCCCTTGACCTGGTTCCAGGAAGCCAGAGAGGCATTTTCCTCATTTGTATTTGGATTTTTTTTTGTGAGAAACTTTTCTTCCGAGCCTCTAACTTTCCACACTGGCTAAAATAGGCAGCAATAGAGAAGACCGGGAAAGTCATTATGCTGAAATCACCGCCTCAGTCACACCTCATAAAACCCATCAGTGGGCTCCAGCGATGATTCTTCATTAAAATTCCCTTTGGAAAATGTTGACCGAACACCTTCATATTTTGGCTTTGTGTCCCTCCCAGACATTTATCCATCCTTTTAAGGAGGTCCTTGTCAGTGAGGGCTGCTGTGATCTGAATCCTTGCCCAGTCAGCAGAGTGCACAAGGGAGGGCGCAGTCTGGACAGGTCCCCCGCTCATATTTATCAAACGAGATAGATGCAAGTCATCTGATTACGGTACCTGACGGAAAAACAAGCCTTGCAAAAATACAGCCAACGCACAACATCAGAAGCATACCAACACTATCCTGTAAGCTAGTGCTCCCCAATCCACTCCCTGTGTACTCAGAGGCAGTCTACGTTTCTGCTCCTACGTTTTTGCTCGGGAGCAAAAATGTGGACTGTCTGAGAGGGGGCAAAAAACCTGGACCGGCTGCGGGTCCCCAAGGACTGGATTGGGGAACACTGCTCTAAACAAGTGTGTTATCAAGAAGGTTATCATGGCCAGTGTGAAGCTGCATTGAGGCGGCTTCAGCACCAGGCGAATAAGCTGCAGATCCCACATATGAGGGATAATATCATACCAGCAGAAACTGGAGAGCACAATGAGATACCTGAACTGCGGGTTTCTAGGAAACTTAAAGTAAAACTATAAATAAAGTTTTTTTTTTGGTTTGGCACCATGGCAACAGCGTCGCATATCCGCCCAGCCTGCCGCTACGGCAGGATGATTCTCCAGACGCCACGCTCTGGCTGCTTGGCACCTGCTCCATTTCGATGCGAGTGGGGGGGGGTAGCCCAGATCCCTTCCAGCGTGGTGACTAAGGGCCGAGAGCCGAAGCCGTGATTCACCGCCGCTCCTGCTGGGCGGGTCAGGGATCACCAGGAGAAGACGTGAGTCGTGAGACTGAGGCAGGAGGCGTGAATAACCAGCAGGATTTACTGTACGGAATCAGCTAGCCAATGTGCAGCCTGCAAAAGAGCCTGTATAAGTGCAGCCTACGGTGAGCCTGCGTAACTGCAGCCTATGGTGAGCCTGTATAACTGCAGCCTACGGTGAGCCTGCGTAACTGCAGCCTAAGGTGAGCCTCCGTAACTGCAGCCTATGGTGAGCCTGTATAAGTGCAGCCTACGGTGAGCCTGCGTAACTGCAGCCTAAGGTGAGCCTGTATAACTGCAGCCTACGGTGAGCCTGCGTAACTGCAGCCTAAGGTGAGCCTGTATAACTGCAGCCTAAGGTGAGCCCATATAACTGCAGCCTACGGTGAGCCTGTATAACTGCAGCCTACGGTGAGCCTGTGTAACTGCAGCCTACGGTGAGCCTGTATAACTGCAGCCTACGGTGAGCCTATATAACTGCAGCCTACGGTGAGCCTGTATAACTGCAGCCTACGGTGAGCCTGTATAACTGCAGCCTACAGTGAGCCTGTATAACTGCAGCCTATGTGAGCCTGCGTAACTGCATCCTACAGTGAGCCTGTGTGACTGCAGTGCTTTACATCCCGCCACTAAAGGCAGCACCTGTTTCCCAGACCTGTTTCAAGCTGCTGAAGCAGCATTCCCACCCCCTGCCCCCCAGGTACCGACAGTTTGTGTTCACCATTCCTAAGCCCAGCACCTTATCGCACATCGAGAGTTGTGAAAAAAGGATCACCTTTGCCCTTCACAAATGTCATGAAGGTCAAATTCTTGCCATTCCGGGAATTCCTGTCCCGGTAAATATTCCATGAAAATGGGGCAGATTGCGTAGGTCATGCCAGTACTGATTAAAATGTTCATACCACATGGTAGTCTCCACATATCCTTCAGATTCATGGAGCAACCACAGAGTATCAATAACCCTGGTAAATCTGGCATGCTTCCTTCTCCCTATTGTCATCCTTTCTTATGATTTTTGATAATTGTCAAGCTGTTTCAGGTAATAACTGACATTAATTGTTTGCTTATATTTGCATAACTGACTATAAATGGGATTCTGTTTTACATTCATACACCATACAAGCTGAATGTCAGGATTGTTACCTCAGGTCCACCATCCATCCATGCTTCCATTTCCTGTACTCGCTTATCCCGTGCAGGGTTTCCAAAGGGTCCAGAGCCTTTTCCCAGAAGGTACGGACGCAAGGCAGGGAATATCCCAGGATGCAGCCCCAACCCCTCACACATCCAGTACTCAAAGCACCAAAAACACTCAAAACACTTTGATAGAAAGCAACGCACATAGTTTACATAAATGTTTTTTATAGAGTTTATATAAACGGTCGTTTATCTGAACCAGTTTGCTTCAGGTACACTGCGACCCTCACAGTATGTAATAAGCATTGAAAGAAGATTGGTAGATCTAATTCAGGTTAATTATCTGCTCAAAGACGCAACAGAAACGTTCCTACAATGACCTGAATTAAACGATAGCTTGGCCCAACTCTTAGAGGTTAGCTCTAATGGTGCCTTACAATAAATGTGTGGAAAAGGCTCTTTTTAATTGACAGAGAGGCATCTGTACCACCACTATGCCCTAGACAGGGTTGACATGACCTGAGGTTGTACCGCTGAGAGGCAGTGCCCCTCAGGCGAAAAATACGGCCATTTTTAGATGTGCTGCAGCCTCCAGGAGGGGGGATAATGCCAGACCAGATAAGGGGGTGTGTGGGAAGGCCTGATCCACATGACCGCAGGGGCTTTTCTCCCTAGCGGGGGGGCTGGCAGCCTCAGGGCCAGATGTCATAGGCAGAAAGCTGGGCTGCTGATGGAACACGCACACAAATTTCACTAATTTTCAAGCACTCCCAGATTAAAAATGTGACGATGGACATATAAGGGCATCATACGCCATACATCCGTTGTTGTACTGTTGTATGGTATGAATGACAATAAAGTTCACTTACTTACGTTATGCAATCTCTGACAAACACTTCTAAAATGTCATTATACTGATGATTAACCTTTGCCTCCACTTTGCACTCTGCTTTAAGCCACACCCTGTTTGTTTGTTTGCTTCTTGGCACTTTTTTGTAATAGACCCATCGAGCCTATGACTCAGTATAGACGTGTTACTGGAATTTGCACCCAGAGACTGCATGTGCTGTCTAATTTACGGTTAGACAACGGTTTACGGCTAGACAACGGTGCTGTCTAATTTACGGTTAGACATTTTCTGACATGAAGGACTATGACGTGTAAGGGTTTGACTCTGGGGCCCCAGAAGAGCCAGACGGTCTGTCCAAAAGGCTCAGTTTAAGGGTATTGTAGCACACTGCAGCTGCACAGGGTTTCTGACAGGGTAGATGTTATGCCTAATTAGGAGTATGTACATTGTTAATCACAAAAAATAATTAAATGATTAACACAGCAGCATTATGGTTAAGGATTAAATGAACAGCTAGGAATGGCAGCTATGAAGAACACAAGTCCCTGTGTGAAAGTGTAAACAGCGTACCGAAGTGGTAACTGATAAATATTTATCTGTTATGTGCTTTGAGGCTGCCGGCCATTCATATTCCTAGGAAACGCATCAACTAGCAAGAAAATAGCTTCCAGGCTGTGCGAGTGCACACGCATACGCACACGCAGACACACACTGGGCTGAATTATTCAATGACATTGTGTCCTATTAATATGCACTCCCATAACGAATTGAAGAAGAAGACCGGTCAAGACTGGTGTGAGGAACAAACGTCTGAGGGAGAGAGTTGGGAGTGGCGGGGCAAGCGCAGGGGAACGGCCCGCAGAATCGTCTGCTGAGGCAGGCGGACAGACCTGAAAATCCGGCTTGGGTGAATGAGCTCTGCAGAGACATGGGAGGCATGCCGGCAGAGTTTCACAGTGTGGGGTGTACAGTATCTGAACTGTATTCCACACTCGACTGCTATTTTTAAGCCTCTGGGGTTTTCGCTGGCAACGGAGCCGGATTTTGGCCACAGTCAGGGTGCCGGTGTGAGCATATGCGTGTAAAGGAAGCGGATAATCTCAGCAGGTCACTGTCCGTTCATCGCGACAGCCTCGTCTCTCAGAAATACGCGTGCCAGTAAAAGCTTCAACCCGCGAGGGTCGTCTTTACCAGTATTAGCCTAAATGCGAGGACGTAAGTAGGAGACGGATTAAACCAGGTTAAACATTGTGCATGTATGTGCCAGTTCAGACAAATTTGCCTGCTGACACATACTCGAGCGAGGCCGGTGTGGCTGACGAGAAGCGGTGAGGTCGCTGTCAGAGCATGTCGCACCCTTATCTCTCCGAATGGAGATAACGCCAAGCACACACGCTGTCAGTTACACACACACACCAACAGCAGCACGCTCATTCTCCTTCATGTGACTGCCCCACTTTACAGCGCTATTCTGCTGAGACAGACTAACTCTCTGTTTTTCTCGGACTGGAGTTCCACGCATATATTAAACTCTACCCCCCTCCTGTCCGTCACACTCCTGTGCCACAAGAACACATTCCATTCATACTTCTCCGTCTTGCCCAATTTGAGAGCCATTGAGATCAAAGATGGCGAGGCTGACATCCCTTTACCAACAAATACTAGAAATTCCACTCACAGCTAGTTATAGTCTTTAAAATGTGAGGAGCATCAGAGTCCAGGGCTGCATACAGTCTTTTCTTGATATCAATATCAGTCGGAATCGTCTATCAATGAATGGAACCTTTGTTTGCCATTTGTAGAAGTACATTGGAAAACTTCCATAAGCCTCATCTTGCGCTTGTTTAATATATACACAGGGGAGCGCAATCTATCTATCTATCTATATCTATCTATCTATCTATCTATCTATCTATCTGTCTATATCTATCTATCTATCTATCTATATTTTATAGGGTTGCAGGGCAGAAATGCCTTTCAGGAGAATAATGTATTGTTTTTCCCTGGTGCAATGTATGGTAGTTTGCAAGTATCTCTGCAAGTCCGCAGATCATAAATCATTTTCAAAAGCCGGGCCTCTTAAGATTCCCAGTGTGGCTTTTAAAATTGTATAAGCATAAAAACATTACATGCGGCAACTGTACTTAAATATATAGTTGCATAGCCCTTGACCAAACAGTATAGCTGTGTGGTGCGTAAGGAGCCTGACTTGGCTCCCAGGAGGAATCTTGTTATTGTTGAGTTCATCAAAGTGCTTAAGCTTAAATGGGTTTAAAAGAGTAACCCATCCATCCATTTCCCAACCCGCTTATCCTGTTCAGGGTCGCGGGGGTCCGGAGCCTATCCCGGAAGCAACGGGCACGAGGCAGGGAACAAGGGTAACCCAGCTATATAAAATGTATACATTTCAAGGCAGCATTGTAAGTTTTATTGAATAAAAAAGTCTGCAAGGGAACTGAATTAAGGTGAGAATCAATTTAGTTTCCTGACTGAGCGAGACAGAACCTGTTTGATGTTTACCGATTAATCATGAGCATGAGATTGCGCCAAAACAACCCATTGTGTCCCAGCAGTGATTCCACAAAGCATGTGGTTTTACAATGCTGTGTTTGTGGTGGTGAATGAGCTAGCTGTTTATCAGCTATAAACAAGAAAGGAGACCGTTTGCCCCTCTGAAAGCCGTCTGGCCAAGGTAATCTCCCTACATGCACCCTAACCCCGCAGTCACCCCCACCCCCTAGCCAGCTACCCCATGACAAGATGACAACGCAGCCTCCAGTTCAACTTTTGGCACAGAGAAGCAGACATAGGGTACAGGCAGGCACCACAACGCAGAGGGAAAATAACAGCAGGGCTGAGCTGGACAAGGTGTCTGCGCGGGCCCTGCCAGATTCCCCAGAGACTTACATGTTCTTTTGCATACTTTGTACTTTATAACAAAGACAGGTTAAAAAAACTTTTTAAAGTACTGTCTGCTAACTTTGAGAAGTGATTAGATAGGGATCAGAAATCTGGTGCTGTACATAAAAAACAATACTAAATGCCCTGATTTTAACTTACAGACTGTTCCAAAGTGTAATCAAAGTACTACTGGCAAACAAAACTTCAGGATAAAAAAGAAAACAGTTAGCTATTTATTTTCTTGTGTGAATAACAGTTCCATTCTCAATTTGCAGTTGGTGTTTCACTGCTCCTCCTGTAAAATTACATCCATGCATTCCACATGTTTTAGTGCATCTATTACATATGAGAAGAACACCGCGAAAAGTCACCTTAAAGGCAAACAAATGAAATAGTTTCTGAGCTAATAACAACTGCCTTCTAGATAAATTAACAAAGTACACATACTATACGGATTTCACATGTTCATCTACAGAACAAAAAGAAAAACCATTATGTTGTAAACATAACATTGTTTGTTGTGTATGAGTGACACTTAACATGCTAGTTCAGCACACAAGCACAACACACCGTGCTTTGTAAAGGATTAAAAAGGGGGAAAAAATGTTGCCCCCTTAGATCTGCAAGCTACTCTTTATGATGACATGCATATGTGGGATCCAAGGAGACTGACTAGTAAAATAGCCATATGGGGTAGGTATTCCCAGAAGGGGGTGAGAGAGCAGGGAAGCAGAAGGCCCATGGCGGTGCAGGGGCGGCCGGGAGGAGCAGGGAGGGGCAAAGCAGCTACCAAAATGAGTGCATAAAAAGCACATAAAAGATACAAAGGACCCAGCTTTGACCTTGAGCCTGAAAAGCGACGTGGCTGGTGGAGGAAGCTGGATGTGGGGCAAACAAACAAAGGCGCTCATCTCGTGCTATTTAATCGCGCTCGGCTGGAGGCTGCACGTGCCTATTTGCAACAAAGCGGCAATCACGCTCTGCTCCTGCCACGGCTCTCCAGAGAAAATAGCCGGCTCCTTTGTGGTCTGGGTAGCAGCCTGCCGCAGTATCCGAGTATAGAGCGCCGAGAAGCAGGGTGCATGAAAACACAGAGGCTTTTCAGCTCCGCGGATCGACAACAGGGATGGAGACTTGGGAGGGACTGATAAAATCACTGTGAGTGCGTATGGCAAACACCTGTAGGGAAAAGCATCCCAGACACAGCTCTGCACTGAGCACATCCTGGCCTGGAAATGGGGGGCTGGCTCACATGAGCTGTAATGTACCGGGGTTCCACAATCAATGAGTTTTTCTTAGCTCAAGGCTGGCTGGGGGAGGCAGCTGACTTGGCCCCATGTTTCATATGCGATGAGATCACTCCATCTGGCACAGGCCCCGCCCCCCCACCCCCCCCCCCTCGATTATCTGCCAAAAACGGCAAAGGGAATGTGGATGGAATAAGGCTTAAAAGTCTTCTTCTTCCCCTCATTGATTCCCCATGTGTCTCGCTTTACTTTGCGGTTACTACGTCATCCTGATCAGGACTATTTCGGGCTCCTCCGCTACTCCGGGAGCCCCCCTCTCCTAATTCCCTTCCAGTTTTCCACCCCTTTTGATGTCACCGCTAATTCTGGCCTGCAGATTTGCAGGCAGTCTCCACGCTGCATTATCCTCTCGTATTTTTAGCCCTCGCTCTGCCTCCATCCTGGCGATAATTGAATCAAGGCCTTCCGTTCATGTGGGCCCAAAGCTCCAGGCTTCACTTCAATACAGCCAGAGAAAGTGCTGAGTCGCCCGTGACTCTTTTCGGCAGTATATGTATCTACATACCATTTACCTTATAAATAAATCTGTGGCGTGGGCATGCGCATCTCAGAGAGTTCAGCGTGATGGGACTAGGGTGTTTTTTGGTTATCCCCAAAACCCATCGCTGCTACAGTCTCTTGAAACTCAATCTCAGACTTTATGCAAAGGAAAAACATCTATAAATGTAACGAGGTATCGCACCTGACCACCACCTTAGAGGTAAAATATCACCTGTTATTTTCTTGAGACCAATTGCCATAGGAGCACCAGAAATTGGCAAATCAGTAAATAAGTAATATAGTGGAAAACATTCTGCTTTTGCATTCAAGTATCTAGTAGACTCTTTTGTCCAAGGTGAAGCAGACAATACATTATTTTCGTTAAAAAGGAAAAAGAACAGGAAATACTAGTGGGTATTATTTATTGGGTGTTACAATGAAATTGATGTTTAATAGAAGAAATCCCAATTGTGAGTCCAAATAATATGCATGACTACAAGGACCGTTGGCCTATAGGTTAGTGAGGAGAATTTTTTTTTTTGTCTCGTGTTTTTGAAAAATTTGTTGTTGAGATGTTGTTTACGTAAATTGCTCCTGAAACTCAGTACTGTGGAGCAACATCTGCCTGGGAACTTTTCTATAAACACCAAAGGTGAGCTATGGCATTTGCCTGCAGCAGTAGCAGTAACTAACACAGTGAGGTGATAATACCCCCCCCCCTCCCCCCACCCCTTTGGCGTGGGCTATAACTGCCATATGACGGTCTTCCGTCATAACAGCTAACTCTTGTATAAAGCCTCACACTCTGCTGCAAAGGTCTTTCGGTTGCCCAGCCTAGCACAGTATACAGTTAATAGCAGGCATCCAAACAAGGTGACAAAATGCTGGATCACCAGACCCGTCTGTTCTGTTTCAAACACATGGCTTTGCATCCAAAGAAGTGAGAGAGTGGAAACTCTGTGCCCCGAAACTGCGTGACTCAAAAGTGCAGGTTCCGTTCAGCCGGGAATTCCAGGCGAGACACCGATTTGGCCCAAGATCGTTTGCCCCGAGCCAGCCCAGTAGCCGTAGGTTTCTGTACTAACATCCTCATGCTGTGCTCAAGTTTCAAGTGCTGTTGTTATGCGTGTTCAGAGCAGTACGGAGAAATTCTTATGCTACAGTTGCAAGGTAGAGTATCAGGGGACACAATAGAGAAAAACAATAGAGCAGTAATGGACAAGACAATGCAGGACAAAACAGTGCAATATGAGAATCAAAATAGTAACAAATATGTACAACATGGCAAATGAGCCACAGTATAGAAGGATGGAAGGAAACAACTGAGTGATCCTGGGTCTGGACTTTGTCTTCTTCTTAACATGAAGATGAACCTGACGACTCTGAGTGAGGGTCTCTGCCAAAGCATTACCCCACATTCTCAATGCTAGATCCTGCATTGTAGCACGTAGGCTGTGCTCGTAACTGGGCCCGATGTACTCTCAAGAGGTCCAGGATCATGGACCAGCTCCCCATTCATCTGTCCAAAGCTCATAATGACCCGGCACCGGATTTAGATTTCAGAGCATGTATTATGTGACACTAATACTTTCATAGCCCTTTAACAGCACAAGAAAACAATTGAAAGGGGCATTTTCAAAGCTCAGAAAACTATTCATGAGAAGATGGGATGTCACCATGGAAAACAAGAACGGCACTAAGAAGGTTCCCTTTGACGGGCGGGCAGGTGAGGGTCAGATTTCCATACTGATTCCCTTCAGCGACCCTGCCAGGGTTCTTGCCTGTTTCCAGTCACCATGACGATCCACACAAAGTCCCTCTTGTGATGGAGATGCCATCATCCTTGGGAATACTGGCACGCCACAGGGACCTGCACACCTACAGAGCGTATCGTCCCATGCGATGAGAGTCCGCAGAGCCGATTCTGTTTCGCACTGTCCTGCGGCATCCCCCGAGCAAGCCGGGAGAAACTGAGAGTATTTATTTTGTCAGTTCGTTTAAATTAAATAAACAGACTTTGATCTAAATCTTTATTCTCAACACGCAGGTTTTGAATTTAATATTAGTTATGAAAGATGTTAAATCATAATTATGTAATTTCATAAAATGCTGCAGGAGAGGTCTGAATACCTCCGTGAGGGAGCGCACGAGGGTGTTTTTGTATCAGGTAGGCGATCTGCCCAATTGGGCTGTGTCCAGCATGAAATAAGGTTGGGATTCCAGAAGAGAGTGAAGAGGGATGTTGAAACTGCAGCACCATGACACACAACGGCCCAAAATAATACACATTTTCTGGTACTAGCTAAGCAGTTCTCAGAAAGATAATTGTGTTACATCTTGAATTACAGGCTGCCTGACACCCATAAACCCAAATCTGTGATGTTTACTTGCTTCAATGTTTGAAATATATTTTAACTATTTATAGGTCCACATTTACTGGAGGTGACATTTCTCATACCATCATCTAGGAAATTGCTCCTGGTATACTAAGCTCTGCCTAACAATCTACCTGGCAGGTGAAGGATAAAATGTCAAAGGTTAGATAGAATATGTAGAAACAGTGGTATTTATTGAGTGACTAAATCCATGGGGTCCACTAGATACAACTCAAGGGTGACCTGAGCTTTAAAGGGAAGGGAGTCATGTATCCTTCCCTTGGGAAGTGCCCCCTACTCTTGTGTTATGGATTGATTGCGGTGGAGTGGAGCAGGGCGGACTGGTAATCACCTTCCTGGGAGCCAAAGAGAGAGACAGAGTACTTAGAAAGCGAGGGGGCACTGTGGATAAGTCTGTCACATGGGTCCCCCACTCATGTGAGCTACCACGCACGTGTAGATTCATTCTCTCCAGGCTGCATTAACTCTCTCTCTGTCTCTCTCTGTGTCTCTGTCTCTCGCTCCCACTGAGGCACACTGCCACATGCACACCTGCACTGAAGGATGGATGGACTACACTTCCCACGCCATGTATTTCGCAGAACCTATCAATGCTTTCAGAAGCAGCAGTCTATTTGCCTAAGGCTGCCACCAGTTACATAATCTGGCGGGGGCACGGGGATGGGGGGGGGGGGGGCAGCAGCCTCGCGCCGTCCATTAGTGGCTCTAGGTCTCATGACACCCAGCATAGGTCAGCTGGCCAAGTCCTTCTGTGGGGGCTTTTCAATCATTGGAGATATCGCGTCACCTACACCGCCTCCATTATAGAGAGATGAATGCATGTAGCATCAGGTCAAATATGATGGCTAGGTGGGGGCACAGTGGTGGGCCCAGGATGCCATTCCGGGGAGTGGGATTGGGGCTGGTGACCGTAAATGTTGTGAACCCGGGGAGGCATACCTTAGAAAGCAAAAGACACCATGTCTTAATCGTTCTGTTTTTAACATCTAGGTGGTTATTTCTGGGGGGAGGGAGCACTTGGGTGCCCTCTCCCAGGCCAGGACACTGTGACCATCTGATGTTATCTACCCATTACCCTTTTTCTACAGTGCAGAAATATGTCAGTCTAAATATGACAAGCTAGATCCTGTTCACTGGATATCAGAAGGTATAGAGAGAGAGCCTGTATTCTATGTGTAGGGCACCTTCTCTCCGTCAGCTGCAGCAACGCACACACACACACACACAGCTCTGAGTCACTAATTCCCCCTCGCTGCTCAGTTCCTTCATGCAAATGTTTACTTTTATGCAGAACGAGTGCGTGACAGTCCTGGGTGCCAGACGCGAGTTTCCATAACCACGAAAGGCCGTATCCTGAGCCTCAGGACATCTGCCCATCAGCTGAGGAAAGCAAACGACAAGACCAGCCGAGTGTGACACATGCATTGTACCATAAAAAACAAGGACGCTTTGCCACGACATTGATGTAATGGAGAATGTTGCTGTCCAAAAACATCCATTTACTTGTATTCCTTTCCTGTAGTCATGCCAAAAATGCTTTTGCTTTCGACATTCCTTTCGTGGTCCGGGTTCGTGCCCAGAGTGAGCATCATGAAATCTTCATTAGCAAAATTAAACTCCACAAGAAACCCTTGGATATCAAACGTTTGCACTTTGCAGACCTGCAGAAAGCAGGCTCACTAGTTTCCGGACTTTTCAAAGGAATGGACATTGATTGCCATTTTAATGCCTCAGATAATCAGTGGGAACATTTAATTCGGTCGATTCTGTCATTCTGGCTAATTATGAAGATAGGACTATGGCACAACAATCTGAATTAAAAGAAATCTGGCTCATATATAATCTATTATTTGGCACTCAATTATCTCTGGAAATAAAAAAGACTTCCTTTCAAATATTGTTAGGCTTTAATGCCTTGTAGCTATTTTCTGGCATACACCACCTCTGCCTGCTTCCATATAATTTAACCATAAAACACCAGCAAAGCCAAAGGATAAATATTGCTCTCAAGTGTTTGGAGCAGGGGCACCAGAGGGCCATGGATACCCTGACAGATTCAGGGGGGCCAACACTTCTCAGGGGCCCTTGAATACATAAAATTGTATGTAAAATTTGGTGGGGTGGGCCCAAGGTGACTTTTTATCAGGGGGCCTAGAATTGCCTAGGTGCCTAGGGGGGCTTGGTTTGGAGTGCTTCCATTTCAATTAATTACTGGGATTTGCTTGCTTTCCAGGTCCCTTGCCAGGTTAGAAGCTCATGCAGCATTTGCTTCTGGGAGAATCAGGTGCATGCTGGGTAATCCTGAATAGAGAAAAAGGAAGACTCTAGCAAATAACAAGAGCTTGACAAGAAAACCCTTAGCTCAGTAAAGAACCGAAGTGCAACAGGACACGGTTGCTCTTCATCTGGATGGACAGTAACAGTTTGTTATTCTGTTTGTGTCTATTGTCTGAGGATACAAAATTGTATCAATGCAGTCCTCTTCACAGGCGATGGCAGTCTCCCTGGACCACAGACTGACATGCAATGCACCACAGTTACCACTGCAGCTCCATGAAATTTGACCCTGTGGGAGCCCGTGTGGACCCGACGAGTCGGACAATACTATCACCAACGGGATTTCAGGTTCACCCCGGGGGAACAACATGATTTCTCTCAGCTAGGGATTTTGAATCATAAGCAACTGAAGGCGGATCCAAGGTCAGGCATTAAAACAGGACTAAATGCATTTCCCAGGGGAAGACATCTTGCATCTGCTGTAATAAAATCACCTCAGAAACAATCCAACATGACGTGACGTTTGAGGAACTAGAATGCAGGAAATGCAAATCCTGCTCTTCTGAATTTTACTGGCCTGAAAAGCCTTTGAACAGTTAAAGGCGCGATAGAAAGGCGTCTGTAATTTTGTTACACACAATTGAACATGTCAGCACAAACACTAAGGAATATCAATAGTAAATGAAAGCCGCAAACAGCACTCCGCTCTAATCCTCCTCCGGCATGGAGCCGTATCTGTGGCTGACCTTCTCAGAACCCACCAGGCTCCTACTCGCACTGCGGCCTTAAAAAACAAGTCACAATGCACTATTCATGTTTACTTCTCCCGCAGGTGAAACGAAACCTTCGACACCAATCTTTAAATATTTACACTCTGTACACAAGCAAGCTATCAATTTCCTAAGGAAGAACCCCCCCCCCCCTCCCCAAACACTGCACTCTTGCACCTCTGCAGATAATTGTGAAGAGCAGATGCATCAGTACGGAATCAGACAAGTGTCTAGGATGACTGTGAACCATTTGGGGAATCAGCTGTTTGAGGATCCCCTCATATTTCTGCAAATCCAAGCTGGGGAAAAAAGAAAATTATCAAACACCATCAATACCTATGTTTATGTAAGCTCAGCTGAAAGACCTAATGTTAATTTATGCAGCCACACAGTTAATATTCCATCTGTGACAGCAGTTAATATGAAATATGTCAGATGGCCTAGACCAAGCTGGGATCTAGAGCCATGGTGCGTCAGGCATTATTTCACACTGTTTCGGGGCGGTGATGCTCCGAAACCCTCCTCATGCGGGAGAAAAGCACGTGACGCTGCTTCTGGATGGAGAACAGAGTGCAGGAAAGACTTAAGGGCAACAGACGTGAGATTTAAGGCTGAGCAGGGAAAACATAAGCAGACGGATCCGCTGCCTGAATCGAAAGTCAGATAATTGTGTTACTCGTAGTTTATTTAAATAATAAATATACAAACAGAACAAGAAAGGAAACACTAAAATGATTTCCTTCGAAGATCAGGCTACATATCCATCCATCCATCTTCCGTACCCGCTTGTCCTGTTCTAAGTCACGGGGGGTCTGGAGTCTATCCCAGGAACTACGGGCACAAGGCGGGGAACAACCCAGAATGGGGCGCCATCCCATTACAGGGCACAAGGCAGGGAACAACCCAGGATGGGGCGCCATCCCATTACAGGGCACAGCCCCAGGCCATTCACACCTATGGGCAATTTCATGACTAAAATTAACCTAAGCATGTTTTTGGACTGAAGGAGGAAACCAGGGTACCCAGAGGAAACTCCAAAATGACACGGGGAGAACATGCAAACTCCACACACATGTGGAGCACTCGAACCATGGTCCCGGAGGTATGACACAACTGTACTGCTCAGCTTTTTAAGGGGTGGCAAGGTCTGTTTGTTGCTTAGAGTCATAAAAGGGATAGGTGGGGACAGTTTGAGCTTTAGTAACAGGATTTGATGAATATATGACTGATAGGAGTAAAGCTGCAGTATATGTTATATAAAACTTCTGACAGAGTAGTTCAGACTGCAATGGTCGGAACTTTGTAAAATTAAAATAAATAAAGTCATAAAGTCATCCTAACAGGATGTTTTGACAAATAACTTCTGTAGTTTGACAATAAACTTTAAACAGCCATTCAAAAAACTGAATTAATTCAAGGACACATTTTAGTCTAGAAACACAGACATAAAAACAACAAGGACAACAGTCAGGATACAGCAGTGCTTAACTGGCAGTTTAACTTTGTCACAATCCCAGAAGATCTATCACTTGTCACATTGTCCCACGGAGCAAGCTAATAAAACAGACACAAATCCCACCTTAAAACAGATACTGATATCTGGCTTTGATTTCTTGGTTGTCTTTTTTTCCCAGCTGTTTTGTCTTTTGTCAGTTTTCTGACACGTCAGGGTCCTATATATGTCATTTAAGGGGTTACAGAGAGAGCTTATGGGAGAGGCCCTCGAGTCCGGACAGCAATGCCCACTCAGTAAACAGCACGCACACAAATGCACTCAATCACAGTCCTTTACAGATAGCTTTGCATAACCTTGTCTCAAGCACAGAAGATAAAATAAACAGAACGTTATGACTCAGCACGTTGCAGAGGCTTGTCATTTTACGTGTTGATGAAAATCAGCCCACAATCCAACAACACGTCTGGAACTCCGGCCATGTTGCTGTTTTAGATGCCAGAGTCCACTATTTCGGAATGGGTGTCTTTTGCTTACCACTTTAAACAGGGCTGAGTATGCAGCCTCAACATCCACATGGTGGGATAGCCAAGGAAGGTGTCTCTGGGGTGTGTCATGTTTACAGGACACAGGATGGAGAGGCTACTTTGGTCACCTATAATTCACCTTACAAGACTTTCATTTGCATGAAATTTTGGCATTATCATTCTGAGGTATTTGATGTTAGCAAAAGCAGCATCAAAGAGTTATATATAATGAAATATATAAGAGATATATAATGAAATACACAAAATAAGATGCAAGAGATATATAACGGAAAAATACATTACCATGGCCACAGAAAGGCCATTTAAAATCTTGAGCATAACTTTAATCTTAGCAAGCTGTATCTATGAAGCAGAATTGCAAAAATATCCTGCAAAGGTCTCTGCTGCAGCGTTTAATATTCAGGCTGATAGTTTAAAGGAAACCATGTTTAAAAACTCAATAGCCTGTAGAATAGAGTGTAGGAGCTCAACTCAAGTTGTAAGACCAAGGTCTACAACCGCCATAGCATTCCTATTGGTCATGGTCATTGGCCATGCGTGAAAAGCAATCGACACCCGACCACAACTTTCCCAAGGTTATCCTTGTAACTGATCCATGCTTCCTGTAGCCCTGGACCATTTGGTTGCTTATAATTCAGGGAAGGGCCTCCGCTGCCGCTGCGGCCAGCAGAGGGGAGAAGATGGGAGCCCCAGCACGGCGAGGGAGCACTCACCCATAACGGCTCAGGGGAGACGAACAGCCCCAACAGCTGGGGAGGCTAGCAGTGGGTGCAACACAATGTGCTACCTTACTGTTTAATGACAACAATGTAGCAAATGTCGCTGACACATACCCTCCTTGCTGACACCGTGTGCACACGGTAATGCGGTGCTGACAGTACAGGGGGGACGGGGCACTATGAAGGAGAACTCATGTGACTGGGACAGGCACAGGCAGAGACCCATAGAGGGCTAAAGGAACAAACAACTCCGGTCCCACCCGGCGCGATCTGATAGGCTCTCGTTCTCCCTGCCTGCACTCGCCAGCCAGACTTCCGACGAGATGCTCCCCTCCCACCCCCCCACCACCGCCACCATGCGCAGCTTCCCCGCCAGGCTGGAGGCTAAAAGTCACCTTTAAAACCCAGATACAAGCTAAAGAAGCTCATCTAGGCAAATTCTCTAGATGCTTGGAATTTCCTGCACGCTCCTTATTCCCCGGGAATCTCCTTGGGAAAGGTTTTTCCGGATACTTCTGATATCCCAGTGTAGATTTTGTCATTGTGGGTGCTTAGATCACGCGGTCTCATGGGAGCCAGGGTTTGGGCCATTGGAAGATCACACACAGGCAACAGACATTTAAAGGCACAAAGAGAGCTGACAAACTGCACAGGAAACTTCACAGGACGAAATATATTTTCAATCAATATACCGCTGTCTCTTTCATCCCTTCCTCTCCCTGGGGTTTAGGACCTTATCCATGGGGAACATTATTATTGGGGAAACTATGAATTCCCTTAGCAATGAGGATGGATTTTCTAGATGGTGAGCTTTATTTACCACGAACACAACATCCATCCAGCGGCAGAAATACAGATTTCACTTAGTGCTTTAGCCCGACTCAGCAACGGCTTGGAGCCCCTTAATTATGAGGCAGCATTAAAACCATTGATTAGCGAACGCTGGATACTCTGAAGCTCCAAGGAGGGTCAAATCAACCTAATTAAGCGAACTGTCACGCCAGCCTGATTAATCAATCGGTCACACGAGGAGTAAGGGGGCGGCTTTGGCCACCGTTCATTCTCTATCAGATGTTTAAATAACAGCAGCCTGCATGCCCTTGAGTCTTCCCTGGCACATAACAGTCAGGACAAAAAAAAAAACGGAGACAAATTTAGTCTCTGCCAGGCTCATTTCTGTTATGTTTATCCCTGGATCTTTGGATGCCTGTCAAGGTCTGCTGACAGCCAAGCTTTCTGTCTGATAAAGTTCCTGGCCGTGCGAATGCGGATCAACCTTTTCTCTGCTGGTATCCTCTCTGACAAAAACCAAATAAACATGAATATAGTCATGAAAAATCAAAAGCATATTGTTGATGGATTCTTCATAGCAGTACATTTCAGAATATTGTGGACATATTTAATATGCATTTGTTTAATGTGGTAATGACGTTATGTAAATTAAAATCCCCCCCCCCCCCCCATTGCGGCTCATAGTAATATAACCACCTTCTTTTATGGCGTCTCTTGCTTAAACTGTATCAACAGCCTCCTGTTACCTCGAGACTGAACAAGTCACTTAAGCCTGCAGGTAATACGACAAGACAACCATCCATTTTCAGTAAGTGCTTACACGGTCCCATTGAGGTTCGAGCCTCTCCCAGGAAACACACACTTACATGTTCAGTCACACACCTCAGGCAACTTGAGGACAATGCTTCACCTAACCGCGTGTATGCAGGCCATGAGAGGAAACCCACAGAGGGGAGGGGAACTCCCAGTGCAGAGCAGAAGTCACACCCACAGCCTTGGAGGTTCAGGACTGCAGGGCTACTCACTGAGTCATCACACCGCCCCTGAACCATCGTTAGCATTAACAACAACAACAGCACATATAAAGGGAACGGTGTTCCAAGAGAAAGACTAAACGGGCAGATGCAGAGCAACACGCTCAGCAAATGGCCGGTGTGAAGCACTTGTGAAGTCTCAGGTCATATAAAACGTTCTTTTAATCTGTACTCCGACATGAAGCCTATATTCCAGGCAGCACAGAACATGAGAACAATCTGGGGGAAGTATAAGTCATCACAAGCCATTCACTCAGAGACCGGTTCAGTTTGGCCTGCAGGAGGGAAGCCACACACTGGCCAGGGACAGGATTTGAGCCCCGCCCCCCCCAGGGTGAAAACAGTGCCCCCCATAAAGCTGCCCTGAGTGTTACAGCCCCCACATTGCAATGACATTCTCATTGATGCCCATATGCTTTATGTGTACGGGTGGTGGCCGTGCAATAATTAAATCACTAATTAATGCGAAATTTTAAAATGAATGGCCCTATTAATTAATTATTATAGGATGTTAAGAACTGCACTGTACAAAGCTGGCCTGTCACAGATTAAGCTTAAACACACCAATATTCGAGTAGCTGAAGAATATATGTGCTCAATGGGATTAGATCCATCAATTTGGTTTAATTCTAACGGAATGAACATCATACTCTGTGAATAAAAGTTTTGCAAGAGAAGGGAACTACTGTTAAAAACTACATATTTTCAAATGGATCTTTGAGAAAAGACGCTGGAACCCTTTTTTGTTTTTTTTTTATAAATATGAGCTCTTATGATGATTTATTACAAGCATGTTCCTATCTGCTAATTTCCTCCACACAGAGAGTAGCCAGGTTTATTACAAATAAATAAGGTCCTCTGGGCTAGCTCACAATCCTATTATAACCATGAAATATTATAACCATGAGTTTGTAATGCTTTCATACAGTGTGTTATGTTAGGTTTTCATGCCTCTCTATAACACACTGGTCTTTATTATTTCACAGATGTAAATTAAATCACAAATAATATCTGATAGCAGGATATACAGTTATATGATTTGTATGATGCCTTGTATGATTCATTAAGTCTATTTATTATCCATTAAGTCTATTTAGTTATCCATTATAGGGTCAGCCTGCCACCTATACCAGGAGAAACCCACCACATGGCAGGCTCACCCTAGGTGGGATGCCACTATAATACAACATGTATTACAATGTATTACACTATGTTGTTTGATATTCTAAGACTGCCCCCCTGTTAATGTTGCCTTACAGTGACTGATTAAATGAGACAGCCTCAACTCTTAAGGCAGTTAAGGCAGTTTAACTCGTTTAGCTTTTCTTAACAGCTCAAGAGAACAAATATCTCCCACATACTTCAGAGCATGAAAGGGTCTCCACCTTTCCTGAAAGCACATCGCAGTCTGTATCTCAGTCCTCTAGCAGCATTTTAATGCTCTGGGTGAGAACATGTGTGAAATTCACATAGCCAACATTTCCCAGAGGCAATTTACACAACATCAAGATATCTTCCAGTAATCTAATTGTGTGCATACTATAGAGAAATACACAGGAAACACACCCAGAATTCAGAGAAAGGGTTACAGTAATAAGGTAAGGATCGAGTAGTTAAAAATTCTTTCTGTGTCCAATCATGTTCCCTTACTCATAATAGTAATATAGTCATCCACTTCTGAAAAGACTAGACAAGAAAATCAAAGTCCGATCTGCAAAACCCTCTTGTGGACTGAGGCATGAACCATTACGCTCTTTTGTACATTTCACTATATGCTGCAATGTTTATTTTTTCAAATAAAGAGGCTTTTAATCGGCCAGAGGCATCTGCAGTAACCTTAAAGCCTTTGTATAGTATAAAATCCATTAGACAGTCCAGAAACATTCCAACACACGTGGCTTATGAAGTTTGAAACTAAAAACAATTAATTTACCAAGTCATGCACTGTGGGAGTGCTTGGTAGTGGCTCATTAATAACCATGTGCCAAAGAAAAACCGTACAAACAAGTCAATGGGACTCACAGCTTGGGTTTGTGTCAAAACAGGGAAAGTCTTACAGAAATTAAAACAGATACATCAGTCTTTCTCAACCCCATGCTTGGGGACCCCCTGACACTCCATGTTTTTGCTCCCTCCCAGAAGAGAGCAAAAAATGTGGAGTGTTTGGCAGGGAGCTGGGAGGGAGCACAAACATAACCTGTCTGGGGATCCCCAAGGACTGGGGCAGGAATCAGTGTACAGATACACACTGATGAGCCAAAACATTATGACCACTCCCACGTGAGTCGAATACTGTTGATTATTTTGTAAAAACGGTGCATGTCAATGTCTGGGATATAACATTGGGAACTCATAGGCGACATATTGAATGCGGAAGAAATGAAAGATCTGAGTGATTTTCACAATCATTAAGGCCAGAAGATGACATGAGAGCATCTCACAAAATGGCAAGGCATGTGCAGTGCTCACGGTCAGCTGTGACGAGTATCTCAGTGTCACTCAGATCTTCACCCCTTGCCCATTCCTCCTCTCAGAAGGTCTCAGCTTTTGTGCCTTTGGCCATGAATGCTATATAATTAAATTATCCTTTTTAAGTAAGCTAACTACAATTCCTAAAATGTATGCTAGTGTATTGAACCCTACGTAAATTAAAAAGAACCCTAGATACAAAGATGCTCCCTGAACAGATTAAAAGCTCATGGGCCATTTAGGTGCTGGTGACTACAGCAGAAGGTCCTCTGGCTGACTTTGAACCACATAGGAGCTTTTGCTGAATGACATGTGTTTTGGATACCACTGCGAGACGGGGGGGGGAGACGGGGGGGGGGGGGGGGGGG
>JAODKL010000095.1:25228942-25248868 GCA_026780765.1 Petrocephalus schoutedeni | reverse complement strand
TGTGGGGGGGGAGGGGGGGGGAACGGATAGCTAGGAAGGGTAACTGTTATATCCTAACCAAGCTAATGCTAAATTACCTTAGATAGTGCTTTGTTAATTATGCAGTAAACTACATGGTGTTTCCTTGTTAAAAGTTGTTTTTGCTGAACATGGAGTAATTAGTCTCAGGTGGAAGAGTAGCACTCTGAGACTGACTGTTGGATTCCTTGCAAGCCTATAAAAATGGCACACAAGTACTGAGACAAATTGCGCTGCATCAGAGGACAAGAGAATTATGTGTTTGAAAATGCAGTCATGCGTTTGCTGCAAAGAGGCTGTAATTTGACCATTATAATTGTCACTCTAAGTCAACACAATAGATACTATAAAAAACTAAATCAGAGACATTGTAGCCAGCTTGTTGATACAAACAGGTTTTAAATTTTAAGAATGTGAAACATGCCCTAACTGAGTGCTATTCTTTTACAGAACTCCTGTTCAGAGAACTCCTGTTCATTTGTATTGTTTAGTCGGAGTTATCAAACTTCCCCGTATTCAGCAGAATGACGACAGGCTTTTTACAATTTCCTCAGTGCTTTGCAGAAGCAGACGCAGCAGGTATAATCTCTGTGTGCGATTAAAGGCTTGCATCCTCCTCGGATGCTCCCACAGCAACTTCCTGAAATCACATTCAATTGATGCCTTTTAAACTAACAGGAGAGGCTTAGCAATGCACAGGAGCAGTGGCACTGAGGGTTACACCGTATTTTACACCCTCTTTACAGGCTTCCTCTAATGTTAACAGGGGCTATTCAAAACAATCTAGTAATAATAAATATCACAGCTTCATATTATGAGAAGAATCTGAAAGCTAAACTAAAGTGTTGTAACATTATATGAAATTTTGGGTAATTTTGACAAAAAAAAACATGGATAATAAAGGGCCTACTCTTACACTGTGCCAGAAGCGGATATGAAAAACCCAAACACTGTAACTCAATATTTTATATTAAAAAGCAAACAGATCCCATACAATTTATTAAATATTTGGCAGGGTACTTGTGTACATCTGGAAGAAAAGGATAAACCAGTGTTTTTCAAACCAATCCTTGGCGGCCCCCAGATGGTCCACATTTTCGCTCTCTCCCAACTCTCAGGCAATCGGGATAGAGCAAAGACGTGGACCAGCTGGGCTCCCCGAGGACTGGTTTGAGGAACACCAGCATAAACAGCCATACAGACCCAAAAGCAATTGGACAGTTTTATTCGTATCACTATGTCATAATTATACACCTCCCAGTTATGGGATAATAGTTTGAAATGTGTTATCTCACCCTAACAAATTAAGGTGTGGCGGAAAGACAGGTCACAAGCTTTGCTAGGCTGCCAATGGAAGACCAGGGTTATTACATGACCTGTAGATAGTTTTATCACTATGCTTGTTCCCCACACCCATGTTCTGTCTCGGAGTATATAACACATGAATTAGCATTTTTAGCATGTTCTCCACACTGCCATCTGTCCACAGATAAACAGCTGGCATAATTATTTATTTGGACATCATACCGAATAATGCTCCATGGAGAGTGCAAACCATCAGGGAATTCTGGACATGAACCACAAGAGTATGTTATATATTCCACAATTTAAACAGCTGCGAACACACAGATGGCATTTCATAAATATGTAGTATACCTCTACTGTGTCTAGATATTTGTTAATGTGAAGTCCTCAAGTGTTCTTTATCATAATCTAACATGTAATTTTCTCATTCTGTATTTATGGATGGTCTAATATCCATGAAATCTATGGGATTGTCCATGAAGCTTACCACAGTATCATGTGCTGTTCTTTAAATGGTGCCAGGAGAATTAACCAGGGGTAGTCATTGACAGCATGTGCAGTGACCAATTAACTACCACACTGGGTATGACTCAGACTGGCCAGTGTCCTTTTAGCTCTGTAATGGGCTTTGATGTGTTACAGGTGTGAGTATTGAGAGCAAGGACGCCTGAGCTCTTCCTTACCCCTACCCCCCAAAAACCAGATCAAACAGAGCTCCGGTATGACCACATATCTCACCATTTGCTCCACAGCAACAGATTAATCATCTTAAACTGTTTTCCTTGATATTTCCTCACCAAAAAGTTGTATGAGGGGATGTTACATGAGGGGCAGGACAGGCCTTGGAAGTAATTTGCCAGATGGCATGAGGTGTGCAGCCAAGGATGAGGATAAACAAGGAACGAGTGAACGATTACTGTAAGACGTCAAAGAGTCAAGTCAACCTTTGTTCACATCTGTGCCGTTTGAGATCACAAGAAGTTATGCCCACACGGCCATTGAGTTAGGCCACAAATCTCCCAAACAAATATCCTTCAGCTGGTGCTCACATAAACAAAGCAAATTCTGTTCCTGCTGTGGAAAATTAAAAGAGCTAGATTTATAGTGCTGTGACAAGTACAGCAGGACTTTAATGTACAGGTGACTGGTATCTTCCAGATTCATCCACACATGTGCAAGATGAGGCTGAACATTTGAAGCACTGAAACACCGAAAACAAAGGGTATTGTTACAGGGAAAAAAGAATATTATGCTGCCTTATGCAGTTTTTATGTTTTGAATTATATTCACAACCAGATGACATTTGTGGCAATAAAAGAAAAACATATTTCACTGAACATTCTGAGAGTGGCTGAAAAGACCAATCTAACAGAGGGAATGAGTGACCTATTTGCCTTTTTCCAGTCACGGCCCAAGTAAGGAAGTTTCCACTAGCCTCCCAGTTTGATATGGTAAGCAATCGCAGAACAAGTGACTGCATAAACATTCACAGTGAGTTCCGTCTGGAGCTACTGATCTGCACTCTGATGCAAAGTTCTGCATTGTTTCAGTTTGCAAACTGGACGCGCTAACAGTAATACTACCTGAAATGTAAAGCGCGTCATATGTAGTCATTACAGTAGGTGGAAAGTTCAAGTCCAGAAAGTAAAAATCGGGACACGTTTTTTTTTTTAACAATCCAGTTCAGTATGAAGAGTCACATTCACTGAATGTTCAGCTGGTTGGTAGAAACCAAATCCTGGTCTGGATTTTTACTTTCTGGACCTGAAATTTCTACCTCTTCTTATGTCCTCTGACACAGAGATGTAGCAGCTTTATTCAGTGTAATTTGCAGCAAGAACCTGGGGACATTCAAACATGCAACATCTTTGACAGCATTCATTGTTCACTCATTCCATGGGATATCTTATACACAGTAGGTTACGTTGTCTTCAGGGTTTCAGTGATGATTTATTGGCCCCGTTTTATCACAAATCTTGGAAAAATAGAACCCCCCCCCTCACAGTGGGACTGTCAGCATTCATTTAAATCAAATTCTAACCAAAAAATAATAATTTGCCAAAATGTCCCTTTCAAGACGTTTATGACTTAATTTGATCAGTATAAAAATGCAATGATTTTAGCAGTTTTTTTTAATATTGAGTATTCCGAGTATTGTACTTTAAATAATCTAATGTTATTCTAGCAAACAAAATGGATGAGACCACTTGGATGTAATGCCAGTTTCTCCTGAAAAACAGATATCCAAACGGTATAAGCCATTAAACATGCAAGTACAGAGATTTATTCCAGCAAGGAACTCCTCTTGTAAGTGGTAAACGTTTGATGTCCTACTGTGCTCGGCATATCACAGGTAGACATGACTGCAAAGTGAGTGGTCCCCATGAAGGTAAACACGGAACTCATCGAAAACCTGAATGGGACAATGAAATGTTTCAGGGTGAATGGAGACAAATGTTTGCTTGTGGGATTGCAACTGATAGGACAGTATCCCCTTTTAAGTGGATGCCTCTGCAAGTCAGAGTCCACACTGCATAACTTTGACTTAAGTAAGCAACATTTGCATGCTCCCTGCCCATTGTGCCGCTCTAATTAGTTTTACCCTTGACTGCCATGTCCCTGTCGCGGTCTGTTTTGCCTGAAGGTCCTTGGCTTCATCTCACTAGCTTGTTCTCTAGCAACAGCTGTTAGCATTATTGCAGTTTACACAAGACTTGTTTTTTCCTGGCTGTGACCCTCTTCAGGATACCAATGAAAAATGTATAAAAAAACAAATAATTTGGGAATTGTTACAATTCCCACAATTTTTTATGGTCTCACACAGGCCCGACCAGTCATTCTAAATAATGTGTCCTAATTAATTACCTGAAATGCTTGTGGGGGAACACAATTAACAAGTAATTAAATATTTGCTTAAGGACCCAAAACACAGTCAGGCAGCTAATGAATACAAACTTCAACGAAGTTGCTGATTTGGGTCTCTCTGTAACATGACCCCAGTGACCAGAAAAAAAGGATATCACTCCTCACATTTATTAGTGTCGAGTGATAACCTAGATTCATCACAAACACATTAACAAAATCAAGCCATGAAAGAAATGGCTTGTAATTTTGGTAGCCAATCCATCCATCTACCTTACAGCTATCCTGGTCATGTTTGCATGGATTTCAGTAGCTCAGTTTCAGCAAAGTCAAGTTGAAAATTGGACCGGTAATTAAATAATTGAATTATTGCAGAAGGAAGCAGGACAATTATCAAAGTAATAGGATTTGTTAGCAGATCTGGGGCGTTTTCTGAGGTGAGTATGTGTTTCTTTCCGTGAGGTGATTCAACAGTTTAGTGGGTGCTCAAGGAGCTGGCGGGAACAAAAAAACCCATAATACACCCATTGTCACATGTAACCAGAACTTACTAAATGCTCATGTATCCTGTAGCTGAAGGAGAGCAAGGTAATTCAGTGGTGCGATGTGGCCTTCGCAGAGCCAGGTCATCCAGATCCATCTTCAAGTTGCTTTTCCTGGGGAGGGTCATGAAAATCAACACTAACACTACTAATTATGAAACACAGGAAATAACTTCCAGCTATTTCTAGAACATTCCTAGTTAGTATCCCATTTTATTCAGATTACAAATAAAACTCTTCTGTGCTTTCAAAGAGCAGCATACTTTATTGCTCAGTCCTTCTTGTGTTATTACCTTGTACAACTGGTTCACATGCATGTTTACTGTGGATTGTTGTCCTGCCTGTGAATTTCACTTTATTACATTATTACTTCATTTGCATTATTACACTCTGAACAGTTTGTCATACTACTTTGACCAGATAATAAAAAAGTCGTCTGTTGACAGTCTAGTTCCTCAAACAGATTCCCTTTTTATTTTCTACTTCTGCCTTTGGATCATGTTGAATTTTGTGAGAATTACCTTTTACAATGTTCAAAGATGTACCATAGATGTGCTTAACTAAAGAATGCGACCTCATTGTAGATACACGAACGTATGTATGAGGAAATCATCCATCCATGTACATTAAAAGCCATAAACGTGTACACGTACTTCTGGAATACTGGCGCTGAAACCAAATTATGTGCCAACATTCATACTATCGTAATATAATAATGAGCAAATTAGCTCATCTGGTCTTATCCCAAACGATTCAATGTGGGTTTCCGGTGAGAACTGGGGGGCTCCCAGGAAACCTCGATACCGACCCCACACCTGGTGGTAGCCCGTGCCATTATGGTGTCTAGTGTGTGTCCCTCCTCCCTGCTGATGCCAAAACAGCCACCTTTTGTTTTTCATTCTCCCTCTGCCCAATAAACCCCCTGTTCCTCCCCCCCCCCCCCATCACTGGCCCGACATGCTGACCCAATCAGAATCTTTCATTACCTGATACAGCTCATTCTTGAACTCTACCAATTGGAAGAAGCCTCAATGTGAAAAAACGTATACCTCAGCAGAGAAGCATTAGTCAGCTCTACAGCCTGTTCTACTAGGTTTAGCCATTTGTCTTTGCAGATGGTCTTTGCTGTATGAAGGTATTTCAGACCCCATAGTGTCATGTGTGGTCAAACAAGCAAATTTGGTTAATTAGCCAGAGGCCTTATTCGTATCCCTTGTGCGCTCTGCTGATGCAGCTGTTGGGATATTTCTCCAGTTGCAACTTTAAGAAATGACCTGACTGGCAACACTTTGCATACTTCTCTTTTTAGTCTAATGAGCTTACATAGTTTAGCACATTAGCTTTTTATAAACACTTGATAATTTTACTTAGGAATTTCTGCATTAAAAGCAGGGACCTGGATAATTTTTTTGCATGTTCTCATACCTTTCCCTAGATGATACTAGATGTTCAGCAGGAAGGATTCATACCGATGTATGGGGGAGTTTGGGATTTCAGCAATAACATGTTTATGCAGAATCGGTTCATTTAAGGGGTGAAATATTCTCATAGACAATGCCCAGAAAATATCAGTCTCCCTCTGTTCATCCCCTGTTCAATTCTGACATCCATATTGCTGAATAGTGCTTTAAATGATACCTCCAAAGGAGATGTCAGCCACAAGAGAAATCCCACTGTTGCGAACACACTTGTATTACCGCAAATAAGATTTAAAAGTGATTCTCCGACAGTGATCAAAGTCTTCAATAATTTATTAATTCATATGCATTACAAAAAAAATATATATACAGATTGTAAAAACGGTCTGCTTTCACAACTACAGCTGAGAGTCCCGTTGGCCACCAACTGCAACCGACCACCTCCATGTCCAGCAGCATTCGCCACGGTGGCTGGCAGCACGAAGAGGGCCCCTTTGACACTGGCAAACGCCCCACAGTCACTGAGCAGTATCAGCTTTGCAAAGAGCCCCAGTCTGAGCTTCTGTTAATTGTGATTTTGCAAAATCGTTGACTTGCTAAGCTATGAGCCTCGATGCAGCCGTTTGGAAAACGAGAGGTCTACCAGTGTTCAGAGAGGCCCAGACTAAAATCTTTTGATGCTACAGCCTATGACAGGAGTCACATGTTCCTTGGATATAGCAGCTGCAGAGCAAACAAGAGCTACGGAAGAAAGCGGTTTAATACTGTATGCCACGTAAATGACAGATCCATCTCTCACGGTCCTCTCTGTAAGTGTTCCTTCATTGAGAGAGCAGTCACAAATTCGCTCCCTGAACCCAGCTGTGGGCTCAAAGCAACGATGTCCATACACCGATAGGTGGGAAGAGGCTCATCTCTTCTTTCGGCTGTGCCTGACCATTTTCTTCCGCTTCAGGATCATCTCGTAGAGTTTCTCCAGACCAGGCTGGAGGCCCTGGCCATCGACGGCACTACAGCCTTGCGCGTGGTGCAAAGTGGAGGCACTCAGCTCATGGAGAGCCATCACCTTCTCCACCTCCACCACGGACATGGCAGAGGACAAGTCCTGTTTGTTGGCCAGTACCAGCACAGGTACGCCCTGGTTCTCAGAGGTGCGGGAGATCTTGTGCAGCTCCACCTTGGCCTCCTCCATGCGCTCGGATTCGGTAGAGTCCACTACAAAGACGATGCCGTCGGTGCGGCGGGTGTACGACTTCCACAGGGGTCGGAGCTTCTCCTGACCACCAACATCCCACACCTGGAACGTGATGGCACGCGAGCCTCCCACGGCCACTTTGATCTTCTCCGTATTGAAGCCTTTGGTGGGGATGGTTTTGACAAACTCACGCAACTTTAGTCTATACAACAGGGAGGTCTTCCCAGCAGAGTCAAGACCAATGACCACCACATGCAGAGACTGGAAGTTTGGCAAAAAAGGTGTGTTGGGGGCAATCTCTGTCAGCTGGTTCCCCATGGCAACAGGATTTTCTCTCCTTGTTAGTAACACGGCGGTGGATTCTTCAGACGCTTGTCTTTATAGGTGCATGACGTTCACACCTACTTCAAAGACAGCAGCAGCAGACTGGCAGAAGACAGTCTGAGACACCTATTCAGAACACAAACAAACTCTGGTTAGAAATCACTGGTGTCAAACTCTTTGAAATATAAAATTACCTCCAAATGGTTTATCCTAAATCAATCAATCAAACACTCAAATGAGCCAAACGGGGGAAATATAAACGATAAATAAGCGTCAGGGAGAGATATTAGGCATAGGCAGGTAAACAGTTATTTCTGCAACAAAAAAAATCTATTTATCCAAATGTACTACAAGTACATTTTAAATATCAAGTCAAAGGATGTCTAAATGGCTATCCGCATGGTCCTTCCTGTATGTATCCTGCGAAAACCTCAGTACTGATGCAAAAGCCAGCCTCCAGCACTTCAGCAATAAAACAAGCGTAAACTGCCAGAATTGTAAATCACTGCGACAGTGTAACCTCCGCCCCCACGCCCAGAATCGCCTGTTCAAAAGTTCACCGCTGGATACACAGCACTGCACCATTACGAGCACAGGATTCCCTTATTAAAACATATTCTGCACCACTGCTTGTGTGCAGACCTCCATTTCGTATTATCTACACTTTAAATAATTCGCTTTAAACACTAAAGGCTGCTGGCTGTCGTTGCAGTCTGACCGCAGTGGATAATCCCTTCCTAATCCTAAACAGATACGGATTTCTCCGGCTCTTCTCGATATTCGGATAAATATCAGCATTGTAAAGGCGGTATATATACGTCTTATTAAAAAAAACACACAGGCAGCTAGCGACCCTGACAATTTAAATAAATATGCCTTACATCGTATTTTAATCTACGCGTCTTCTTCTAAGGGTTGGCTCCTTTTCACGGCTGGATTCCTCACTGCATTCATACATTGATTTGGCAAAGGGCAAAAGCGTCTAATTCCCATCTTTAAATACGCATACACTCATATAACGTGCCCACTCCTCAATAAACCAGGCAACAGCAGTACTTCATTACTAAGATCTCCGATGACGACCCGGATCAGTTCGACATATCCATTAAAGTGTCGGGGAAAAAGCCTAAATTCAAATAATTTCACTCCCAACTGAGAGTATTAATTGTTAAAGCAACAAGCAATCGATTTCCATCGCAGCACAAAATGACCAGAATTCTAAACGATTTGCACTAAAACAAATCTCATAGGTATTCAACCTCCATCCATAAACCCTCGGTACCCCACACAACAACATTTTCCGAAAAAAAAAACATTTAAAAAGTAAGCAATATTTTAAAATATATACATTTGAAATATATGTATTATCAGCGTCCGCAGCGTTTTCCCGAAGCACGTAACGCACCTGCAGAGTCGCCCTTATGCGGACCAGAAGCACATCGCGGTTGTGGCTCTTCTTGGGTAAGGACCTTACAGCGGTAATCCCCGGTGCTGCGCGGCGCACCGCCCGATAGCTCTGAGAGGCGCGTCCTCGCTGCTCAGTGCCAGCTCCCTGTGTGCGGGGGAGAACGACGGGCACGGCGTTTAGGGCACAGCCCTCGCGTGACGCAACCCGGCCGCTGGAAGGAATCTCGGCCCCGCTGGAGGATCTTAAAGGGGACGCGCACTGTTTACGGCGGGCGACCGAGCTCATCGCAAACAGAGCTTTTCTGATCTACTCTACCCTATTCTGCTCTACTCTACTCTACTCTACTCTACTCACCACGCAGAAATATAGATCCAGTGAAGAGAATTTACATCCAATGCATATGTGACAACCGACATTCGTGACTGTTTTCTACTTTGTTAAAACCATGAGCTACAAAATATGAGATATACTTATAATTCCAGATTTTTTTTTCATATTTGCGCCGCGAAATAGTACATGTCGCATTCTCTTTGACTAGGAATAATAAGTTGCCTGGGGTTGGGGGTCCGTACTCGACCTCGACAGGGACTGCATCTCCAATGGGGCTTACGAGTCCGGACGCGGCTTCGACCGAAGAAATACATAAGAAATATACAGCGCTAAATGAGGACGATAGTGATTTAACTGTGCGTGTCTCAGCAACGTCGCTGTTGTCCAAAAGGGGCACTGGAATAAAAAAAATTGTTGGTAGAAGTTACTTGCAAATATTTTCCGTGATTCTGAAATGTAACAAAATATCCGCCTGGAAAAACTGGACCGTCATTTATCGGAAACGATAGTCAGTAAAAGGTGTACAGCTGCCATGGATCCTGATGGTATCATCACATTTATCAGTCACTATATTTAGCTGGAACTCGTTTGCATAGAGTTTATTCCTAAATGTGATAATAAACGCAATTAAGAATACGACGTCTTGAATATCAAACATTACATGTTGTAGTTATGCGCAAGTTTGATGAGACGTTGATTTTCCACGTTGACTTTCTACCTTCTATCTTACAAGGGCATATTGCGTTTATTAAATACGACGCACAATAGATTTTAAAACTTAAAATGATGAGATTACTAAATCTTTTTATTTAACGCCGCAGTATGGATAATGTTTATCCAGAAACCGTTCCTTATCAGACACATTGCAGGTTATTAGGTGCATGTAGTACTGGCGCGCCATCTCGCGTTCGACGTCAAGGAGACAACTGTCACACGATTTATAAAAAATACCACAAAATAAAGGCAGTTTTACATTAGAAATAATCCTGGTGTGATTTTGCACACGTTAAAGAGAGATATACTATCGAAATCGTAGTATTTTTTTATTTCAGATATATAGTTTCTGCTGCCACTAGGTATGTCGATTAGTCTTAAATTAAAAGGATATTCTAAATTCACGTGGGCAATATTCTACCCTGCATCTGTCATTGTCAAACGTTTTTTGTTTCATAATAAAAATTACAGTGGGTGCGTGCAGAAGCTACGTACTCTCGCATTATCGGGACCCTGACATTCTTCGAATTCTCTAGATTCCGCAAACATCATGTTGACAATGGTGGTGGTGTGGGGTGGGATCGCTAAACGAATTGAATGCTTCATGCATATTTATCGGTTTAAAGACATAACGCCGCCAACATACCTCCGGGCGGAGTGTTTGTCAGGAGATTTGACAGTGTTTCAGGATAAAGTGCCCCTCCATGTTATGCGTTCCTCAAACAATGAGAACTAAAGGGGAACAATTATTGGTGGACCAGTGTTAATCAGTGTTACTTGGAAAGCCATCTTAATTTTCACCCAGGGATATGCAACTGATGTGAATGAGTCGATATAACAGTCAGGTCTGTTTGGTATATATGTAACGAAAAACATTAGTTTACAAGTCATATGTTGGGTTTTACATAAGTAGGTGGCAGGGCCAGTTCTACCCGACCGGTCAACCGCACACCTGGTTGCCTAGCAACACGCGAAGCTGCAGCCGCGAGAGCCGCTCCTGTCGCATTGGGCAAGGAGAAGATAGACAGGCACTTTGCTGGCTCTGCAGTGAGTTATTCCTGATGCCATTTGTTAGTAATTAGTAATTACTGTTAGTAATGCGTTGGTATACGGTGTCGTTTGTTCTCTTTGTATTTATCATTCACAGCAAAATTATCTAAGCGACTGTGGAGATCAGTGCTGAGCATTTGGCGGGTTGCTTCGATCTGAGCTGATGCACATATTAAAAATGTTATCTAGCTACAGTAAAGGTTGATTGTTGTTGTAAGCTTGGTCATCGTGTTGCGGTGTTCTTTCAAATAACATATTTACAATGTGAAGAGATGTTCTATAGCCGCTCCACGTACATGGATTTTTTTATTGAAGTTTTAAAGGTTTAAGCTGTTTCTTAATTAATGAAGTACGATTAAGACGTTATAAAGAAGTTATGCACATCGCTTATGAGCTACATATACTTTAAGGCTGTTAAAGATGTGAACTAAATTTGAAATTTGAAACTTACCTTACCTAATTGGTAGTTTTTTAAAAATTTCTCACAATAATAAAACGCCTACTATCTATTATTTAGCACTGGAATAAAGCAAAGTAATCATTAAGCAAAGTATTCAATCAAATAAAGCAAGGCAGGATGAGGTAACTTGCATTGTTATATTAATTATAATATATATTTCTAATATTTTCTTTTTACTTTCTTAAGCTACAAAAATATGAAGAAATTTCTCAAAAATGTTGGAAACGTCAAGTCATGTAAAATGATGCTGAGGACTTGCCCACAGGATTTGTGTTGAGAACCAGTTTTTACTATATCTGTCAACCCTCTCTCCCTCTCTCCCTCCATCCATTTATTTTCAGCAATTTATTTGCATTGGTCTTTGGGGGAACAGTACAACCATTCATGTACATGCTATTTGGAGGCCGGAGAACATTTCAAACTGGATTTAAGGAAGCACTTCTTTAAACAGCGTGTAGTTAGAGTATGGAATAGTCTTCCTGATAACGTAGTGCAAGCTGAATCCTTGGGTTCCTTTAAATCAGAGCTTGATAAGATTTTAATAACTCTGAGCTATTAAGTTCTCCCCAAGCGAGTTTGATGGGCCGAATAGCCTCCTCTCATTTGTATAGTTCTTATGTTCTTATGTTCATCAGATGTCATATTGGATGTCAGATATTTGCAAAGTTTTTCCTTTACGTTTGGAATCAGATGAGAAGAAAATTGTGGCTATCTTAAAACACTGATTGCAATACAGTTTTTGAAGATTGAAATGAATTGTAGACATCTTGCAATCAGTCTGATATATATACAGTATATATAAATTATTTAGATATGTATAAATTGGCTACAGTTGTCTCACATTTAAATGTAATTTTGAATGACTTGCATTTTAGTTGCCTTCAATAGTTTTTTGCTTTTATATAGTGTCTTAACCACAGTAAAGGCCTCACTGCACCTTGTAGTCATCAGACAGGTAAAACATTTCACTGGGATCTCTCGGGTTACACTGCTTCCTGAGTGACTCTGGTTTAATGATAAATCCTGCACTGCGCAGATGGTGGTTTGAGATGTCAGCGCTGCACTGGGAGGCTCGACGTCGGCAGGCTGTGGCGGATCGCCGGCTCTCCATAGCTAAACAGGTACGGCCTCTTACATTATTCATCTTCCCACAGAAACCCGAGCATGACATGCAACATAAATAAGGTAGGCAACACCACATCCTGTGCTGCTGCTTTCTGTCCTGTTTGGGCCACATTCCTGGTGGGTAAAGGGTGACAAGAGATGGCTGGTGCAGCTAGATCAGCTGCGTTTTCACTTGAGTGGATTGGGCATGACCTGTTCCACAACCCTTTCCAATGGACCCACAGGCAGTGCTGCACTTTGGGGAAAATATATATTTCAACATATTAGCATAACAGTTCTTCATCTGTCACCACTGTACTCGTCATAAGGAAAGTAGTCTATAAAAAACTGGAGTGTCACCATTGTGACCCCATTAGGGGCAGTGGTGGCGTAATGGTTTGGGATGCGACTGAGTAATTGAAAGGTTGCTGGCTGAGTCCCTGACCTGAAAATACCACTGAGGTACCCTGAGCAAGGTACTACTCCCCTGGCACTGGAATAACTGCCCATTGCTGTGTCACAATGTCACATGGGTTAAATACAGATGACTCATTGCATTGTTGTGTGTTAGCAATGACAATTAGTCAGCGTTCATTATCTGTTGTGATGGGAACAGGTTATTTTCATATTTGTATCTGTTTTTAAACTGCGAATTGTTGAACATGTTGGTTTAAAAGCAGGGTTCATAGAAGTTGGTATAGATTTCCATTTGATGTGCCTCCCATCAACACACTTGTTGCCTATTGTTTCATGTCACAGTGCTTTTTGATGCACAATGACCATAGATGTGCAGTTATTTCTGCCTGAGAATCCTGATAAATATCACTGGTAGCCTTTTTAAAGCTGCTGGTGTATGGTATTATTAATCATTAAGAAGCTAGCATGTGCATATTGGTGGAATTCCAGCAGTGTATTTTTCCAGCTGGAGGTGTTGTGATAAGGTGCTGGGCAGCAATTTCCTACCTGGAACAGAAATGTAGAAAAAACACATGAGAAGAGGCCTCTAGCTATGCTAATCTGCAGCATATCAGATGGAGATGACTCATCATGCAGGGCTGTTGTTTTTGGATATGGAACAAATCTACAGAAACAGAGCCTGCCAGACACCCTGAAGCATGTTGATGACCTAGGAGACAAGACCGGTGTACCCAGAGGAAACCCCAGGATGACATGGGGAGAACATGCAAACTCCACACACATGGAACCTGGGCGGCCAAAGCAATATCACACCCACAAATGAGAGAGTGAGAGAGAGAGATCGATAGATAGATAGATAGATAGATAGATGGATAGATTGATTGATTGTGTGTTCCTTATTCTGCTATAATTGTGAGGCCCAAAGGACGTCACAAGTAAAGCCAATCTAACCGGTCTTCACTATTCAAAACTTAATTTTATAAAAATCTGTGAATGCAATCGAAAAAAGTAAAAATGCCAAAAGTCTTGAATTTTGTTTGGCTACTCATGGTTAACGTTAGGATTGGGTTGGGGTTAAGGGTGTCATGATTGGAATTAGGGTTTTCCCATAGAAATTAATAGGCAGTCCTCACTAAGATAAGAATACGAAGATGTGTGTGTGTATTAAAGCACACACACCCCTATATTTATATTTTGCCTTAGCTTAGCAAGCTAATTGTATCTCTTGCCCAAGGGTTGTACAGGTTGTGGTTGCTGAGGAGACTAATTTGATTGATGGTTCTTGGTTGACTGATGGTCCACCAAAATCCATGTTGTACTTTTGACCAAGCTGAACACTGCTGGTTCTCAGAACTGTAAAATAAATATATTACCAATAATTATTTCTTGTGTGATAATGTGTCCATCTCTTTAATGTTAAACACAGTGGATCTCAATGGCATCCAGAATGAACATTTTATTATCCCAAGAATGCTGCCATGTCCAGGATAGTGTTCTGGTGAGCAGGGAAATGAGGAAGAGGAGATGCAAAATGTGCAAGATAAAGCAGTTTTTTTTTCCCTCAGGCAATAGGAATTGGAAATTCTGGAAAGTGGAGTATTACTACTCACTGGATTATTGGAGCATTTTATTATTTCACATTTATCATTAACATTTGATAACTAAGTAAGAAATAGAGGAAATATCTCAGTAGCGTGGGAATATAAAAGGTATTTGTGCCAAGTATAATTGTCAGCTCAGTAATTTTTTTGTTATATGCAATTCAAAATAAGGTTATATAACATCTGTCCATACATATGGAACAAATACGGAAGTAAAATTTGTTCAGTGTTCGGTTTTTCAAAGAGTATCAGCCAGATTGAGTGACTTTTCCTTTAGGGTACACCTGTACTATTTAAAGGGTCACTGGACAAGAGATATTTACATACTGAGCTGTGAAAACAGCCTAGTGATGCCACTGATCTCCTATGTAGTTGCATCATGTTTACAGGTAAGAAATAGCAAAGCTCGTAGTACAACCACTGGCTAATGGAGACTGGTGGAGTCTTACAAATACACATATTGATTCATTTTAAACACAATGACTTTATAACAAAAAGTGTGAACGTGGTAAACTGGTTTTAGCAAAGTGACTAATGCAACTCTTTTCCCAAACCGGCTTTAGGATATTAAACACTGAAATGCTTGTTAAGTCCTGAAAACTGGGACTTTATTCTCTGCATTTAAGATATTATGGGGATTTTAGGGGATTTGGCAGGAGGTGATATGTACAAGAAAAGAGATGGCTGCAGATACCACATATTCACAGACACGTTTCATTGAATATCCCGGCCTCATTTCTGATCATTCAGCCTTGGGTTGGGCATGTAAGCTGGTGATCTGAAAGTTTTAGAGCAGATTTTTATCTTTATGTTTTGTACAGATGCAGAAAGACCCCCAAAAACCGCATCCAGAGGAACAAAGTCAACCCAATATGCCCGAAGCAGCACCAGGTCCGTTTAATTGCCAGTAGGGGTCACTACTGAGCAGCAAGTATCTAAGAGGTGTCCATTTTCTAACTTATCCTGGTTAGTGTTGTGGTGGGGCCTGGAGCATAGCATCGTGCACAAGGCTGCTGTACACCTTGGAAGGGATGCCAATCTGTTGTAGGGAAGCGAGATTCAAATCCCCCAACCCTGGTGATGTAAGACTTTGGTGCACATTGAACCATGCATGTCAAATATGCCTCAGTCATCTTTGATATATGTAAAACACTAATGCATTTTTGAGTAGTAATGGGAAATAAAGATATGTCACCTTTGTTAGCTAGTGTCTAAAATCAAGTCATTCACAAGATGGGCAAGTCATTCAACACTCTATTTGCTAGGACAGCAATCTAGCAAGAGTCAGTAGCTACTGGTTTATAACTACTTGAGTGATTTTCCCATTAACAGAAACAATGCTTCTCTTCTGAAAGCAGGAAATCTCTTAGCTAAACCGGCCATGCTGTAGTCAGTCAGAGCTTAAGTTTATGTTGTGCTTATGTTGTGATAGAATCCATCACAGTCCATTGCCTACCAGTAGGGGGGAAGTGGATTAAATATTAACGGCCTCAACTCAGCTTTAATGAGCAGTGATTCAGCTGTCATGACAGATGGATACTGGGATCAGAATCCTGAGGTGGCTGCTTAGGAAATGCCAGGCACATCATAAATGACATGAAACCGTTCTTCATTCTTGGATGACTTGCTTTCCTATAACATACTGCAACACTTTTTCCAGACCAAAGCAGGCCAGCCCAAGAACTATGTCAACTGTGCCAACAGCTTAGGTATCCCTCACTTCCTGGATTTCATGGCTGATGTGCGAGTGTCCACATTTTAGCAAACAGCTCCCACCCCTAGCCTGGCTCTGAGCCACATCCTGCTCCTTGAAGCACGTCTGAAATCTTCCCTGCTCTCTTTGTGACCGATCCGTCTTCCTTTCCGTCTGGCAGTGACCGAGTGTGTCCACTGCAAAAACGGCAGAAGCAGTGACAACAGAGGCGCCAAGCTTGGGAGACGATACACCGTAAGTCTGATGTGCCAAATATTATGCATCAAAATTCCTCATTTTCCATATTATGCACCTGAATATGCTAATGATGTGCTCCCATAACTGCTGATATTTGTTAAAAATGATCTGTGAGAGGGAGTAAAAATGCCGACTGCCTGGCAGAGAGCTAGGAGCTAGGAAGCAAAAACGTGGACCCCTGGAGACCGGGTGGGAAACACTGCACAACAGGGCACAGAATCTGCCGCATTAATATATGAACAAAATATATGATTAAAACCCATGACATAATCCAAAGGGAGGAAATACATTTCATATGTAACAAAAATTTTACAGCGCCTGTTGGAGACTCCAGAACTAGATAACAGGAAATTTCCCAATAAAATAACAGCAATTAAAGCAAAAAGTATTGACAAGAGGTATGAAATGCTCTCCCCGTTTCTCAGTCTATAGAGTACTCCCAGCAGTGGTGAGAAGCCAGGAGCAGAACCTGGAGTAGGGGAGCAAGCAGCATCCCATGAAGTGCCTCTGCAGAGCGTCAACACACTACTGTAGCGGATGAAATGAAATAAAGAGAAAGAGCTGATCCTGTGTGCATTTTGTTTATAATGTAGCAGAGAAGCCATGGTCCTTAGGAGACACTTCATATTTTCTGAAAAGTGGAGGTACTATGATCTGCTGACTTAAGGTCACCTGAGGGTCATCGAGCAAACCAGTAATGGTGGGGGTAGATGGGAAGGAAAGGATTACTGCGCATTTTTTAAAAAGTATAACCGTTTGAAGAGGGGTGATTCAGCTCCTTGAGATCCCTTTTGAAGATTTCCATTAAAGCCATAATCCCTGGTTTACCACACCGAAATTAATTTATCCGCAGAGGCTTTCTATCTGAATAGCACTTCGTCTGAATTAAGAAGCAGCCTTCGGGATTCATAATGCCCTCCATCTGGACTGTTTATACCTCTGCCCCGCTCCCCACCAGCCTGTTAGCGGCTCTAGAGATGCCCCAGGCTCTATCTGGTGTAGCCGAGCTTAAGACTGCTCCAGTCGGGCCAGAAACAGAAAGCATCATCCTGTGCTTCATGACAGTTCCCCTTCTACCCGAGACCTGGCCTGTGAGGGAGATATTTGTTTTGGACTAGGAGATGTAAATGAATGGAGAACCTGTAAGTGCAAAACAGACAGGTAAGAGTGTCCCGGAAGCAGAAAGCTGGACAGTGTTTTGGAAGCATTCAGTTTATTGACAGGTAAGAGGTTAATCTTATTGCCAAGAAATAAAAAAATAACATTTCCCTCATAGTATCATCTGGATCATTACGGACATAGTAAAGTAGATTTTTGAAGTCCCTAAGAAACTGGGATTTTAACAAATAAACAAAAAAAAAAATATATATATATAAATCGGCAACTTCCGTAACTGAAAGATATATAGGTGGTTGGTTACGATGATGATTTTAAATGGAAAATCACTATATTTAAAAATCATCATCAAAATGGTAAACGGTGAGAGAGGAAAAAGGGAACTATCGCCACCTTGTGGCTAGCATGATATACTGCAAATTACTCCGCGAAATTAAGGTCAATTGCCAGTTACAGCATTAGAACACTACGTACTTGGTCCTTTTTGTTTCTCCTAAACACACCTACGTAGCAGTAATCAGCACCACAGATTTGATATAATATTTTTCACTTCCCTATATGAAATAACGAATGGAAACAAATCTTTTCACTTCTGTTTACACTCCGTGAACGAGCACAAAAATATATAAAGATATAAAAAAAAAAGAAATGACATTAGAAACAGGAAACGGTCTTAAAGCCGAGCTGATCAAAGGTATCCAGGGCATTAGTGCTAATGTATCAATTCATATTTACATTTATGGCTTGTAAAGGCTACCAACATATTGTAGGTACAACTTGCTGTTACACGGGACATATATGTAACTGCTACGGAGGCACTACCAGGCAAACTTCACAGTAACTTCATGGCAAGCCATCTTGACATGAAGCCAGACATTTCCTGTGCTGGTTTAAGAACAGAGTCCTCGTTTTCCGCTTGGAAATGAAATTCCCTTACAAGGCAAAAGTTCCCTTATGCTTTGAGTCCAGAGTACAGTCTGGTTTCACTGTCCGAAACAGGCAGCGTCACTAGCCCACACCATTGCCACCGTTCTTCCAGCCTCAAGGTCACAAGGCTTGTATAACGTGGGGGACAGTTGTGTTTGTTCCACAGTCAACGTATTCAAAGGTGTCCAAGGACAGCTCCTCAGAATGAGCGAGATAGTACACGGTCAACTTGATCCTGCGGGAGGCAGGACAACAATTAGCCAAAATAGCTGTTCCTTACAGAATTCAGAAAAACACATTCAGCTATCCTACCACCTGTTGACGTTTTTGTGAAAAGTGAAAGAAGGATAGGAACGTCACATTAACAATAACAGAGAGGGTAAAGTTTCACTCATTTGCTCTTTTACAAGTGCTTGTTTAAGGCCACTGGGTCACAGTACAAAGAAAACCTCCCCACTGACAAAAATTAACATGCAACCGTTAACTAACCGAGCTCCTTTTACAGACGTCTGTAACATTTAGCCTTAATGGAGACTATCGAGAGCGGCATGGTGGGATGACACAGTGCTAACCACACCGGCACCATGCCGCACTGGAGACAGTCTCCATTAAGGCTGTGCATGTGCATGTGAATGTGCGAGGGTGCCCTGGGATGGGCTGGTTCCCCCATCCTGGGCTGTTCCCTGCCCTGCACCCATAGCCTCCGGCATAGGCTCTGGACCCCCCGCGACCCTGAATAAGGCAAGTGGGTATAGAAGAAGGGTGGATGGATGAGTGGGCAGATGAATGGGAGGGCGGATTGGCGGGTGGATAGATGCGCAGGCAGATGAATGGGAGGGCAGATGGATGGATGGGCGGATGGATGGGCAGGCAGATGAATGGGAGGGCGGATGGGCGGGTGGATGGATGGGCAGGTGGATGGATGGATGGGCGGATGGGTGGGCAGGCAGATGAATGGGAGGCCGGATGGATGGTGGGCGGATGGATGGGCGGATGGGCGGGTGGATGGATGGGAGGGCGGATGGATGGGCGGATGGATGGATGGGAGGGCGGATGGATGGGCGGATGGGCGGGTGGATGGATGGGCGGGTGGAAGGATGGGCGGGCAGATGGGCGGGTGGATGGATGGGCGGGCGGATGAGCGGGGGGATGGATGGGCGGGCGGATGAATGAGATCGGAAGAG
>JAODKL010000095.1:25208065-25228842 GCA_026780765.1 Petrocephalus schoutedeni | reverse complement strand
GCAGATGAATGGATGGGCGGATGGATGGGCAGGCAGATGAATGGGAGGGCGGATGGGCTGGTGGATGGATGGGCGGGCGGATGGGCGGGTGGAAGGATGGGTGGGAGGATGGATGGGCGTGCAGATGAATGGGCAGGAAGATGAATGGGAGGGCGGATGGGCGGGTGGATGGATGGGCGGGCTGATGAATGGGAGGGCGGATGGGCGGGTGGATGGGCGACTGTATCCCACAGTAACAGTATTAAGTTTTAATATCTGCTTTTTTACATTGCTCCTGGAAGTTCACTGTGTTCTCCCACAGCACAAGAACATGCGTTTAACTGAACCATCTAAAAAGTACGCAAAGTGCATGAGCGTGCCCCTCATGATGCCCTACCATTCCATCCAGAGGTGCTCCTGTCCCAGCCCCCCCACACACACTCACACACCTCCAAACAGTGGTTTGAATTATGAAACTGCCAATGCAGAAATTGGCTTTATTTTTATCCTACCACCACAGCAGAGAAGCAGAAGCTGTCCAATTGAAACACAGAGTGAGAGTGAGTGATGTTCCTCAAGTGAATCAGTGACCTGCATGGACCCCGAGGGGTAGAGCAGCACCAGGGGAGGAAGAACAGACCAGAAAAGGCCTCAGCAAGGAAGCATGATACTCACTGCAGATGCAAAAACAAGGTGTGGATTCGGATGGACTGGCTTTTGCAATAATCACTGCAACACAGAAAATAGCACTTTTGTGTAAATTGCCTATCAGCACCTGACCAACCCCCCTTGTGAATGTGATGTGTTAATGTTGCGATACAGCGCTTCGTAAAAATAAAAACGTATTTGTAGACCAGGGTACAAAAAAAAATTATCAAACCTCTGCTGCATTTTTTACTAAGCCATGTTATTGATTAAGCTATGCCGCAGTAATTAAGGGCTGTTTTTTTTTTGCAGTAATGTCAGTAATAACAGACATAATGTCAACTTACTTCAGTCCAGGGTCTTCAATAGAAACAAAGATGTTGTATTCATACTGAAAAAGGACATTTTAGAAGACTGTTAATATAATAAAGAATAATGTTAAAAAGTTTGCAATTAAAATATACCCAGAAATACATTCATCACATATACAGAAAACACTGGGTAACACTTTCTATGAAACCCATATTGATAAAGCCTAATAACTTCTTATAATTCACTGTAACACATTCATAAAGTTTTATAAACACAGCTATAACCATTTATAAAAAGGCATAATGCATTATAGTCAGATGTATTTTTCATTATGAATGTTCTATGAATTGCCCATTTGTAATGCACTATAGATACCTTTATAATGCAGTACAAATCATCCTTAATGCTTATACCAGCCATTAAAGTGCATTATAGATGAAAGCTTCATAAAGCATTCATAATGCATAATACATATGGAAATAATGTGTTATGCCTTATGATAAATGTATATAGCCATGTTCATAATGCTTTATGAATGCATTGTTCTTTGTTATGAATGCGTTTATAAATTACAAAAAATATGGCCTTAAGTAAAGTGTTACCAACATCTGCTTAAAAAAATATATGTGTTGAGTGTTTCAGTATCAAAGTGTTGAATTACAGTCTATATTACTTTTTTTGCTAATAATAAGATTTAGCCAGCTTTATTTTATAAAAAGAATAATTTGTTAGATCCAAATGACAGCCATTTTCATTTAGTTCTCTGTGTCACCAATACTGAATGATACAATAATGCCCTAAGCCTTCAAAACAAACAACTGGTTTTACTAGGAACATTACAAGGAAACAGTCAGCATGACTAGATATAGATGTTAACTTGAACTGCACGCAGGTTTTAAAAATCACAGAGCTGGTTTTGCAGCTTTGCACCACAGTGTGTGGTGCTGTTGCACGATACTCATGTTATTTCTTTTAAAATACTCTACTAACTTCACTTACAACAATTGAGAAGTGCAGGCCTGTTTGGTACACTCCTCCCAGTTGACTGTGCTCCATATATACTTGAATTATCTAACAATTAAATTTTCTATCAATATCGTGTTAGAAGCTAAATATTAAAGACCACGTAGACGAGGCTGAGACTCACCAGCTTAACTGAGCGTGGTTTCACCATGGAAACATTGCTAATCTTGGATTTTCCAACAATGGTGTCGATGATCAGGACCTGCAAGTCCAGGTTGCGCGCCTCTACAGCAACAAAGTTCTCGTTGCTGATGTTAATGAGGTTCTGGAGATGACGAAACGCACAGGCCTGGATGAAGACGCCCAAGGCTCAGCCAGCCGCAGGACTGAGACCGTGCCACTGCGAATAAGCTTGGCCAGCACGGAGGTTCCGAGGGTACTCACTCTGATGGTCATGTTGACCGTGTCGGGAGAGAAGTACACCAGGACAGACTGGATGGCCATGGGGGAAAGGGAAACGGTCCGCGGGAAGAGGAAGAAGAGCAC
The DNA here is from genome assembly GCA_026780765.1 of Petrocephalus schoutedeni. Lineage (NCBI taxonomy): Eukaryota > Metazoa > Chordata > Actinopteri > Osteoglossiformes > Mormyridae > Petrocephalus > Petrocephalus schoutedeni. The sequence continues at coordinate 25,226,397 of JAODKL010000095.1, read as the reverse complement.
CAGCACGCAGACCACGAGACACAGCAGCACAGACATGCACACATACCACTTCCTGAGGAGGAGACAAGGCACAAACAGCGGCGGAAAAATATATCACCCAGAAATACTATTTATAACACACAGACAGAATCAGTCACCTCTTATAATGCATGTCACCCTCTGTCGCTTTAACACTGAAGTATATCAGATAAACAAATGTGCTATATGGTCTGAGCGAACTTGTCAAAGGCAGCACCTAAAGCGACATCCAGCAAACTCTCTCTCTCTGGGTTGGCTTTGTAGATCCACCTCAGTTATAATGTATCTAGCTCATAAAAAGGAATATACATACTTTAACTATTGTAAGTTCACCCATGAAGATCTAAGCAAACGGACCACAGAAGTACAATTAAAAAGAGGCATGGATTTTGTGTATAAAGAAATAATGTTATTTAAAAAGAAAAACATGCATTCAATTTCATGTATGCACTACAAATACGTATGTCAGATCCTGGTTAATTTTGAATATTAATAGTACCACAGGGAACAGATTGAAGTAGATGGTCAAAAATAAGGTAATGTATCATTTGAGTGCTTTCCACTGGCCTGACAGCAAATGCACTCAAGTTCCACGGTAGGACTGATGAAGCGACTAGTTAGCGACAGCTGTCTGCAGGAGTATTGTTGAATGGACATGCCAATCTACCGCACGCTACATTTTGTGCTAAAGGGCAGGGGCTGTTATCAAAGGACTCTTACGTCTGCGGTGGCTTCAGCCTCTGGTCACTGCATGGAATGACTGCCACCAGCTGTCTCTCCTGGCCTGTTGAGACCCAAATGGGATGTCATACAACACGGGGCTGAGCAGAGCCACTACCACACAGACAGCCACGGCACACTCACACATGGGATGGGGCGGCTTCTTCATGCATACAAACGTACACCGCTGGGGGGCCTGGTGGGTCGAACAAGCCAGAAGACCAACCTCGCGGGATGCGTCCTATCCCCCGACAGGTGGGGCAGTCTGTGAAGTCCTCCCCGCCGATGCTGCTGTAATCCTTCCGAGATGCTTTCCTTCCCCTGTTGAGGACTGGAGCGTCTTCCGCCTCCTCTGCGGGACTGTGCTTTTGCCCAAAGGACACCCCCATGGCTGTGTCCTTCTTAAACAGTGCCTAGCAAGATCAGGATCTGTCCATTCTGCAGTCACAGATTAAACAGGTTGCTTGAGATCACCGGTCAGGGTACCTTCTTTGCATGACCTTTCAGTTCCAGAGCAGCGAAGGCGCGATTCAGGATCCTACTGTATGTTTTAGTAAAGTACTCAATCCGAATCACTTGAGTAAAATTACCGGATTTACAAAAGTGTCTGAAAACGATTTCGGATAACTGCATCGAATACGCACCTAATCGTAATTTATTTGGGGTCTCAAATGAGCTACTGAGCCAGGAAACCAGCTCTGGACATTTAATTCGATGCTAAAATAAGTGTACTTGAGCTTCAAAACATCGGCCCCAGGAAAGCAGTGACGGCCGAATCTGTCCCGGATTCGCCGCAGTTTAACGCAGTACTGCCTGGAGCCCGAATATATATGCGGTAGTTGAAGTTGCAAAGCTTGTTCTGCGCTGGCACGGAAATACAGATTTGCATTTCCCTCTCCCGATTTTAAAGTTGTTTTCTAAACCCTTTTCAAACTCACCCGTCTGTTCCACCAACAAATGTTTTTCAGACGCAGATCTCCTTCCTTACTCTTATCCTCCCGAAAACTTTAAGCTTGTAAGATTTTTTTTACGTTAAAACATCGCAAAATCACGCAACACTCCCGTTCTTAGGAAAACCAAACAGGATTAAATGTCTGACTGATTAACAAGCTGCGCATTTGCACAATCTGTTATATAGAACAAAAAAAAAACAATTAAAAACGCAACATCTGTTTAACCGTTATGATCTCGATAAAAATAACCTGCTGTAAAAAATATGGCTGAAATTAATCTTACCCCACGGCTAGACTGCTGGGACCCCCGTCATCGTGCTGAGGAAGGGATCACAGGGTCATGATCATGACAGGACGAGTATGTCGATGGTTACAAAATCATCACACGACCGCTTTCCTTTTCCTCAGGTCGCAATGCCGGAGCATTCCTCGGGCTCCACCCAGTGGCATCTTGCGGTACTGCATGTATCTCGGCGCCTGCGGCATTTTTTGTGACTTTTCAACAGAAACAACAAACGGACCGCCCCTTATTTTCCAATACAGCGCTTATAAAACAAGGGCAAGGCTGTCAAGTAGAGATTTCCTGGCTAAATAATATTAATATGCGAGTTATTCCTATATTATGATTTTTCCTGAGACCAAATATGGCATACTGTCTGGAAAATGTCTTCAAAAGTGTTTTCTTTTCTGCTAAAAATCACAAATAAATGGATCTGAAGGTCAGTTGTTCCGAGTGGATGTAACCCGCTTTTTTCCATGTTCTGTGTATTTCTACTAGACCACTAGCAATGAATTATAACATATTAAAGGATTTTTCTTAATTTTTTCGTGTTCCCTAATTAAAATGTTTCAAAAGAAACATCGTGTCTTAATACTGATGCTTTAGTAGGTAATGAACTTCGAGGTTTTTTCTGCCTCAGTCGTATCACTTTCCACCCCGTTAGATTGCTGTAATGTCCCTTTATGACATCACCCTATTGTGGGAAAGAACAACACAATGGTCAGTAAGCGTGAGTTCGATCTATTTTGTGATGTGTCATGGTTTCTGTTTGTCTCACTCTGCCACATTTCACACTCAGCTTTCCTCCCATTATATTAACAGCATGGAAACGTCCTTCAACATAAAATGGTGAAACAGCTTCAAATTGACCATTAGGTTTACACATTTGCCATTTCATGATAAAACGAAACTAATACCATTCTAACCACCAAAATATTACTACATATTTGACAGGGACAGGAAGAGACTTCGTAGCAGGAGAGACCCATGTCTGCCATAATGCTATCCATCCATTCATCCATGTTCTGTAACCGCTTGTCCTATTCAGGGTCGTGGGGGGCCCAGATCCTATGAGGTGCAAGGCAGCAGCCATAATGAATAAAGTGGAAATAGATTTTAGATCATCACAGCAGTTTACAGAGGACTGAGACGTCACACTTCAGCCCGGTGAAGCGAGCCACTGAGTAAGAGGCCATTTAAAGCAGACCTGGGTGGCAGTTAATACTGCAGTCCAAGGCTATTCAAATCAATGTCCTCAAGGGCTGATCTGTGCTGATTTTCCAGTCTTCCTTTACCTGTGAGCCTGGTGTGAGCCTCTGGCCAATCAGAATCAGTAACTAAAAAACTAACTGAACTGAAAACAAGACCTGGATTTGGAATGGAGGGCCAGATTTGAAGATCCTTGTCATAGCTGCACACCTTCAAGGCCAGGGTTCCTTTCCTACCCCTGCCTCCGTATGATTGGAGTTTTCATGCTTTTCCTTCAGGCACTCCAGTTCTCTACCCAGTCCAGAAGCATGTAGTTAGATGAACTGTTCTAACTGCTCAGAGCGTGTGAGCCTTGTGATTGGCTGGCATCGCATCCAGGCCATCCCCTGCCTTGTGATTGGCTGGCATTGCATCCAGGGCTTCCCCTGCCTTGTGCCCTGGTCTTCCTGGGATGGGCTCCAGATTCACTGTGACCCTGTGCCACACAGGTTGCATGAGAGATGGATGGATTAAAACACTGGAAAACCAAGCAAGGAGAAGGATGTTTGTATAGTTCATCCAAACATTCCAAATTCCTCCCTCAGGTCAGTAAATTAATCTGAACAAAAAGGGGCAGTGATATTGTAATTAACTTTATTAAATCATATAAGCAACAAACATGATTTTAGAACAAGTGCATTTCTGTAAAGTGCTTATCCAACATAATACAAAAAGCGTGAAAGCGGTCCCCCAAGATGCCATGCTCAGCTCATGCAACAGAGCCTTCAGTGAAACCAAGTCCTGCCCTTCGGCAGCAGGGCAACGCCACGTACCATCCAACCATCAAGTGAACAGGCTTACTACCATCTCTGGACATTAAAACCCCTTTGGTGCCATTTTTTACGTGGCTGATCAGTAAAGAAGTGAAGGAGAGGTTCCACCGGAGGCTGCCATATCACCGTGAAGGAAAAACTGATTCCTACCGAGACACCTACGAACTGAACCTCCACAGCAAAACCACCCCAAGCCTCACCGTTTCTCAATAACACCTAAGAATATGAGTCAAACACTTAGCACTGATGCAGGTACTCATTAATTGATACCATTTCCTGTTTCACAGTAAACCTAGACTTCACTTTCCCTAAGGAAAAAAAAACACAATGATTATCAAATGCTAAATTTTATTACCTCTCTTCCTCATCTAAAAGCTGGAAAAAGATTGTGTTCACCTCCAATTTGCAACCACAAGCCTAGGAAAACAGATGATAGTATGACAAATGAATACTAACCTGTGCAATGTATATATTTCCCCTTTTTTCTCCCCCAACTTTAATAAGCAACTGACACCACTAACTGACCCCCTGCCAGCTACCACTTATAAAAGCTAATTCTCTTGGTGTATTCTTCAGCCTCGCCCCAACTGGAATGTACTGCGGGACCCAACACTTAAATCCCTGGTTACATATACAATCTCACTGTACTCATTATAATTTCTCCCAGTAACTTAACTTAACTTAAAGTAACTTAACTTCTCCCAGTCATTTAACAATCCCCACCGTGGTCGTGCTGGGGCAGGGCTCTTCAAGATTGCAAAATTAAAAGCATATACAATTCTGCTCATTTTCACTTAAAATCTTCATAAAAGTCTTTTTTCCCCCTCTCACTACATTTTCCTTCCACGCGCATACTGCAAAAGCTTAAATGCAGAGCACTTAAATCACTTATTTGGGTTGGTTTGGACGATTTAGCTGACAATAAAAATACATATATTAAATACAGCTCCAGTCTAGTAAAAACAAAAACATTCTCTGCTGCACCACTTGGTTCTCGAGGAGCACGTTTTAAGCCTTTGGGGACGAGGAATTTCACACATGGTTAGTTTCACACAGGTTCCCCTTATTTACCACCAGAGCGTGAGCCGTGGGTTCACTTAAGAACAACAGTGCAGCCCCCACCCCCCGTAGAGAAAAGTACAGCACAGAAGAAACACAAGAAGTCAGTCTCACACAAAGCTGAGCCTGCAAGCCCAAACTGTACCTCTACACAGAAATTTCTAGCAATGGGAGGGAACAACAGCAAATAAAACATGGCTTGAAACATTATCTGTCAAGTCACATCAGAAACACATGCCAACTAATATCAGAATCCTTTCAATAAATCATTAAAAACAAAAAATAAGAGGGACGTATTCTATGCCAGCATGGACTGGTGCCTAATCTAAGGCGTACCCTGCTTTGAGACCGATGCTTCCTTGGATGGCAACCCTAAAGCGGCTCCAGGAAACCAGATGTGGAGACAGAGAGATGAGGAATGCCAAGTCCTGCTTTCACTTATATAAACACAACTAAACTGATTTGAACTAACGAAAAGTGTCAACTCCGCGTCCATCACAAGCACAGCACTATAATGATACAAGGTGCTCTCGACAAATCAGACAAGCGAGATTCGGAAAGAGCATCCCTTTCCTTAGGTTCACTTCAATTAATCCACTAATTACCCAGATTAAAAATCAGGCTCATCTAAGGTTCAGGAATATTTTGAAATGAAACTGAAACGTTACCAAGTCTATCAACATTTACTGCACAAAAAGGCCAGTGACATCACAAGGCGTCTCACTGACGGACACAGGAATGTTTGTTCCTCCCCGCCTCCTCTCTCTCTCTCTCTTCCCTCAAGCACTGAACGCTCTGTGAAACATCTAGACCAACACTTTGGTCCTTCAAGGAAAAGAAATATTTTGCGCTGCATTGTTAAGGTGACATTCAGAAGTGCACCCCAAACCTCTGATCCCTCTGGTACCCACGTGTCAATATGGCGGTTTGTTTTTAGCCTAGCTGGTCACAAAAAATGGGTTTACTCTCCACAGAGACGGTCATGCATGTCATTTATACAAAGCTTCAATACATATCTACACGTTTGAGCTATAACAACTGTCTTGAAGTCGCACAAAAGCCCAGATTAATTTCGCACTACCATACTATGTTCTAGCAGGTACACTAGAAGAATAATTAGGCAGGAGGTTTTATTTTGTTCCCAGACTGATAGGCTGCCGTTTTCCAAATATGCTGACCTTATTCCCCGTTTTGTTTGTTTACCCTGGTAATAGCATAAGTGTCCCAGCTACATTAGAGATAATATATCACCAAACACAGAGGCCTTTACCTAACGATTTTAGTTATATGCCACTTTCACTGTGAAGTTTAATACAAAGAAATGGGGAAACCACTCTAGCACCCTCAGGCAGGGAGTTGGCCGGCAGCGTCTGGCCACTCCGTGTGGGGTTGATCTACGCAGCAACGGGAGCGCTGTCCTACGAGAGAGAGGAGGAGGAGCAGCAGGAGCAGGAGCGGGAGTGGGAGGCGGCCTGGGCGTGGGAGGCTCTGCCCTCAGTAGCGCGTGGCGTACCACTCGTTGTCGGCCATCTGCACCAGCTCGTTGACCACTTCCAGCAGGTTGTGGTTGTGTTTGCGCAGCAGCCGGCGGTTGAGCTGCCGGTCCCCGAAGCCCATTTCCAGCAGCACCGCCATCATGGTGGCATCCTGGCTGGCCGCGTCCCCGGGCGGCTGCGAGGCAGGGACCAGGTCAGCATCAGACTATCAGGCATTTTTTCTGACATACGAGGAATGTTCAAAAAGTTTCCGCACTTCTACATTTTCGTCAGAAACGGTGAAGACGGGAGGAGCAGTGATTGGTCATGTTTGAGCGTGTCATGTCACTAGTTCTGTCTGGCAAGCTGGCTGCCCTTGCTTGTTAGCATAAGAGTGGTCATCCTTGTGGCGAAGATGGCTGCGAAACTTGTGACCAAAGAGGAACAGTATTCTGTCTTGTGTTTTTGGTGGGCAGAAGGCATGCCAGGAGCACAAAATCATCTCCGCATGTGTGCTCAGTATGGGGGTAAAGTTTTCTCTGGTGGAGTCGTGGGTCGACATGTTTGAGAAAGGTGGTACTGGTGCGATGATGATGATGATGATGATGATGATGATGATGATGTGAAAGCCGCGGTGCATCAGTGGCTACGCGCTCAACCAAAAACACTTTTTTGATGGCCACGCAGGGAAAACTAACGCAAAAGAAAGTGACTAAGTAGAAAAGTGATGCAGTGCAGAAACTTTGACATCCCTCATATAAACATGCAAATGAGTAAACTGACCAATGGCGGGCCGGGCTGTCCAGTGAAGAGGGCCTTATAGGCTGAGGCTGCCACAGACAGTGCTCCCTTGACAAGCCCCCCAGCGATACCTCCGTGTGCCCTGTAGGGAAGGAGGAAGCACAGTGAAGATAGCATTTACAAGAGGTGCAGGAGCACAGGGAAATCAGGGTTTACAGGAGAAGCAGGGAAGGAGGGAGTGCAGTGAAGACAGGGTTTACAGGAGGAGCTGAGAAGGAGGGAGCACAGTGAAGACAGGGTTTACAGGAGGAGCAAGGAAGGAGGGAGTGCAGTGAAGTCAGGGTTTACAGGAGGAGCAAGGAAGGAGGGAGTGCAGTGAAGACAGGGTTTACAGGAGGAGCAAGGAAGGAGGGAGTATAGTATATAGTACATAGTATAGTGAAGACAGCATTTACGAGAGGTCCAGGAGCACAGGGAAATTGGGGTTTACAGGAGGAGCAGGGAATGAGGGACTGCAGTAAAGATGGGGTTTCAAGGAAGAGCTAGGAAGGATGGAGCACAATGAAGAAGGGGTTTACAGGAGGAGCAGGGAAGGAGGGACTGCAGTAAAGACAGGGTTTCTCTGAAGAGCAGGGAAGGCTGGAGTGCAGTGAAGACACGGGGTGCAGGGAAGAAGGGTTTACACATGGACCGCCAACCTGGGATCCTGTGAGTCCTGCTGACTGGAGTCAGTACTGTCGGGGGGGCTCGCTGCGACTGGGGAAGTCTCCTGACTGCTTCCTGAGACATGACCAGAAAGATTTAAAATAAATGCTGGACAGAGGAAAAAGCACTATGCAAAAAAGAGTGTATCTGAATCTGGCCCCAGAAACATCACACCAGGGCCTCAAACATCGAAGACACCAAAATGGCTGTAACCTCAGGGCATTCTCCTCCAATGAGACATTTAACTTAAAAATGGGTTGTGCCATTGAAAAGCAGGCTTATAATAACCTACTCAACACTACAGCAGTATCCTGCTCATCTACTTTAAGGACACTGATGACACTTCCTCTTCAAGCCACAAACATTCAGTTTGTGCCACATAAGAGAGAAGATATTTGACTACACACAATTTCATACCATTATGAATTCTTTGTCATGAAGACATCACCAACAAATTAAAAAATTAAAATAAAATTAAATTAAATTACTGCCCACTCTAGAAATTTTTCTCGTTATCACTAATGTGCATAGGGATCTTTTATTAAGGCTTTGAGCGGGAGACAGACAGGTCTCACCATCCATGGGATCGTCGCTCTGATACAGCTTGTCATTTGCGATGACCCCTGATTCCACCATACAGGGCAACTGTGACCTGAAGCAACATTCGGGTCCAAAGGTCAGGCCACTTGAGGCAGTATGTTAATCAGACCACAATTAATCCTGCATTAAACTGGGTGAGGCACCAATCAGCACTAGTTGTGGTGGTGCCATCTCTGGTGAAAATGAGTATTACACATTGATTGTCTTGCCTGGTAGGTGACCGCTGAGTGGCAGGACCAGGGGCAGTAACCACTACGGGCGTGAGGGGCACAGCATCCAGTGTCTGGGAGGTGCACAGCATGTCATTGACGCTGCCGTCGCCGCCGGTGGCACACAGGGCCTCCTCCTTACGCTCGCCTTCCGGCGTGGCCCGATTCAGGGGCCCCGGGACGCCCTCCGGACTGCCAGTCTGCGACAGCGCCGAGCTGTACATGGACTCGGCCAGCGGGCGGCTGGTGTCGAAGCAGTCGGGCAGGATGACGATGTAATCCTCAGAGGAGACGGAGGAGGCCTGGCTGCGCACCTCGTCCCGGTCGCCATCGTCCTCGGCTTCCGATTGGCTGCCGGGCTCCGGGCCGCCCTTGCTGGCCTCGCTGTCCGCGCAGGCCTCTGAGAACAGAGCAGAATGCAGTCCATCTCAATTCGCCATCTGAACGGCAGTCCCAGATACCCAGCATGGGATACGTGCAACTGAGCACACGTGCCCCCCCCCCCCCCCCCCCCCCCCTTACCCGGTTCCGCCTGCTCATCTTGCATGGCTTCGGGAGCCCCTTGGGCTGGTCCTTCGCTCTTCCCGACTGCTGGGCTCACAGACGGCGTCCCCCTGCCCTCTGGCTGCTCCTGGCCAGCTCTCTCACAGCGCAAAGAAGGCTCCTGGGCTGCAAGACGGCAAGCAGACAGGGACCAGTCCTGAGTCAGAGTAAGTGACAGCGGGCAGCACAGTGCTTCGCCAAAAGAGTAGTGCAGTCAAGCCTTACGTTATTCACCGGCTCCGAGAGCCCCGTCATAATCAGATTTTTGACGTAACCCAAAAATAACGTGTAAAAAATGCCTGAGAAGGACTAAAGAAAAATAGATGTAGTCATTTCCATTGACTTTAATTTATTACAAAAGTCAGCTTTCACTCCGCAATCTTAAACGGCAATGTTCACCTAGTATTCAGCAAAACAAAATAGAAATTACTGAAATAAAAGTGACTACATTAAATATTTTGTACGGTGTTTCTTCAAAATAAATTACGCAATTACATAGGTTTTGTCAAGCCCTCCGGTCGTCTGCAATGTTTATTTAAGTTCTGTTCATTATTTACTTAGTCATTTAAATTACTACAGACAAGCAACGTAAAGTTGAGTTTGACATATGCTGAAATGACATATACCGGGGTACTGCTGTATTTACACCATTTTTCTACCATATTTTTTGGGCAAGTTACTTGAAATCAACTCCGTAAAACTCAGTGTTCTTTAAAACAATTGAAGGGAACATTATGATTCTGTTGGGAAAGAACAGCGAAACCTAAGATTAACTGGAGCTGCTGGGTCCTTAAGAGGTATACATCACAATGCATTGTGGGTCCGCTACAAGCCCACCTCTGCTGCAGTCGGCCGGCACGCGGCGCAGAGGTCTACGGTCCGGAGCCTCCTCCAAGGTCAGTGAGCGAATCACGGTCTCGCACACGAACTGCGTCCCACTAATGTCCTCCTCCCCCTCTTCCTGGGCAGGAATAGCCATCGCTGGCTTGGGTGCCCCCTGCGTCGCCCCTGGCAGGGAAACCCCAATGCAAGCATTAATAGCAGAAGCTTCTGGTACACCCATTTCTGTGAGATGCCCCTTCTGGTATAATTTCTGTGACACTGTCAAAGCCCTGTGCATCAAGCACTGTCCTTAACACAGGCTCCGTTACCCAAAGCACGCCACTGAAGATCTCGTGCTGTGCATCATCATCTGCTAGATGAACAATATGTACTCGGGTGGGCTCATGTGTAAACTAGTATTAAGGGTGATGCAAGCTTGGGAAGCACATATATAAAGCTGGAGACTGAGAAACCAAGACGAAAACAGCAGACAACTATAGAACTCTTGCAGGACGTGAATTCTCTCTTTCTACCAACCAGAACACAGACTGGATAAAAGATGGCTTTGCATGACAGGATCTAGTCTGCCCGCACGCTAAATCTTGACATTTCCTCGAAAGCCTCAGAATGTGGCAAATGTTTCTTCCCCATCAAGGAACAGCCTGTAATTTAGAGGCCCTGGCGGGTGCAAAATCCCTGTCCCCTCGGCCTTTCAGACACTGATTACATACTGCTGTGGAAGCCATGTTGGGACCAGCCACATCTTTAGAATGGAAGGTTATAAAACCCTGACACTGGTGGAAACTGCTCAGGACCAACACAGGCTCTGGGCCTCCTTGGCCCTAACAATCTAAGACAGAACAGGGCACAAGGCAGACAAACTCCTTGGCTGGGGATGCTAGACATGAATTTATATTATACACATGGTGTACCTGAGCTGGAGGGAAGACTGATATAAAGCTGAGCCTGGGCAAACACTTGTTACCATGTTAATGTACCGTCAGCCTCAGGCGTACAGATGATCCAGCTGGCAATTAGAGGGTAATTTCCTTGTCTTGGATTAAAAAGACCAGCTGGACTGATTTGGGAAAGCAATGTAGTCTGTGCCCTGAATGCCCACTGCCATGTGGCCTGTAGCTCGTTCTCAGTTTTCAGAGAGTAACACAGAGTTTCCCTGTGTTACTGCCAGTTAAAACAGCCCCTCACAGCTGATTCAGTACAGTGTTCATTCTGTAACTATGCTCGATATGACCTCCCTGTCACCTGGCACTTCAGCGCCACCCCTGTGGCAGAATGCCAAAATGACTCTGATACATATAGTTAAAATATCCACCGGCAAATAATCCACTGGGATTATTTTGTTGCTTAAAAAGGAGGGGAAAAATGGACAGTTCTCATATTGCCCAAAAAATCTTTCCCAGTAACAGTACATCCCAAAAACAGGTGCACAGTTACAGGCTCATCTGACACAGTGTCCAACTGCATGTGAGAACGCAACCATATGACTCATTGACATATTCCATGCACAACACAGTTGTAATACTGCAAGCCTAAAATTAGTCTACATCAGACATATATTTTATTGAACATTAGTTTCTATCCTGCAGTTCCTAAAAAAAATTAAAAACAAAAATGGGACGGATAATTAAAAGCTTTGAAACACCAAGAGAACAATTGCATTGGTGGTCATGGAATCTCGTTTGCAAGATCAGCCAAAAAAAAAAATCGACGCCGTTGGACTGGAAGAGCGGACAGATCACGACAGCTCCACAATGGGCGTGCAAGCAGCCATAGCTGAAACATTAGCTTTCACATACTCTTTGACGTGCAGTTATTATGCTCTAAGTACCCTAGACTCGACGTTTCGCTATACAGAGCGATCACTGCGCTGTACGTGGCTGACCGACAGGAAAACCCAAGCACAAGGCCATCAGGGAGAGCCCTTACCCAGAAGGCGTTTCACCCCCTCTGCTTCGGCCTCAACCTTGATCAAGGCCAGATTACACTTCTCCGATAGGGGGCCGTCGTTCGGAACAGGGGACATGCATGGAGTCATGTCTAGGGATTCAGACGACACAAACGCAGCCAGGTGGTTCATCGTAAGCACTCACCGAGGCACACAAACACCACAGCCGTCCCTAGAGAAAGAACGTTAGGGTCCAATCGACCCGCCCGCCCGCCCCTCGGAGGCCTTACCCGCCGGTGTGTTGTGGGGCACCCTCTCCAGTTCCTGGACGATGTTGATGTCAAGCAACTCGAAAGAGAGGAGGTCCTGCGGCAGAGAGGGCAAAACCATCAGGGAGAACTAGTGCACAGTGTCGCAGCGCTGGCGAATGGGCCACAGCCACCATACCTGTGCTGTGAGCAAGTCCACAGAGGGGATGTAATACTCCCTGTCCAAGGAGGCAGACACGGGCGTGCGGCCGTGAGTGCCCGCACAGCACGCCCCCTCCTTATCCGCCGTGCCCTGCTCCTTCTCCTGCAAATGCAGTTTAATGCCCATCAGCTCACGCTAACAGCACGGTGGGTTATGGGGTATCACACGTGGCCTCATGCCTCCAGGGTCATGAGCTCAACCCAAACGAAGGCCCCAGAGTACGGATGCCCTCCACACCACTCATGGTCCAAAAACACGTGGTTAAGGCTGATTTACACTTCTGTGTACTATCTATGCCATCAGGTACAGTGCAGCCGTGTACCTTATGCCAAGGACCGTCTCACACCGCCCTGGCAATGAAAGTACAGGCATCAGGCTATGCTGTTCTACAAAGAAGAATAAAGTAGCTTGGTGTAGTGGTCTCTCTTAAATTGCTGATAATGGATGGATAGATAGAACTTTATTAATCCCTCTGGAAGGTTCCTCCGGGAAATTCAGTTTCTAGCAGCAGCAGAACACCGGCACAAACAATTTGCATTGAAAAAATATATACAAAATAGAATAAAATATAAAAAGGAAAAATAAGAGAATATGAATATGAACATAATTATATAAATATAAAAATATAAAATAAATATAACATGAATACATGTGTCTGTGTGACCAGTGATGTACTGGCATCCCATTTAGCATGTCCCCTGCCTTGTGCCCTGAGCTTCCAGGCGGAGTAAGACCCTGCACTGGATAAGTAAGGTGGGTGGGTGGATGGAGCTGGGGGTGGCGGCTTGGGACTCGCCTGGGCGGTGCAGTATGGTGAAGCGTTCTCCTGCCGGGCGTCAGCATCCACCACGATGCTGCACCACACTCGCGGGCCGAACTGCTCCCCGCGGTGGGCGAGGCGCCAGTGCGAGGTGTAGGTGCCCTCCATGACCGGGGCGACAAAGGCCACGCTCACCACGCCCACCTGGCCGGGCTGCAGGAAGGGCACGGCCACCTCCTTCTCCTTCTCCCGAGAGGCCAGGGCCAGGTTGCCCCACATGAACTTCAGCTGCGGGCACATGGATATTATTACATTCCTGACCCAGCTCCTTTCTGTAAGGCTTAGAAACCCCAGCATTTAGATTTCAGCCTAGCGGCAATCGCCATCAGCCGGTGTCACGGGGATTAAGGTCCCCTGCACGGAGAGGGAAAGGCCGCCCCGTTTGAAACCCCCATGCTTTATCCTTAACCCAAACTATGCCAAGTCTAAAAATAAACCATCAAGCAATCCGCTGCGGACAGAAGCACCTGTGCTAGGCAAACAGTAAAAGTTATTCTGGAGAAGAGTGTCAACTATATGTATAAGGCAACAGTTTATGGTTAGTGTTGCAGACAGGAAAAGATAAGCATGCGAGGCACAAGAAAAGGCGGCGCCATCAGACTGCAGAGAGTCAGTGAGCGAGAGCACGGCAGCACTTCCCCATTTCACAATTACCGCGACCATTGCATCATTCTAGATGAATGGATTGAGCGAGGGAGAGGAGCGAGCACCGGCCACACGATCACCTCGCCGGGACGGGTGACACCGCCCCGGCCGGAAAAAGCCATCTCATGAAATTGCAGCCGCACAAATTTAATCTAAATGTGTAATTTGCTAATGTCACGCAGCACTTTGACTAAGCGACAGAGCTGTTCTCTAGATGGTTGCTATGGCATCAGCTAAATCGCAGTACCTTGGTCTCCGTGGTCCAGGACACAGTCCCAGTGTTCCTCATCTTCCAGTATTTTATGAACTTGGTGCCAGGCTGCATACGGGTCCCGTCTGGCAGGTTCTCATCCAGGAACACGGCGGTCATGGCAGGCATCACAGTGGGACAGGCGATCTTAGGTCTCCTACCAAAGACCACGCATAGCTCTGTAAGACCCCCACTCAACACGAAGGGCTCTGGTCCCCGACCAAAGCCACGCTGACAGAACTGTATCAGTGATCACAGGAGACATATCCAAACTGGGCAGCTTTTAAACTATGCTTACGGACCGTACCCTAGGCAAAAATGTACATATCACACAACAACACTAATGCAACACAAGTGAAACAAGTTTCCAGCACACTTACAACACCAACAACAAAGAATCCGGAGCCTTACTAGAGTATTGTTTTTGTAAGAACAAGAAGTGGTAAGTGGTAATTAGGGACACAATCTGCACCATTGGCTGGGAGTTTGGCTGGGAGTTCCTGGGAATGGTCGTGAATTTGCACTGTGATGCGTTCAGTTCCCCATTCCCTATTGCAGAGCAGCGGGGCAAATGATCACGGCATCATCAGGGTCAGGTAAAACGCAGCCTGCCGGTAACTTACTGCTGCATACAGCTTCCCATTCCCACAAACGGAGACTGGCACGGGAAAAAAAAGAACTGCAAACTAAAAATGTAATTGCATCTCTGCCCTTCCCAGCATCTCTAATGCTGGATAAAACCACGTAGCAGATGTTGGGACGAACATCAGAACACCCAATCAGTGGCAATAGGGTGGAAAGGAACAGGCGAAATTCACATCCAACAGAACTTCCTCCAGGTACACATGCTCCCCCCCGCAGTCCAAACACTAAGAGCCTGGTTAACAGAAGCCTCTCACTTATGCGTAGCGGGATATTGTGTGTGTGCCCTGCGATAAACCCTTCAGGGTGTCGTCTGCCTTTTACCCAGTGATTCCTAGAACAGACTCCAGGATCCCCATGACCCTGTTCCGAGGCATGAAAAAAGGATGGATGGATAGTTCATATGAAGAAATATGCATGTTAATTGCATTAAAATGCGTGCTGTACATTGGAAACCCAACACAGATAAGTGATGCCAACTTGGGGCAAGGTGTAGGGAGAGGCGGCTATCACAAGTACCCCAAATAACCTTTGACCTTTAGCCTTCAGCCTTTAACCTCTGATCCCAATATCCCTATGGAGCACCCTGCAGCTGGACAGACCGGCTGGGCCTTACTCTGGGCTGGCGATCTGGGTGCCCCGGGGCACGAGCAGCACGGGCTGGGGGCTCCGGTCGCCCCGGTCGCAGGCCGAGCTCAGCTGCAGGCCCCGTTTCTCCATCCTCAGCTGCTTCCTGATCTCCTTCACCTCCGCCTTCAGTTGGCGCTTCTCCGCCTTCAGACGCTGCTTCTCCGCCTTGCGGAAGCTCCGCTCTCCTTGCCTCTGGAGTCTGGAGGGAACGCGGGGGCCGAGGCGACAGTGACACGGGGGAAGCCGAGGCAACGGGACCAGACCCGAGTCACGGGGCACTCAAGTGCTTAGAGGAGCTACAGAGACAGATATGCATCTCTACTATTACCATCTGCTATAGCATATAACAGGCTGCAACGCAGCAAGAGTAAACAACACCCAATATATACGAGGTAATTCATTAGAAGTAAGGAAAAACATCACAAAACAAAAGCACTACACATGACCTTTGACGAATGTTCTTTTTTTGTGCAGGGGTTCTCAGACTGATAGGATTGTATGAAACCTTTCATATTTGATGAATATATACTTGATCCAACAGTCCTGGCTACTAAGTGACTCCTCAGCCAGGCACTGCTCAGCCTGACAGCATGTTACAGGTCAGACATCTCTGCTGACTACCACACTCCAGACCGAGCTGAATTACCGGGCTCTTCCCTAAAAAATGTGTAACCTTCAGCAGCAAATAAAACAGATCTGTCCCCTGTGGGGAGGCCCATGCAGTATTTATATTTATATACACACACTATTTTTCAGGATGGCCCATAATCCAGTTTCCGCAACCATTTTATACTTAATTTGTCTTGTGCTGATTAATACCGGCAACTTCCGCCACACTCCACTTTTGAGAAACAACGACCATGGGTTCTTCTTGCAGAACAACAAGCCAAACAGTGACAAGGCCGTCAAATTCTCAAACTGGCTCCAGGAACATGGCTGCATGTCCATAAAGATCTACTAGCCTCTAATGGCCAGATGCCTCTACATCTGGGGTGCCCACACTCTTTTGGCTTGCGAGCTGCTTAAACGACCAGGTCAAAATGATCTACCTACATTAAAAATGCTAAATATATGTTATATATATATTATGTATTTCATATTTATATGCACAGTATATGTTGGTGGACCTTGCATCACTGAATGAACCCTTAAAGCGCAATACAATTCAATACATTTATGGTTTCTTACTTGGTCCGGCTCCCCCACTAATTTTTTAATATCCCTTTTTAGTAGATATACTTTGCTCGCCAGAGTTTTGCATCAGCTCGCAATACATTCGCGTGTTCTGCCGGGTGACGTGTTAGAAGAGAAGGGATCTAAGTAGGTATAGTAACCTAATGTAACAAAGTTTTAATGGGCGCGATCTATCCACACTACCCTCGTGATCTACTGGTCGATCGCGATTGACATATTCAGCACCCTTGCTCTACATGTTCAATGAATGTTCTAATGCTGCACTTTTGCTCACTGAATATCCTTATTAGGGTTTTGCTTTGTTAGAAGTAGCTGTGTAGCTCCTGCTCCAATGCTGCTTACAATTACATCTGGATGTTCATTGGAAGCTCAGCCGAGCTGCACTTATGCCTAGTTGACTCCTTGACATTTGTATGTCGCTTTGGACAAAAGCTTCTGCTCAGTATATAAAACGTGAAATGTAAATAAAGTGGCTGGGCCCCCATTGTGTATTCCCAGACATTCTCAATGACCACAGCAAAGCACAGGCACAGTGCAGTCCTGGCAAGCAGCTGCCTTACAGCGTGGCTCACGCACCTGTAGTGCTCCCCCGGGACCCCGTACTCCGGGATGGAGAGGGGGGTTCCGGCTCTCAGCAGGTGGTGGCTGGGGTCATGGGCGTAGCTGCACTGCTCACAGAGGGTGTAGGCCGGACACACACTGCACCAGGAACAAGAAATTAAGCTGAGATGAGCCAGCGCAGGCAGGGCAGACTGGTCGGCATGCATCAGACAACCAGGGGAGGCCAAGTCGTTTCGGGCAACTCAGACAACTGAAGAGTTGGGGACCCCCACCAGACCTCATGAGTCCATTGGGCCATGCTGATGGCAGGTTCAGAATTTGACATATACCTTGTGAATCCACAGATCCATCTTGACTTGTGTCGAAGGTGCAGGCTACTGTTGGTACTGAATGGTGTGTGGAATGTTGTCTTAGGCCTAAGTGAGCATCATTTACATGCCACAGGATACCCAAGCATGCTTCATAGCCACATTTACCCTTTCTCACATGGCTACCTCCAGAAACGTGCCAGACCTCAAAGCCCTCGTCTTCTTAAGGTGGTACCAGATCTAATAAGCATTAACAAGCAACTTCATCTCAAGTTTTGCAAAATACTATAATTTATATAACCTAGCTACACTCAGGTCTATCATCTAATGCACAGAGATTATTGTATATTCTTGCAGGGAGGGAGCAGATAGTTGGGCACGCACCTACACTGGTATCCACCCCCTGACATCTGCCCTTGGCAGCTGCTGCAGGCAGTCGTGGAGCCAGCAGCCCCCTGCACAGTGGAGCTGACTTCGGGCACCTGAACGCTGGGCTCGGCTGGGTCCGTGGATGCCAGGTGAGGGAGCTTGTGAATGCAGCACTGACCGGAAAACTCGTGACAGATCCTGTCCACTGCCTCCTTCACCACCTGGTCTTTGAACTGAGGAGGAGGACATTGGTACACAGAAAACCAAGAGTGAAGCAAAAAAAAAAAATCCCTTTCACAAGCATCCTTATAAAGTATATATTTTTTTCCACCTACAGGAAACAGTGGCATCTCATGTAATTTTTTTATTTTTTTTTTGGTTTACATAACT
>JAODKL010000095.1:25145984-25168608 GCA_026780765.1 Petrocephalus schoutedeni | reverse complement strand
CAGGTGGCAGTTCTCGCGAGGCTACTGACCGAGTTCAGTTTGGAGAGGCAGAGGATTTTTAAATGATATTATAATACAGGAGATATACGGGAGGACGGCGGGAAAGAGGGGTAAAATACGGTAGTTTCCCGGCCAAAACGGGAGACTTGACAGCTATGATTGTTGTATAAGACACTCAGGATCATTGGTCATAACACTCTGAATTATGAATTATTGCATATTCAAACTGTGCCGGGACTGCCCAATCCTCATCCTGGAGGGCCAGAAACCTACAGTTTGCAGATCTCCCTGCCAAAACACATCTTCATTGGCTAATTACCAGGTTTAGTAGGTGTGTTTACTGTTGGATTCTGGCCCTCCGGGACCAGAATTGGGCAGCTCTGCTATAGGCAGTTTAGGGGCACTAACGTATCTTAGTACAACTCTGTGTACTGTTGGAGGAAACCCATGCGATTTTTTGAAAATTGGGATTGTAAGTCTCTGGCGGTCATGATGTTGTGAGATGTAGCGAGAGGTCCTGATACTCTGTCCTGCACGCTGCAGCCGGATGACCGGGGGACCATCGCGGACGTTCCTGTCCTGAGAGTGACAAGGCAGGGGGCGCAGGCTGTGCATTTTGTGGGCTCTCCACTAGAGGTGGGATCGGAAGTCCAGCTGAAAGTGGACTGGGATCGCAGGTTTGACCACATGCAGCAGCATTCCGGTAAGACTGTTATTAAAGTTAGTAGTTAAGTAGTTAAGTAGTTTTCTGTAGGCATTGTTTTTCTAACATGAGTAAACTTGTTTTTTTGTTTGTTTTGTCTTGCACTCTATATATAAAAAAAAAAATAAGTAAAAAGTTTGTGAACCCCTTGGAATTTTCTATATTTATGTTTAATTCCCAACATGGTCGCATCTTCATGTAAGTCACAATAATGAACAAACACAGTCTCAGAAGTGTGTTCAGAGGTGTGGCCTAGAATTACTTTGATTGATAAAAAACACTAAAAAGTTTGAACTTTTGACGAGAAGCATATCCAGATGGGAATCATGCCTCGCACAAAAGAGCTGTCTGAAGAGCTACGATCAAGAATTGTTAATTTACATAAGGCTGGAAAAGGTTACAAAGTCATCTCAAAGATTCTAGATATTTGTCAGTCTACTGTTAGGCAAGTTGTCTATAAATGGAGACAATTTAGTATGGTGGCTACTCTGCCTAGAAGTGGGCGCCTTGCCAAGATGACCCCAAGAGCACAACACAAAGTCAGCAAAGAGGTAAAGAACTTTAGAGTGACAGCAAAGGATTTGAAGAAGTCATTTGAACTGGCTAACACTCTTCATCATTCAACAATACGCAAAACATTGAACAAGGAAGGAGTCCATGGCAGGACTTCAAGAAGGAAGCCACTGCTGTCAAAAAAGAATTTCTGCATGCCTGAAGTTTGCAAAAGAGCACTTGGACACTCCACAGTGATACTGGGAAAATGTTTTGTGTAGTGATGAAACCAAAACTGAACTATTTGGGAGGAACAAGCAGAACTTCATTTGGTATAAAAAAGGCACTGCATATCAACATTAAAACATCATCCCTACAGTAAAGTATGGTGGAGAGAACATCATGATTTGGGCCTGCTTTGCTGCGTCAGGGTCTGGACAGCTTGCCATCATTGAGGGGAAAATTAATTCCCAAGTTTATCAACAAATTCTCCAGGATAATGTGATGATGTCTGTCTGTTAACTGAAGGTCAGAAGAGGCTGGGTGATGCAACAGGACAATGATCCCTAACATCGCAGCAAATCCACATCACAATGGCTTCAGAAGAACAAAATCTGCCTTTTGGAGTGGCCCAGTCAGAACCCAGATCTCAGTCCTATCAGGATGCTGTGGACTGACTTGAAGGGAGCCATACACAGAAGACAACCAAAGAATATGGTGAGGTTAAGGCAGTTCTGCAGGGAGGGAAGAATGGGCTAAAACTCCCCCCGCACAATGTGCAGGTCTGATCTGCAGTTACAGGAAGCACCTGGTTGAGGTCATTGCTGCCAAAGGAGGGTCAACCAGTTATTAAATCCAAAGGTTCACTTACTTTTTCTATTACCACTGTGAACGTTGAATGCATTTGTATAATAAAGACATGAAAGAGTAGAATTTTTTGTGTGTTACTGGCTTAAGCTCATTGTGTATATCAGTATCTGTGACTTAGATGAAGATCAGATCACTTTTTATGACCAATTCATGCAGAAAACCAGAATTCCAAGGGGTTGACATACTTTTACTTTGACTGTATATTACGTTTAATTGTAACCACTGATGTTCACATTGACAAATTTTACTTCATCTGTTTCAAATGTATAAGCTATAAATGTAATGCATTTTTGTGGCCCATTTATAACATTTACATCTGTTTGTTAGTATTGTAAGATTCTTAAATAGTTACTTTGTTGACTCTCAGGTCAGCATTTAATCACAGCCTTGGCTGACACTATGTTTAATTACAAGACCACCTCCTGGTAAGCAGTTTCATTTTTTTTTATAGCAACGATGGTTTCATATAAAACGGCAGTTTTAATCATTCATATGACCAACCGGAATCCAATAATGCACAAAAAATGCATATGATAAAGGAATGCGTGTGGGAGGCTAATGTTTTAATGTTTGGTAAAACATGCAATCTGTTATCTTTGATGATGACTTTATCGGGAAATGCCAATGAGCGTGTGTTTTTCTTGGATCTGCTCACAGGGAACTTGGGCGCCAGCGCAGCACTATTGAGCTGGACACAAACACAGTAAAGCCCGGGGAGATGGAGGCCCTGGAGAGGGCCGTGAATGAGAAGATCCGGCACCATGTGCCCGTCACTGTCAAGCTGCTCTCACTAGACGACCTGGCTATGGAGCAGGTTGCGTGTCGAACTTAATGAACTGCCGCTTTTATTAAAATCAGACTGAATTTCTATTTCCTGAACAATGGAGATAAGTTCTGAGAAATGTGTGGTTAGTCAATTTTGTCATGGTGCTAACATCATAGAGTGCTTGCACATATCTAGATGGTATAACCTACTGCTCACCTAGGCTATATGGTATAGCCAAAATAACAACAAAAGGTGTAATTATAGTAAATACATAAACCAATGTCTTAGTTGTTTATTATTATTATCAAGTATGTACATGAACATAATTACAGAGGCAAGAGAAAGTATGAGTGTGAACCTTTTGGGGTTTCATGGTTTTCTACATTAATTTGTCATAAAATGTGATCTGATGACACAATGACACCTTCAAATCTTTGGCTGTCACTTGGGGGTGTTTCTTTACCTCAATGATAAGTCCATGTTGTGCTATTAGGGTCATTTTGACTGGGTGCCCACTTCTTGGTAGAGTAGCCACAGCCCCAAAGTGTCTCCATTTGTAGATCATGTGCCTAACTGTAGAATGGTGAATTTCTAAAGTCTTTGAACTCACTTTGTAACCCTTTCCAGCTTTATGTAAATCAACAATTCTTGATCATAGGTCCTCTGAAAATTCTTTTGGGGAAGGCATGGGCCACATAAGTGTATTCTTCTTGTGCAGAGCAAACTCAAAAAGTTTGAGTGGTTTCTATCAGTCAGAGTAGCTCTAGTCCACGCCTCCAAACTCATTTTCTTAACAAGATTCCAGGTATGATCACACCTGACTCCAATTAGCTTTTTGGAGGTCATCTCAAGGGTTCACTTACCTTTTCCTCAATTTTTTTTGGTTGTTCTCAATAAAGATACAAAAGATCAGATTTTTTGTGTTATTGTTTATTATACCCACATTATATTTCTCAATACCACTGACTTAGATGAAGATCTGTTCACATTTTATGACAAATTAATGCAGAAAACCGTGAAATTCCAAAACGTTCACATACTTTTCACATACTTTATACTGTATATAACGATTTTTCTTGAATTCAGATAATTTGAGGACAATACCCTTTTCCATCAAAAAGTTGCACCCTTCTGTTTAAAAATGTGCAAGTCACATATCGCTAAACTTAATTCTGTAATATTTTGTTCTCTGTTGCTCAGCCAGTTGGATTTATGGCACTGTTTCAGGTCTATTCAATTTAGAATATATGAATATCTGAATATATGGAAAATACTTTTCTTTTCTTGGGAGGCAGTGTTACTCCTGTTCAGCCAGGTGTGGTCCAAGCTGAATTTTTTTTCTTCCAGCAGGGAACTTACAGAGCAGATTCAGAGGCTGTGAAATCTCACTTAGTTCTGGCTGTATGACTGGCTCAGAGTCACCTGTCTGTGATCGTGTGGTTGTGACCCCTCACCCCCAGGTGAGAAGCCGTGGTCTGCCAGAAGACGCCGCCGGGCCCATCCGAGTGATCGACATCGAGGGCGTGGATGCCAACATGTGCTGTGGAACGCACGTCTCGAACCTCAGCCACCTGCAGGTGGTGTCTCTGTGGTACTGGGGGTGAATGACTGTCGAGTCGTTCCAGATGCACCTGGAAGTTTAAGTTCAGTTTAACCCCAGTTTTCTGAAGTGATCCCTTTATAGATGCTGTTTTTTCCACAAGAATAGACAATTCAGCTTAAGCTTGGGGATAATTAATAATGAAGCTGATTTGGGTTTGGAGGCATGTGCAGTGTGAACCACAAGAAAATAGTTCTGGTTTCAAAGTAAATGTCATTTTTTTCTTCCGTCGGGGGGGGGGGGAACTGTATAGGCTTTGTTTCCATCCATCCATGCATCATCTGTCAATCTATCCTTTAATAAGTACTTCTTTAGGATAAGCTTGTTGTGTCATTCATATTAATTTCCCAGTTTTTTCTTATAGTCCCAAATGATCCATTTCAGGTTATAAAAATCCTGGGAACTGAAAAGGGAAAGAAGAACAAAATCAACTTGATCTTCCTTGCCGGGAACCGGGTTCTGAAGTATGCGGAGAGGAGCTACAGCACAGAGCGAGCTTTGACAGCCCTTCTGAAGTAAGAGGCTACACAAGAATGATCTGTGTAACAAGGAACATTAAGTCACTTTCAGCTCCCTCGAAGCCTCTATGCTTCTGTTTATTTTGTGGCTTATATACAGTTAAACTATTAATAGACGTTATTGCTCTGTAGTAAGGAAATACCTTATGAAAGCATTCCTAATATTATACTGCAAATGCAGTATGAAAGAGACCCTTTGTTTGGAATAATTCTTTAGTCGTTATGTTTTTTCCCCGTTCTGAGCATCCTTTTAAATGTTATTTTTAATTGTAACTTTTTATAATATAAAAAGTAAATGGAGGAACGTGGCTTGAGCGAAAGAGGCAGAAAAACTCATACCTCGTATACCACATAGTTTATGGTCACTGGACTTGATGGTCACATTGTTTGTTTTACGCTGCAGTCTGCTGAAATGTAACTGCTGTGACTCACAGGACAGGAGCAGATGACCACATTGAAGCTGTGGACAAGTTGCAGAAATCTGTCAAGGCATTGCAGAAGGTAAGCCAAACGAGATTCAATGTGTCAAAAAAGCCAAGCTCTTTATGGTCATGCTGTTGATTATTTAGTATGTCCATTATTTGATTTGCCCTTATTTTTCGGTGAAGAGTAACCTCAGTCTTTTACGAGATATGGCGGTGCTTATTGCACAAAACCACAAGAGCAGTCCAAACCAAGGCAACCTGTTCTGCTTACACAGGTAAGGGTCTACTCCGCTTACAGTTTTGCCTGCTTGAAACATTTACTGAATATTACTATTCAGGTATGGAAACGTTCAGTGTGCAGTTTTTCGGATATTCCCAGAATGTTTTGCCACTACTGCAACTACTACTACTGCTAAGAATAATAATTCAGTGCATTATAAAGAGCATGACAAAGCAGCAGGTAACACAGTCACTCTCCGCTTCAAAAGTAATGTGTTGAATGGTGCATTCGCAGTATACACATGTAGCACTTTTGTAAAATTGTGTTTTATTATGAAACAATAATGTTCAGCATTTGACAGAATGAATGAAATAGCGTTCCATTAATGTTACTGTAAGAACGTTATTTGTTCTGAAGTTCTGATGACGTTCTGTGGGTGCATTTCCCAAAAGCATAGTTGCTACCTACATTAGCAACTTGCATATTTAGAACCACGCAACTGAATGAGTCCAGTTACGTTAGTTGCTAAAAGGAGCTTTTGGGAAAGGCCCCTTCCTGCATTTCCTGCATTTCCAGGGGGCGGTATCCGTTGTTGTGTGAGGTGCAATGCTCAAATAATCACACTAGATGGCGACCTTGTCACAAAATGTGCACTTAGAACATAACTGAGAAATTCCGCGTTTGGATGTTGCTGGGTTGGGTGCGGTTATAATAGTTCTGCTGTTAATAGCTTTTTGCTGTTTGTTTTGTTTACAGAAAGGAGGGTGATAACGAGTTTATGAATATAATAGCAAATGAAATCGGCACAGAGGTGTGTATGTTTTTTTTATTATTATTTTAAATATTATGCTGGATGTAGTGTTGAGTAGCTTCGAACCTCCTGGGTTATGAGTATGAATTTGGCCCCCACTCTGAGTTGCCGGGTCTCCCTGCATCTGCCCTGGTTTCCTCTGATACTCCAGCTTCATCCCTTCTGGCTCAAAACATGTTTGGTGACTATGTGCCCTGGATATCCTGTCCATCCATTCATCTTTCATAGCCATTTATCGAGTACAGGATGGGGTGCTGATCACAGGGTACATTCTCACACCCTGCCGCCATTTCAGTTGACCACATGTTTCCAGACTATAGGAGGAAACTGGAGCAGCTGGAAAAAGGCCAAGCAAACCATGAGAAATCCACCCTGATATCAGAATGACACTGATATTCCCTGAGCCACTCCAGCATCCCAGAATGGGTGATGTTGAATGTACACAAAAAAAAAGTTATTTCACTTGATAAGTGCGCAGTGTTATGCTTTGGCATTCTTTTTGCCATGTTTAAGTCACATGGCTGTACTGTTGCTATTCCATAGTCGAGTGTTTAGGTCAAAAAAGTCGACAGGATGGAAAGAGCCAAAAGTTATGAGTTATGGTCTTGGTGATCTAATGAAAACAACATTTAAAATACCTCCGCTGTGGAGGATTACCCAGGAACATTTTGGGTTGGTGTCTGCTTAGTGTCTGCCATGCGAGGCACTGAGGAACAACAGTGACTCCCGGAGATGCCTGAACCATCTCTTTTCATCTCGCCTCCCTCCAGGAGACGGTTTTGTTCTTGACAGCTGGAGAGGAGAAGGGAGCTGGGTTGTTCCTCCTAGCTGGACCCGAGGAGATTGTGGAGAAAATGGGACCCAGGTAAAGTGCAGAGCAGGGACTCGTTAGAGGATCTTTTAGTGTTTCGTAATCGCCGGTAGCTTGTGATACCTTGTGGTAAACACGGAGCTCCTGTCATCCGGGTTTAATTAACAAATGTAGAAATTAAACACTGTGACGATTTTGTGGTCAGTTACTGTGTTTCACGTAGTCTGCAGTCAGTTTTTTGTACTTTGTCAGTTATTGGTTGTCTTAAACTGTTTACACTACTTTTTTTTATATAGTTTTAGCAAATGCTTATATCTAAAGTGATTAACTTTTTTGGGTCGGGAGTAGAGTCAGCCATAGAGCAATTAGGGAATGGTGGTGGCCTAGTGGTATGAGGCTGCAGTTATGGACCAAGAGGTCGTCAGTTCAAATCCCCTCTACCACCAGTGGGTCCCTGAGCAAGACCCTTAACCCCAAGTTGTTCCAGGGAGATTGCAATTCCCTGTAATTGGGTAATGGTATACCCCTTTTCCACTACAAAGGTGCCGGTGCTGTTCTGGTGCCAATACTGTGGAACCAGTGCCACATTTTTCCATAGAAAAAAAAATGGCGCCAGTGCCACAACATTGGCTCCATACCGGTACCAAACCTTTGCTGGTCTGGATGATGCACCCGTGTCGTCATGAGAGGTGGGTACCATTGTTGCATTGTGTAGTGGGCGTGGTTTGTGACGTGGGCGCAGTGTTGTCGCTGGGCTCTCAAGTCCGTGGAAATGCAGGACGGCTTTTGATGGTGCCCAACTTCAGCACCGACCGCGCACCAGCCCCAGTGCCAGCACTGGCACCAGAGGAGTGGAAAAGGGGCATAAGTCACTCTGCATAAGGGTGTCAGCTAAATTCCATAAATGTAAGACTTTGCTGACCTTGGGATTTGAATCACCGAACTTCCGATCACAAGTGTAGCATCCAAACCCGCTGAGCCAAACACAGTAGACTGCTTGGTTTTAACTATGGTTTGTTTTGTTACTTATTTTGTTTTTGCTCAGAGTGTTCGTATCATCCCACCTGACATTGTTTGCGTCTACATCTGTGTCCTGGATGCAGGGTGGTGGAGCTACTGGAAGGGAAAGGGGCGGGGAAGAAAGGGAGATTCCAGGGGAAGGCCGGTCGGATGGAGCGCAGGGGGGAGGTGGAGGCCTTGCTGCAGGAGCACAGCCAGTGCCCCCACCTGGAGGAGTGAATGGACATGAGCACAGCTCCGCTGCATCACCCAGATGTGTGGGTTGACCACAGTGCTGCGGGGGGTCCTGGTGCTAATGCGGTGGGGGGGGGGGGAGACCATATGCACAAGCACATGGGCCTACATGGTCACAATTACTGGGAGCCTGGAGGACGGATCCTCCAGCAGGACACAGATACCCAAATAGGCAAACAGACAGAACAAAAATTTGCTAAAATGTGTTGATGCTGATATCAGTAATCATGCAGGAAATGCAGCATCCAGACATCTAAACTGCTTAAGTAAGACTTGATGAAAGGATGCTGTGCTGACCTCAGTTGAGCTGTAAGCTGAGTAATTTCTCTGATTGTGTAGAAATACGTCCTTCATGGCCAGTATGTGTAATTAAATTGGTATGTCTCTGAACGGCTTAGTACTGTAAACAGTGACTTATTTTATCCAACTGTACCATATGGCATGTGTATATATATATATATATATATATAAATACACACACAGTAATGAGGTAAATCTCAGAAATTTTTGGTTTTATCAAAATGTATTTTGTTATCATAAGTTTGTGTTGTCTTCCATGAACCCAGTGCAGTGCTTTCGGCTGGGTGTTGAGTTCATTTGATTTCATCCAGCGTATGTGTCGTTTTGATATTTTAGTTATAGTTCAGGTTTACATTTGACACTTTAATACTCTAAGGTAAGTTGACTACCTTGACACATAATGAAAAGGCTCCTATGGATGGTTGTTTCCGTGTCAGTTACACAGGCTATGCTTGAGATCACGCCAGTTACGTGGATCATTGTTACATCCCGGTCTAGGGTCAGGTGCAACAAAACGTGAAGTGAGACTACTTTGGTTATGCTGGTGGGTTTATTAATAGCGGGAAACCTCTTCAGGAGCTGACAAGGCCAAAATAAGAAACAAAAACACCTCTAACTGGTACAAAATAGATGCTTATTGCCTAACCCAAATAAAGGGAAAATAAAAGTACACAAAACTAACCTGTTATCTACCTGGCTAACCCCAAAAGAGTGAGAAACCGTAACCAAAGCAAAATGGCGTCACACTCCCTACTTCCCTAGCTACCCACAGTGAACCCAATGGGTACGAATATTTACAAAACAACATCTCCAGTAACCAAATCTAAAAAGAGGGCTACGCAAAACCAATGCTCAAACAGCAGAAGGGTCAATCATAATCAATCATCAGTAACACGTACAAGTACCAAACAAATTCCAAAGCAATGGCCTGCAGTTCTTGTCATGGACAGGACTTATAAAGCAAGTGATAAAAAGGACACAGGAAGAAAAACAGCCAATCAAAATGGAGAGGAAGGTAATGTAATAGTGGGCAGGGCCAGGAACAGGATGACACCATCCCCCCCCAATGACAGGACTGGGGAAACGGACTTGAATGCAGACTGAAATACACAGCACTAATGACAATGAACGAGAGACGACTGGCGAATGCTGGGATTCCACACAAGGGCAGGGAGGGGGAGTGGCACATAGGAGGACCGGACGGGGGGAACCATGACAGTAAGCTATGGGGGGTCGTAACAACCATATAAATCACCCTACGAGAACACTGAGCTAAATTTGCAACTTCCTAATACTGCAGTTGTCCAGAATGTTTTTCCTGACTCTGACATGCTTTATCTGTTAATTATATTTTTAGAGAGGGGAAATGTTTCTCCCAGACGCTTACCACATCAAGCAAAATGCCATCGTAAGATAAACCTAATAAGAGTTTATATCTGCAAGTTAGTGGTATGTCTTGCAGAGATATGACTAATGATTAGGTTTATCTAGAAGCCTTTGTCAGTCAGCCTTTTCATTGTACTGTACCTGACCGTGGTTTATTTACAATCTTGCAGGAACTTACAGTGGTGTAATTTGTTTAAAATTATATCTGGTTATATTCAATAGATTGCTTATTTGTGATGCTGTATACGATGTGATTTTATCTTATAATAATGCAACTTGCTTTAATCGTATTTCATTTGGAATGAAGTTTTTTAATTGGGCATACCACAAAACACCTACCATGGGGGGAAAATGGAGTAATGGAAACACTACAAAGTATAATAATATCAAGGACCTTCTTGGGAGTAGGAGCCCCCCTTTGCTTTCACCACAGCCTCAGTCCTTTTTGAAATGCTGCCCGAAGCCTGTTCTTTGAGGAAGTCTGCTTCATACTCTGCATTTTACAGCTTCCATTAAAGCAGGGGTGGCCAGTCTTATCCAGAAAGGGCTGCTGTGTGTGCAGGTTTTCCCTGCAATTCCCTAATTAGCTTACTAATTACAAAGCTGAGCAGCTAAAGAGTCCTCACACCTACAGTCGTGGCCAAATGTATTGAGAATGACACAAATATTGGTGTCCACAAAAAATGCTGCTTTGTGTTTTCCAGCTGTACCATTAACTGTCCTGCACAGTAGCTTACGGACAGTGCGTGAGACTTGTGCTGATAAGAGATATGGAGTGAAACATTGAAAACCAAATCTTACTGTAAGTTATACACCAAATGACTGCCATTCCCTAAAACGAAATGTTTCTATCTGGGAGACAGCTTTCAGTGGGAAAAATACCCCCATAGGGGGTGGGGGACATAAGATGTGGTCTGCAACCCTTCTACTGATGAAGTAGTCTTGCATCTTTTCGGAAGTAAAGCAGCTGTGATAACAGTGGAAAAAAAACAAACAGTTCTATCAATTTTTGTATTCACCGAGCTAACATATCCACCAGAAGGTAATTTTGTGACTTTGATAATCTCACAGATTGTGATTCTTGACCTTTGTGTGAAGACCATAAGACGTTTTGTAAGAAATGGACGGCTCTATAGACTTGGTGCCCTGCAACCTATTTAAAATCTGTTCAAATGGCCACAGATGTGCATCAAAATTTTGATAACTAAATCACTGTAGGACAGATGAGCAAAAATAACTACATAGTCTGCAAATTCCAGGGAAATGCTTTCCCTGTCACGGCTACGCCCCAGCTGGAGGTCAACACCCATCTAACTAACCTTAGCTTACTGTAATCATCAGTGTTTAGAGTCACCTGCCTGTCTCCAGTTGTTTGTCAGCCTTGGTTGGTGCTGGTTTCTTACCATCTGCTTGGTGTGTGCCTAACTCTCTCATGGTCAGTAAAAAGACTTCCTGTGCCTGCTAGCCAGCATGGGGGGCAGCTTTCATATAGAAGTCGGCAGCATTTGGTTTCCGCCCGTGATGCTACTCAAACAGTGGTTTAGTACTTTGTGCGCTTATTTTGCGGCAGGTCAGCAATAGGGCCGGTTGCAGCCACAAACGAATCAGGCAGTGTGTAAACTATAGCCTGGAAAATGTCCAATTTTGCTCTTGTGTTTTTTTTTCCTCAAAGAACTACAAGAAAAGAGTTTTGCATAATCCTCTGCTATATGCAGAACTATAACAAATATGCAATAAAGTTGACACCCACTAACAGCACCCTTGCTTGCACAATCTCAACAGTAAAATTAAATCAACACAGTGACTTTTAAGGAGCAGTGCAATGTGTTGTTGAGTTACACTATGACCTCACATCTCCGGGGGGGTGGGGGTTTGAATCCTGTTTCGTGTGTGTGTGTATGTACAGATTTTGTTATACTTGTGAGGACCATACAACCTCACAAGTATAGCAAATCCGTAAAAAATGTGACTAGTGAAGTCATTTTTCCCAGTGCTCGCTATTTCAGAGTTCATTTCATAAATATCTGTGAATGCAGCCTGTGAAAAAGTAAAAATGCCATAAATCTTTTATTTCGTTTGGATACTTATGGTTAAGGATATTGCTGGATAGGGGTTAAGGGTGTCATAGGATTAGGGTTTTTCCCATGAAATCAATGGGCGGTCCTCTCTAAGATATGAATACAAACATTGTGAAGTTTGCAGTGATAAATCTCTAAATTGTCTAAATATGCGCCTTGTGATTGGCTGGTATTCCGCCCAGGATGTATGTCTCCTGCCTTCTTTTCTGGGACAGACTCACTGTCACCGAGAAGCACTTAAAACATAATGTCACAGTCAGCACCAGACTGTTATGCTAAACTAAGCCATTTGGATTGGAGTAAAACATTACATGTTCCCTTTAATATTATACCACAGCCATGATGTGATAAGCATTTTCTTAATAAAATAATTTTCCTCAAATAACGTATAAATGCAGCCATTCCATGCATGCTTTTTAGGACTCTATGAGCCATATTAAAGCAAATTATGTTTGATTTTTGCACAGCGATGGAGGCAGTTGTGTTACCCCATCTCATCTGTCATGCTGGAGCTCATGTGGAGTGTTTGGTCTGGATGAAGACGCCAGCATGTGAGAGCACAGCTGCCCGGCCAGCGTCATGACCTTCGGCAGCACGGGTCACGTCACCGTGCTCCCCGCCGTGACAGCTAAGCCGACCCGAAACTGGGTCAATGGCAACGAAAACAACAACAACAAAAAATGACCTACTACCTAAGTCCTGAGACCAAGATCTGCATGCGTAAATAACATATAATCTGGTTAAATATTGAATGTTTAGTTGAGGTTTCCAGGACAGTGGACCGAGATCTCCCTGTAAAGTGCCCTTCTGAGTTGTGGCCCTGGGCTCCAAAACAGGTTAATAATTATCACCAATTATCTCTGTTCATGTGAAGTGTAGTCTGATACAATCCATCACTGACTGCTTATTTTCTACACCGCAGCTGTCGCTGGCCAACCTGTGGTGATCTACATTAAACTTTATGCTTCTGTGAAGTGAAGACTCAAGATGCCATCCTGCTTTTGTAACTCAGCCCTGGAATTGCCTGACACCTATGAGAGAATTATAAATGATATTCCTGCTGCAGCTTTTAAATTTAGCTTTGATAACAAATGCTAGATGCAGGTTCATTCTGGAAGTGATTTTAATTTTGCAGCCCAGAAATTTTTGTTTATATTCTGGAACTTAACAGGCCGTTCATCTTAAAGAAGGTTTACATTTTTTAGTGAAGCTTTATAATTTAAAGAGATAAAGTAAAGCAAGTAAAGTGGCTGATGTTCTCAGAACTCTTTTATGTGTGGGTTTTAAGCAAAGTTACTTAGGATCCACTCCTAGATTAAGTTCCAGAATTGATTGGGCGCCACATTTGGAAACACAAACCTGGATTTTGGCTGCAGCTTTATTCCACTCCTTATCCCTGTACGTTATTGAGTAAGTTCCTGTTTTTTTAACAGCAAAACACATTGTTTGCTCTAGTAAGGACACAGAGTATCAGAACAATAAATAACCATACAGCTGAAAAATGTGGCAATACACGTAATGAACAAAGTGCTGTTTACATGCAGTATGAATAACACATAGCTTCCTAGTAAATTTTTGTAAGAATTAATAAAGTGACTGGTTACTCAATATTCTGTGATGGAAAAGGGACAGTTATAATTACATTGCTGATTGTCACATGACTTTAAATACTATTACTTATTTCTTACATTTAACTGCTCATCAATTACAGTGAGTCTCATAACTAAATTAAGGATTTCGTATTCAATGATAATAGATTGCATAGCGTATGATTTACGTTTTCAGGACCAGAGGACCAATGGCGACATAAATTGTTTTAACAATTTTATTATAAATTTTCTTCAATTTCAACATAGCTTCTTTTTACAGAAAAATATCTTTAATAAAAAAATAGAAAATCTGTCAAACCGGCAAGTAGTCTTTTAACATGTCTTGAAATCAGGTTTGCCTAGATTAGATACACAGACTTTAATAAGTTACGGTCATGTTGTTTTCCATACCAAGCAATACATTAAAGTAATGCTATAGCCTGGAAGTCACTCCTGTTCTGTTTCATAATCCCTGTAGGATATTCCATGAATATTATTAAGTGAAGACAATATCTGACACTCGCATAGTCACTTTTTCAAGTTGTTCAAATACAATACTATTTAAGTTCAAACTTGTTCTTTCACAAGGATTCATAAGCTAAACATCTACGTCCTGCAGCTGAATTAAAATATAGAGAAATATAGCTCTTAAATACTGCTACAGTTACAGCAACAATCATTGGGATTAATCATAATCATCACTGTCAAAATTTTAAAATAAGGATGACATTTATCTATAGGAGTGAATGCTTGAAGACTGTACATTTCCAAAAGCTCCTGTTAGCAACTTAGCTGGAACATAGTTGGAACCGTTCAGTTGCATGGTTCCAACTATGCAAGTTGCTAATGTTATTATCAGCTATGGTTTTGGGAAATGTACCCATGGTTAATTAAGTATGAGTTCACACAATCAGAAGTTGTGTTTTGTTTCTTACATGTTTGTTAGAACTCAATAGGAAATGCTGCTATGATTTTGCGTAGTCTACCGATGGTTGACCGATTACAACTGGTCATGCAGTCGCTATCTAAAGCCAGTTATACGTAAGATGAGCTCTTGGACTCTGTAAGCAGGAAATGCAGAAAGTGCAACACCTCTGAATACAATTCAGCATTGTGAGATGAGGCCCATTTAGGTCCAGCTGTCATCAAGAGTTTTCCAGCTCAAAGATGCTTTTTGCTGTCTCCACTCAGAGCTCCAGACAAGCAGTAGGGGATGATGCTAACGGTGGCTAAGGGCACAGTAGCACTCTTGCAAAAGGACAGCAGGTAGAACAGGGCCGCTGTGTGGGTGGGAGGCTTAAATGAGTCAAAAAGGTGCAGCAGAAACAGGGACGTCACAATACAGCCCAGCCTGAAGGAGGCGCTCTTGCTCTTCTTGTTCTCTGTGTAGAGTGGAGAGTGCAGGCCCAAACCGAGGCCAAACAGGGTACCCATGTTGCGAAGGAGGCTGGCAAAGGGCGTGGTGTCCATGTGGACCCATTCGGGCCGGATGCACCACCTCTTTGCTTTATCCAGAGTCCAGAGCAGGTCGACACCCAGTGCCTTCAGCAGCACGTAGAAACCCACAGCGAAGGTAAGCAGAAAGAGGGTGATGTACAGGTACTTCTTCAGACTGGCACTATAGATCCACTGCACTTGGTTGAAAACCTCAGCCACAATCATGCCTGTGATCAGGAGTGCAGGTTTAACGTCAAATTAATGATGGATAGCATTTTTAACCAGCATTTAGCTTTTATTATTTGTTTGTAATTCAGTTTAAGGAACAATCAGTAAATAAGTGAAAAGGTTTTCTCCCAAACAAACCATATGACAACTGTATGTTAATACTGTATACAAAAGTCTTTTAGTACACTAACCTGTGATCACCCCAGCAACGACCTGGTGTGGGAAGTGAGCAGCTATAAAAACTCTGGAGAGACAGACGCACACCTGGACTCCCCAGAAGAGTGTCCACAGCATGCCCCGCATACACCTGAGAATAAAACAATATATACGTATATCACTGTCTACTGTCCAACTACCACAGCTCACTTTTTATTTATTAACACTGATGGAAGGAGCATCTGATAGCCAAGTGTACCATGGTATGATCAGCAACAGTGCAACAAAATCATTGTGCGAGGCTAAACTCATTTCGTTTTTAGGTAACCGTCCAGTTAAAAGAATAATAAAACCATTTAGTGAGCATATAATTGGGTGAATAATTACTGAAATGAGACTCTTACCAGCTGGTGGGCTTTGATTTGGCATTGTGCTCTTTCAAAGCAATGGCGAGGATGGAGGTAACCATGGCATAGTAGACACCTGCAGCTCCCATTGCGTGACCAGATGGACTGCCTGTTAGGTGAAACACGGGTTTCAGCAATGAAGTCTTTCACTAAGGTCTAAATTGCATGCCTGGTGGATATTGACCATGCTAAAACATATGCCATAGCATGTGATTGTAAAACCCCAGGGTGCATAAATAAACTTAAGTCATATTGCTGTATGGAGGAAGATAAGTGGTGATCCTCACCTGGGCCTGTCTCACAGGTCATGGGGAACTGCTCAATTTGTGGCACAGAGGAATTGCCATAGTAAAGTGTCTCATGGACCCACCAATATGGACGTTCGCCGAAAAGGATCCTGTTGCATAACAGCTGGTTAGTGACATTTTCACTGTGATGCACAAGAAATTATGCACAGAAGTCACCAAGAAGAGCTTTGGAGAAGCCTTTGACTCACCACTTGAAGACCAGATTGAGCCAGTCCCCGACCACGGCCACCCAGATGAGCTTAATGCCCACAGACTCCCGCAGATGGAACCAAATTGGGAAGAAGATGAAGAAGGTGTTCCTAAGGTCCGCCGCAAAGGAGACGAAGAGAAACCAACCCTGGGCATCGCGGTAGTTGGTCTGCAGGTACTGCGTGGTGCTCACGCCAAAATCATGCACAGCGTCCATGGCAGCGTTAATTTTTCAAGCCGCTCCTTCAATGCACACTTACGCGGGTGAGTGACGCTGGTAGAAGGAAAGGCAGCACTGAGAGACTGTGGCGCTTTGGTCTTTGTTTTTATACCCGTGGACCCACCACTCAAACGCATGAACATGCCTCGATCTTTGGACCTTGCATGTGTGTCATAAAGCAACAGGGGCAAAAAAGTTACTATGTTACGTCAAAAGGACAAGTGACGCAAACGCATACGGAGGTTCTCGACCTTCAGTCGACCTGTCCACGGACCTTTTTAATCCTTTAACAGGCAAAAAATAGGTGGATTCCCTTGTCACACTGAATCATATAAATTATACTGTTCAAATGTAATAAGTGTTATTTGTCTCATACTGCTAAGTTCACTGGGAATTGTTCAACATGGTTTAGTTGACAGATAACTAACTTGTGTAAAGTAGCAGTAAAGGTAAATCCCAGAAATATAGTTTCCTTTCTGCTTATTCCTTATTATTCGCCAAGAAATCCAACTGTAAAATGTTGATTAGTTCCGTTGCTCACACAACTGTCTAATACAAAGCAGCAGCTAGGTTAGAATATCACTTATTGCTACTATTGGATAACAAATTATCCATCATTGATCTTATTCTGGATTTTATTTTGCATGTATTAGAGAACAGTCCTAGCAAAAGTATGCATTACTGTACATTATTGCATTGTTACCTTTCTTCTCAGACCTTTAAAAACTATTAAATACATGAAGGGCTAATGGCTAAAACTTTAGTCTATGAAAAAAAAATGCAATGATGAACTGAGAAATTGCTCCTACAATTACAATGGGCAGTGGTGGTGTAATGGATAGGGGTGCTATTATGTAATCGAAAGGTTGATGATTCCCTTACTTGCAAGTACCACTGAGGCACCCCGAGCAAGTTACGGCTCCTTGGGTGCTGAATTAGCTGCCCACTGCCCCACTGCTGTGTCGCATATGGGTTAAATGCAGAGGCCGCATGTTGTTATAATGTGTCAACAATAACAATAAATCACCTTTTCACTTTTTACTTACTGAATGGTAGGTACTGATAGGATGCATTCATTCCACATGCTAAGCTGCTCATTGACTGTAGAGAGTGTATAATGAGAGTATCACATTAAGCATGCTCACTGTGAGCCTTAGCCTCACACATACACAAAGTTTCTGGCTTGGAGACACTAATACATTCAGATTTCATCACCTGCAATGAGTGCCAAACACTGGATCTAAACATCAAACAGTTTCTCTTGATGAAGCGTTCAGAAAACAAAGGATGTTATAATTCATTTAATGAGTAATACTTTAAACCCTGACCTCACCGTCTCTCTGCGTCTCCCTTTAACAGTAACCATATGCACTCTTATGATGTTTTATTTAATTCTACATTGTAAGTGAATCAGCAAAAGGATTTCGTGTGCTGTTAAGGAGAGAGGATTCATGCCATATAAGTGCATGTGTCAATCCCATCCAGAGAGGAAAAGCAGGTGACCGATCCCCTATCCTGGCAGTCATGATACTCTGCTCATGTCTGAGTGTATGTTACAAATTGAGAGTGAATAAGATAACGAGTTTTTCACATGTAGGTTCGATACATTCAAATAAAAAATCATAGGGTTCGGTCGATGCTTTTCTGGCCTTCCATGGATTCTTAATACAGATATTACAAATATTCACACTGGCAAGCAGCAAACTTCAAAAAAATTAAGTTAGTTTGTAATACTGTCAACATGCCAAAGAAACCAAGAAAGTGAAGTAATTTGCCCAAAGTCATGAATGTATAGAAGATAAATGTTTTTTATTGTACTATCATGGCACAGAACAGCCAGCAGGCGAACAGGTGGTGAACAGCCAGATCTGGGTTCCGCCCCTCAGAACAAGTGGAGCTCTGAGCAGACTAGCCAACTCTGGAGAAGCCTGCCTGACATCAGACCTTAGAAAAGCGACGGCCGCAGCACCTGAATGTCATTGTTCCCCCCATTTACAAATCTTTTTTCCCCACCATAGATGAACCTGGCACTGATTAGGGGACCCAAATCTAGTCTTCGGCTCGCAAGACCTTCCCTACGGCCCGACCACATCAACACCTGTCTCTGCTCAAGCCAACAATGAACTCTAGGACCCCTCAGCCTTCTTTGTTCGATTGTATGACCCCCATTGTCTGTGATATACCAGCCTCTCCAGACTGATTCCATTAAAGGAAAGTATGCATGCATGTATGCGTGTTTGTACTCGCTTCCTGCTACAATTAATATCTTACTAAAAACTCAGGCTTTATGAAAGCAATGGTGTAACAAATGCATTTCCTGTCATTGTGGGCTCTTCCAGTGTGTACATGTACAAGCATGGGCAAAATACAAGCTTGGTTTGCTTTTTAAATCTTTATTTGGTTTCATTGTGAAGAGGTTCCTGTGAAGAGATCAACACAGAGGTCCTTTCAAAATTCTTCTTGTGTATCTTTATTGTCAGCATACCAAACTACAGGCAAATCCATGATGCCTCTGAGTCAGGTGTCATCACAAGCACTAAATACATCAGCCTGCTCTAATATAAATAACTTCTAGCTTTGGCCAGTTCATTTGTTTCAAGCAAGTGCTTTTATTTTGCAGAGCATTTTTTATTTTAGTGTTTTGCGCATAACAAAGAGTGTCGTCTTATTGCGATCACGCCTCTGGAGTGTGTGTGTATGTGTATGTGTGAGTGAGTGAGCGAGTGAGTTAATCTGTCTTGTGGTGTAGTTGCCCTAAAGGTCGACTAGCAGTTTACCTTTAATCGTGCTAACACAACATACGCAAATGTTATGTCACCCACAGAATTGTGTTTTTGCTCGCCAGCCACCGTAACCCAACCTTTTTCAGTCACGCCACCAGGTAGCTGCCCAGTGGCTATTGGGTAATTAGCTACCTACCTTTAATATGCCCTGAGTTCACGGTATTACCCCAAGTTCTTCGCCACTGGGTTTAATGATCGAGCTACTTATGCTGCAGATCCACATTTAATGACTGTGTTTTAAATTAGGTCTGTGCTGTGACAAGTTGGAGAGTTATAATATCGTTGTCTCATCCATGGAATGTAGCCAGAGGTAAAAATCGACTAACCTACTAACTGTTTGGGTGTTTAGAGTCTAACCATATTTGTGCCAACTCCTCCTCACCTTAATCCTGTGGTCCACCCAACATCTCGAAGCTGGAGCTGGGCCTGAATGATTACCTACATTGTATTAACCAATGCTGCTTTGCTAATTCGTAAAATTTGCCTTTTCCTTGTGTTTTTGCTTTTCCCAGGCTGTTGTAGGGTGGAGTAGTCCACCTTTGATGTAGCTACCGGGCTCCACCATGGCTCGGGGGTACCAACGGGAACATGCCTTGCTTTTTTATTTGTAATGGTTTCTGTGCCTTGTGAAGTGATTCATTGCTATTGTTTAGACACCACAGCACGCAACAATAAAATGTGTCCTCTGCATTTAACCCATATGTGACATAGCAGAGGGCCGCCTGGGGAGCAGTGCGTGGGGGTGGTACCTTGCTCAGGGGACCCCTGCGGTACTTGCGGGTCAGGCAATTGAGCCAGCAACCTTTTGATCACAAGTGCACTTCCCTAACCATTTGGCCATCACTGCCCCAAAACGAAAATTATTTTTTTGGTGTTTATTATTAGTTGTGCAGTTTTTCTCTAGTTATTTTATACCTTATTTGAGTATTTTTAGGATTTTTTTGGTTTTCAGGTTGGTTATGCTGTAACCATTACCTTTTCTTTTCCCTCCTCCCTAGAACGGATGGCAGAGGCCCTCAGTGGCTCCCCTCCCCCACTCTGCACGTGGTGATAAATTTTGTATTGTGTAAGTGCAACTCACCATTTATTGCGATCACGCCTCTGGACTGTGTGTGTGTGTGCGTGTGAGTGAGTGAGTGAGTTAAACTAGTAACCAGGTTGGAGAACACATATGTGGCGAACGGTTTCTCTTACTACAGTGAAGGTAAGCTGTCCCTGTAATCAGTCTGTGTCTATTAATTTAGGCTGACCTTATTAAACTTGCTTATTTCGTTTTGGGAATTGGGTGGTAGCCAATACTGTGCCTAAGTTTATCTCCATTAGTGGGGCTTTTATTACTCCCTGAGAAATTATACAGAAGTATATTAATCATTGTTTAATTTTATCATATTAATTGCCCATCTACATTGAAATATGTCTCTGTCTTCAGTTGCTAGCTTAAATGTGAGCCATTTCCTTCTGATGACGCAAAGAGGTCCTATTCTCAAATTAAATTGATTCCTAGGGTGAAAGTCCCTCAGTGGTGTAGAGAAGCACTGCCATGGAAAACATCTTGGTCACCTACCGTTAGGTCACATTTATATAGATCAGCAGAGCTGGACTGTCAGAGAGTCTGTAACAAACAAACAAATGTGGTGTCCTTGTATAAAGTCCACCAGGGAGAGACTGGAGAGCAGAGCTGTGAATGCAGACAGGCGCACAGCCTAGTCCCACTCTAAACCCCCAGTTTCAAGCGCAGTCTCCAACTCTGGACTCTATTCCAGGAGCATATTCAAGATCATGGACCTTCTGCACAGCGTAGGGGTGGACCTGGCTCTCTACCTCCAAACAAACTACGGGAATTATGAACGCGTGTTCCACCTGGCCTCTTCGCTGGCAGACCTGCACACGCCCATTTTTATCTTCTTTCCTGTGTGGTTCCACTTACGTCAGAAAGTGGGCATCAATCTGATATGGGTAGCCGTGGTCGGGGACTGGCTTAACCTGGTCTTCAAATGGTAAGGGAAGTGAACCAGAAGTACCTATTTCCAGTGTTCTCGGTGCTTGCAGTACTTCTGGGATTTGTTGTTCACGTTTCATTTTATAGAATTTTTGCGTGTGCTTGCTGCAGTCACACATTAAAATAAATGCAGGATCAGTAAGTAAAGCGAGAGATGTAGGCTTGTATGGCGACTCAGTGAGTAACTCCAGCGGTCTCATGTGTCCCAGTTTGTGGGTTTGAGTGTGTGCATGGGATCTGCATGTCCTCCCTGGTGCAGTAAGACTAGGCCCAGTACTTCTCAGGTTAGGCTCCAGGCAAACCACAACCACGCACTGAATAAGCAGTTATTTAAACTGGATGGTATAAAAGGAAAATAACTGTGGAAATGGAGCATACAACAGTAATCATAGAAGCTGATATGAATACATTTATTACATTTATTTTGAAATAAGCTGAATATTATTATAAATCACCAATGACATTCAGCAAACAGGCAATTGTATAATTTATGTAATGTAAAACAAAACTAGTGTCATACTGAAATTTGAGCAAACATTTTGAATTATGTTACATGCTGTAGACATGTTGTGTACAATGTTTATTTAGTGTTATATCCACATATTGTCATGCGTATGTTTGGATGGCATCTATAATGTGTGCATAGTACATGGCTGGTACCTTTTTGTATCAGTCTTTTCACAGAGCCTTGACTAAATTACACTATTTTGTCTGCAATAGGGTTCTGTTTGGGGAGAGGCCGTACTGGTGGGTCCATGAGACCCAATTCTATGGTTCTGCACCACCTCCTGTCCTGCAGCAATTCCCCATCACTTGTGAGACTGGACCAGGTACTTCAGCAGCCACTTTTAATGGTTCCAGCTTTGATGGCCACTCCAAAACATACCTGATTTTTCCAACCTTTGGTCCTTCCCTTTTAGTCCTCCTGATGAATTTTGTAGGAACCTAATCTAATCTAAAAAGGAATTGTGAGTTTAAAGCCGCCCTCTTCTGGGTTGTTCCCTGCCCTCCCCCATAGCCTCTGGGGTAGGCTGTGACCCCCCCCCCCCCCCCCCCCCCCCCCCCCCCCCCCCC
>JAODKL010000095.1:25075043-25127386 GCA_026780765.1 Petrocephalus schoutedeni | reverse complement strand
ATGCAAACTCCACACACATGGAACTGGGCCGGATTCGAACCCTGGTCCCAGAGGTGTGAGGCGACAGTGCTACCCACCGCACCACCGTGCCGCCCCCTGTTGATATGTTTGAGTAGGGAAATCTGCAAACTGTGTTTGGATTCTGGCCCTCCAGGACTGGAGTTGGGCAGCCCTGGACTGCACCATTGAGAAGAATGATGAGGGTCTCTCCAGCTGCACTGAGATGCCATGTGCAATATATCCTGATGTGCAGGATTCACTTCAGTGTTTTCTGCAGAAAAATCATCAAGGTGTTAGTGTAGGGGTAGTGTGTGGCTCAGAAAGTTACAACATTGCCCGTGAGCGGAAGCTTACTGGTTCAAATCCCAAGCCAAAAGTGAGGTTACATATAATGAGTTTTATAAATAACCCCCGAAAGTTTGGGCTAAAGGAACCTCACTCTCTGCTATCGGCGTGCTTCCCTGAAAACCTTTTAGTGTGTTTTTTGCTCATGGTTCCATGTTTTTCTGCAGAGTAGATATAAGACTGAAAGATGGATCCTATGATCAAAAAGAGCTTTTATTTTGTCAGTCAGTGTCAGTCAGTTTTATTTTGTTTATTTTGTCAGACTGAAAGATGGATCCTATGATCAAAAAGAGCTTTTATTCTGTCAGTGGCACCCTAGTGACAAAATGCTGACTGGTAAAATGCTGCTAATGGTCTCTGAGGATTGCTCCAGTCCAAATGGTGGCTAGAACCATCCAGCAGCCTGAGGAAGAATCAGTTTTCTGGTGGGAACAGGTCAATCTTCCAGCTCTGGCTTATAGGTCAAAGTGTCATTATTATCATCTTCAGCTGTATGATCTTGTAGGTCATACAAGTAAAATAGTAGTAAATGGGATATAAATATGACATTTAAATGCTGACAATTTGACATTTAAACTACATTCTGCCACGACAGCAAATATATATATATACATACACACACACACATTTAACAATATTTTTGATTACTATATCTCGTGTCAGTATGTCGTTTAAATTGTCAAATTTATATATGCAGTTGTGCAGATGGGCATGCGTTATATGGCTGTGATGTGCAATTATTATGCTCTGCATCAGATATAATGCTGTATATAATGCGAGGTATCCCACTTACAATTCAATTCATTTTTATATAGCACATTTTCACAATATTATCCTGTCTCAAAGCACTTTATATTATCCCTGCCCAATGCCTCCAGAGTGAAAGCCAGAGGCAATAGTTGCAAGGAAAAACTTCCTAGTAGGAAGAAACCTTGGGTTGAACCAGGCTCAAAGGGGGAACTTGTCCTCCTGGGGCCGGCAGAGGAAGCCCTAACCTTAACCAGCGTCAAAGGGGGAGCCCATCCTCCAGGTGCGGGCAGAGGAAGCCCTAACCCTAACCAGACCCAAAGAGGGAGCCCATCCTCCAGGGGCGGGCAGAGGAAGCCCTAATCATAACCATACCCAAAGGGGGAGTCCATCCTCCAGGGGCGGGCAGAGGAAGCCCTAACCCTAACCAGACCCAAAGGGGGAGCCCCTCCTCCAGGGGCGGGCAGAGGAAGCCCTAACCCTAACCAGACCCAAAGGGGGAGCCCCTCCTCCAGGGGC
The DNA here is from genome assembly GCA_026780765.1 of Petrocephalus schoutedeni. Classification (NCBI taxonomy): domain Eukaryota; kingdom Metazoa; phylum Chordata; class Actinopteri; order Osteoglossiformes; family Mormyridae; genus Petrocephalus; species Petrocephalus schoutedeni. Next base: position 25,125,775 of record JAODKL010000095.1, on the reverse strand, counting down.
TGGCAGAGGAAGCCCTAATCATAACCATACCCAAAGGGGGAGTCCATCCTTCAGGGGCCAACAGAGGAAGCCCTAATCATAACCATACCCAAAGGGGGAGCCCCTCCTCCAGGGGCGGGCAGAGGAAGTCCAAAATAACACAGTCCTAATTTATACAGTGAATCTGCAGATTTTAGGAACAGAAAAGAAAGTTGGCTTGTACTTGGGACATGGTCATGCTAATGCATTTGAACTAGATGTATTCCTTAACTTGAATGGTACCTGGTGGAGTTCCTCTAGCCTCACTGATGGTTACCTAACGCCAAGGTCTTTCACACTGTCCCTTCCTCAGCCCAGTCCGATGTCTCCATGGCAGAGAGCAGCATGTCCCCTGACGAGATCGAAATGGAAATGGCACGCATCCAGCGTCTGCGCGAGGTCCTGGTGCGGCGCGAGTCTGAGCTGCGCTTCATGTGAGTATCACCGTGTCACCGTCATGCTTCCCGGTCATTCTAGGCTCTTCTCTCAGGAATGGCAAAACATCTGTGTTTCCGGGATCATGCATGATTGGTGTCCGAGTGTGTGGGCGTTTCTTAATACCAAAAACGCAAAGATCAGAGTTATGGTCTTGGCAAGACCGGCCTTGCCAACTTGCCTTCCAAGAACAAACTTTTTGGTCTAGTTCGGCAAGGATGCAGCCGAGGTATCCTTGATATTTGGTGGCGGGGCAAGAATGACATCCGGGGATCTATCCTCTGTACTTCAGTTCTTGAGTATTGGAACTGGTCTTTGGCAGCGTAAGACGGGTACATGACAACACAAGTATGGTCACAACCTTTGATTGCTCCAGTAAAGTGCTGGATTCACAGGTAAGCAGGTGACCAGCAAATATGATCACAAAAATGACACTCGCAGCAGGATGGAGTACGTGGCTCTGCAGGGTGGTGGGGCTGGGACCTATTTTTCATGGGGGTCATAAGTTCATGTTTATACTGCAGAGGAGGCCTGAAACAAGCTTTGGAATTTCGGTCCAGAGACTGCTGCGCTCCAATCTGATCTAATTAAACCACACAGTCACTAAGAGACAAAAAGCACCTCTGTGTGACAGTCAGCCTCCTGTCGACTTTCTTCTCCAGAAGGATAAACGAGAACAGCTGCTCCATCCTGGTCTCGCAGGGAAAGGCGGTCGAGCATCACGATTCCTTCCCCAGTACCATCCTGTATCCTGTCAGACTGGCATGATTTAAAATCCCTCAGGCATCTTCGTTTTTTTGCCATTGACACTGAGACAGGGTGCTTATCAAGCTCACTTTAATCACAATATGATTGGCTGGGCATTTAGAGTCTTAGTTTGATCTTTTCATTTGATCCTGAGTGAACGTGAGTGGTGTTGATTTCCAAGGAAATGTTTTAGGAATACTGGGCCTAGTAGACAGATACGTAGAAAGCATAGCGGCACGTACACATCTAGGGGACGGAGAGCTTGCTGTCAGCTGCCATCGATCCCGCGGGCAGCTCCATGGTGCTCTGACTCAGACCCCTGGCAGCACAACGCCCAACTGCCCTCTGCTGGGGGGAGCCTGGCGGGGCTTAGAATGACTCATTACTCATGACTTCCAGCTTTATCGCAGAGTGATTGAAGGCCCAGCAGCCTGACAGGCATTCTCTGTGCTAGCAGTAAAGGGGCGGGGGGATTAATAGATGGGCGACAGGGGAGGGGGGTGATCAGCCCCTGCCCATCTCTCTGAATGGCTGATTACCTGCTAACCACTTATGTGCTTGCTTTCCTGTAATGAATCATATGATATAAAAGAACCTTCAGTTTTTAAGCCTACAGATTCTAATTGTATTTCCACATAGACCTTATATGCAGGACTGGGCAGAGACTTTTCAAGGGGCAGGTGCTCATGGGTTAAAAACGGGCACTCAGGACCTTTAAGATTCATGCACAAGTTGACATTAAATAGTTCAGGAAAAACAGGCAGGTGCTCAGGCACCCTCAGCCCCCCTTACTGCACATGCTTGTTTGTAGAGTTAATGCGGAAGGGCAGGAAGGACAGTATTTAAAGCTAAGCGCTCAGCTAACAGGTGGGGGGGATGAAGGGACTGACCTCTGTCAGCTTCCTTCCCACCACCTTTTTTAACTTAAATAAAATAAATTAAATGTTAAAATACAATATGGGCACGTGGGAGTTTTACTTACACTAATATGTTCTGAGGGCAGAATGATAAATAATTGGTTCAGAGATAACCAATCAGACTGTAGAGGAGGTAGGTCCAAGCAACTAGAGGAGAATGGGATCTGACAAGACTTGATTGGTTCTCTCTGAACCAATCATTTTTCGTTCTGCCCTCAGAACATTTGGGTAAGTAAAACTGCCATGAGCACAGTATGGCCAAAACCAGCTCAACCTTGTCCATCTGACTTCTTAATGCCACTGATCAAGCAGAGTTGCGAGGTTCAGATTTTGAAGGACGTGGCCTATTGTGTTGTGCTGACAGGATGGACGATATTCAACTGTGCAAGGACATCATGAAGCTGAAGCAGGATCTGAGGCAGATTGTGACAGTACCCGGTAAGACAGATGCAGCCCGGAAGCCTGAACGGCACACTCTCTTCCAGCTGGGTGCAGTCAGCTCTGACAGCCGGAGCTTTGCCACCCTGGCCATCTGCATGGCTGCATGTTTCACTCGGGTTAAGAACATCCTCAGTTTAATACGGGGGCTGACAGAAGTACAGGGGAAACCTAACAAGATCCTTTTCCTAGACAGTACCCAAATAGATTCGCAGTAAGTTAGCAAGTTGTCTTTCAAATATTAAGGAAATGTATAAATATTCCTGTTTTATGCCCAGTGGAGGGGGGAGAAAAAAGGTTGTGGACACACATTTAAGCCTTTTCCATGTTATGTTGAGCAAGGAAGTAAACATGTGCTCTTTGGGTGCTGTCCTACTACAAGTCAAAAACGGCTCCTTCTGCCTCTCTTGTACTGCATGGTTGTATTTGGCTCTAAACAGTTGACAGATGCATGGACTGGTGAGAGGCAAATGGTGATGTAACAGGGCTTTTTTATTGCTTTCTCTTATGGTCTACGGTTATACCTTCAGAGCAGGAAAAGACCACTAAGCACAGGCAGCAAGAGGAGGAGCTCATTCTGAAGATTCACAAACTGGTACAGAAGAGAGATTTTTTGGTGGACGATGCAGAGGTAGAAAGATTAAGGTAACCATCTCCTGTGGCTCGGAGACTGATGTCAGGTCAAATCTTCATAACCCTGTGGCAGACTTAACGCAATTGGTATTTTACCAAGCTGAAGTAAATGAAAGATGAGGGCAGACAGATAACACCCAAGGGCACTTGACAGAATGGCATTCACACCCAACGGAGACCTTCGCATGTTCTGAATCATAGTGAGCAGTTTAGTCTGGTGGCTGGTGCTAGACATCAGTGCTGGACCTGTCTCCTCACAGAGAACAGGAGGAGGATAAGGAGATGGCGGAATTCCTGCGGCTGAAGCTGCTGCCCCTGGAGAAGCAGACGAAGGTCACAGAAGGTAAATATTTTTCAGAACCCTTAACGCTCTAAAAAGGCACCAGTGTTCAGGCTAACAAAGGTGAAATCATACAGTATACTCAAGGTGCTCTTGAGCTGAAGTCTTGTACAAAATCTTTTTTTTTTTTTTTTAAATGAAGGCCCCCCAAAGTTAAAGACCACCCCCCCACCACCTCCAGGCAAGCCCTCGATTACCAAATCAGGAGCTGCGATCATCAAAGACTGCTGTGGAGCTGCCCAGTGTGTCGTCATGTGATCATCCTTGAGCCATCCATTTCAGACACTATACTGTGACTTATGTTACCCAACACCCCTCACAAATATGACAGAGCCCCAGAAAGTGTTAGGAGTATACACCAGTCATCTTATAGCAATAGTCGACAACTCTTACACACACTGACAGGGATAACTGATACCTTAATTCTGATGTGCACTAAGACTTCAGAAAACAAAATACAAAATTGCGATTCCAAGATTTATTCGGTTCATTTTGCCAAAACTGCACCACATTGTAGCCCGGTCCAGTCATAAGATAGAAGTGCCAAACATGCATTAATCACAACACACAGGAGGGGGAAATGAAACTGCTGACTATATTTTAATGACTGTAGATTTATAATCAAGACAATTTGCCTTACAAATAATATATACATAATTACAAGACTTAAAAAAGCAGGTCTTTGCAGCTGTGGAAATCAGGTGAATTATATGGTCCATGATAAAGTATATACAGCAATATACTGCTATTAGTTAAGGACTCCGATGCCTACATGCTGCATTCAGCCATAAAGGAAAACTACGTACGTGCATGTCGAATAGCTACACGTTTTAGACAATTGGAGATTATCACCCGAAGTTTACAGTACTGACAATGAGATTAATGCAGACATGCCCAGCCCACAGACCTCTAGAAGGCATGTGGAACAGACAGGTAATGCAAATTGGATACCATTTAACTGGACTAAATGACTTCATCAAAACCAAAAACAGCCCAGTAAAATCAGCATGGCTGCCAAGTTCATGCTCTTTAGTCATAGTGAACCTTAAAACGGTGATAATTTAGGAGCACTCCTGGTTATGCACTGTGCTGTCATTATACTTGTATATAATAATAAATGCATCTTTCTTGACCGTTTGCTTACCAAATCCTCACAAATCAAAAGGAGAGAGTCAAGACAAAACAGGAGGCCAGAATTATGCTTGTGAAAGATTTATTGACATAAATCATTTGGTCCCTTCACAAAACTACTATGATGGGGTGATGGGATCGGGTGTGTGTGGGGAGAAGGGAGCAAGGGATACAGGAAAACACAAAACGGGCAACATCACCGTGGAAGGGCTTCCAGAGACTATGGGTGGGACAGCTTGACATGCACACCACCCCCACCCCCCCAGCACAGGTCGGTGACATATGTACGCCCATCAAAGAAGTGGATGTACCCACATCAACAGCTCAATTCAGGAGAGGCATCCTGGCTCATTATCATAATTTTCTGCTAGTAAAAACAAGGCAGGAAAAATACCAACCAAAATTATGCAATTGTGCATATATAGACCATTGGCAGTAAAGGTAAAACAAACAAACAAAAAAAAAAAAAAAAAATCAGCTGTAAGTTGGAACTGCTATACATCATAATTTCAGGTTTTTTTTTCTTCCAAAAAAGGGGTAGTCTGAGGTAGGCCGAGGGTTTTCTGGCTCTGAGCTGAACATCACAAGAAAGACACTAGTGACACTTATAAGTCTTTTTCTTACATACCCAACTGAAATCATTTCATTCTCATGCGATCTTCTGCCTAATGCTCCGAGTTCAGTTACTGATGAGCATCCAAGCACGCACACAGCAGACCATAGATATCCCGAGCCACACAGTGAAATGCAGCGTCAACACGACTACAGAGGAGCCACAGCAAGGCTAAGACTACAACCAGGACTGAGGAGACCTGGAGGAGGAGGAAGGAGATGGACCACACGGGTCTGTGCGTGTGTGTGTGTGTGTGTACAACCGCAGCACCTCAGACAGAGGCACTAAGTGATCACTGTAAACATTCCAAGGCACGCTCCAACATTGGACCCACAGCTGGCTCTGTGAAAACTAACCTAGACGAAACAAGACTACCTCAAGTAAAATTCAATGGGCACCAGGTGGAGAATTACTCCTGTTGCTCTCATGTGCCATGGCTGATACAAGCCATTGTAAAAGCCAGGTTCAAGTCCAGAGATCCTCCGGGTGTGTGTGTGTGTGTGTGGGGGGGGGGGGGGTCTCTGTGCCTTGTCTGCTTCCAGGGGCACCAAGGCCCCTGCGCAGTTTCACTGCCGAGCAATTAAACTTCCGCTCCACTCAGGATCGCATCACTAAAATCACTTATTAAAAAAATAAAGCAAGGCTTCAGCTTCCCCACGAACAAGCCGCGTGTCAACACAAACATAGGCTCTTGATTATTTTATTTTGTGCCATTTAAAAAAGGAAAAAGCAAAAAAAAAAAAAAAAAAGGAACAAGGTTAACAAAACCAACCTTGACATTTCCACGAGAATTAGAAAGGAGATGTATAGGACATACAACCTCAGGCCAGCTTTTAAGGCAGTGGAAATGAGTGGACACTTAAAACCTGCTTTTCCCCACCCTGCTTTGACCATTTCAGTAGCGGGCTTCCCATTTTCCTGACCACACAGTGATTTATGCATCGCATGCATATTTCACAGCACCCGCTGAAATGGAAACCGCCATCCAAAACGGAGAGACCGTTCACCTCACAGCAACGACAAGACTGCCACACCGTGTCACCGCTGGAAGCAAGGGGCGAGCCCTCGGAAGGTGGGGCTCACTTTCCCTGCACTCCCAACTGGGGGGGGGGGATGTGGGTCATCGCAGACGTCAAACTCACAGAGCTCAGGCGCAAACACATGGTGCCTCCACATGATCCCATACGTTGGAGCAGAGCCAGGGGCAGTAATCACCGCACACGCACAGAAACCGATGCCAGCGACGTCGCTCCCCAGCCGTACAGTTTGCACACGTCACATGGTTACATGAGCACTCCCTTCAGACTACGAAAAATCACTCCGAATGGATTCAATTCATTTAACTATATAAAAACGAGCGAAGGAAGGCACTGATCCCCTCTGCAACCAAAGCAAAGTTAAGGGGATTCTTAATTCAGCGACCCTGCCCATCCTCCCCACCGCTGTGGCCCAGCCTACTCAGATTCAGTGTAGCTCTGAAACCCTTATCAGTGAACTCAATTTTGAACTAAGTTTTAAAGGGAACATTTCTGGTTTTCCCACATTGATTCAACTTATCGACCAACTAAGTTGGGAGTTGCACAGGGGACAAATCAGGTCTTTGACAGCGCAAACCCCACTGCCCCCTCCTGGACATGTCCACCACACCTTCCTCCTTCCAGTTTCAACTCACCCATCGGTATCAGATTGACAGCACTAGTCTACTGACTTGACTATTATCATTCCTGTTCTCTCAACTCAGAAAAGCACAGCCTCCTTTCTACCAACGTCTCACAGCCAATCGTCGAACAGATTCACATTGTGTACATATCTGGGGACCATTAACCAGAGCTCACATTCATTACACTGGTGTCCCACAAAACAAAACCAAACGCAACGTGAAAGACGACATTAAACATGGCCACATAGGAGCAATGAAATAAAGAACAGCGGCACATCGCTGGCAGAGCACAGTCAGCCATGGCGGGAGGATACAGTCCAGAAACAGGCAGTGGCTGTGCTGGGGGGTTGGCAGAGGCCGATGCGGGCACCTCACAGGCGAGTGACGGATGTGACAGAGAAGTTCGCCGCCAGCTTCACTTTGTTGCGAGACGCCCGCTTGGGGCTTTCGGACATGCAGGGCCTGGGGCCACGGGGCTTGGCCCCTGGAGAGGACGTCCTGGGCTTCGGGGGCTGCCCATCCTGCACCACGAGGGAACTTTCACACACGTCGGGTGCAGCCGGGTTCAGGCCTGGCTTCTCCACTTTCACTACGGAGGTCAAAAGAGCAGCGTCAGGCAGAGGCAAGATCACAAAACTGCACCAGCTCAGAAACCCCAGCTGGAGAGGGCTCTGCATAAACAAAATCCCAGAGACCTTCGACAAGCTAAGCCAGGAAGTTAGTGCTCAGTACACATGCACTCACAGCATGGGAGCGGACGCTCGCTCAGCTTCTCCAGAGCAATCTGGGACTCCGGGAGGACAGAATACTTTTGCTGCAGAACTGGCAGTAAATTTCAGAATAGCCAGCAGTCAGTCATTCTCTATGATGATCCCCCAGAACATCATACATACATTATTTTAACAGCACAAATTTCCAGGTACTGAATATTTAGGGGGGGGGGGGGGACTTTGGCCTCTTCCCTCTGTGGCGGAAGGTCAACCCGGCAGGGCCGCACCTCGCCTTCCCAGCGCTTGGCAGGAGTGCCGTGACATTTGCCTAGCTGCCAACTGGCAAGAGGTCAGCAGTATGTGTGGTGGGCCAGCCCGCACCTAAACGGAAGAATAAACTACTGCCTGTATAAGTTTCATGGGAGCAGTAACAGAATACCTGCCACATGAGCTAAAGCTGATCAGGTCAGGATCGACACAGACAGACAAGCCTAGCCCCCAGCCTTAAAAGGTGAACAACATAGCTAGAGAAATAAAATTAAAAAAATGTATCGATTTCAAATCTAAATCGCGATTTTAAACAATGTAATTAGCAAATCGCAAAGTCTGCGATTTAGGATATGCATTATACAGCATGTCTGACACAGGGTTTAAAACTGTTGTGAGAATAGTTTTAGAAATTCATTCAGTCCTCCTTGTGTGACAGTCAGTCTCACCAATCAGAAGTGCTGTGCTCGTTGCGTTCCAATCATGCTCACCAATCAGAAGTGGCCCAAAGTGACTGTATACGCCCACAGACAGACACGTGAAACCCAAGGAAAACATTACATTCGCAGTGCAGAAAAATATTAGTTCCGCTGCTGAGCCCTAAGTGACCCATCTAATTCATGGTCACAGATTGTTCACAGAAAGATCCTATTAGGGGTCCAAGCAATGTTAGCCGCAAGGTCCCTAATGTTTTTACTGGAATAGTTTCATTTTCATTCCTTTACTTAACACAGTCACAGCTTTTGTGATAGTAGTTTTATGTGTCATTGTTCTCTGATAATTTGACCCTTGTATACATGGGACTTTCCAGAAGCACTTTACTAAGGGTAAAAATGCGGTCGAGCACTGTTTGCAAACACGGCACTTAAAATGTACCATGTTCGGGTTGCCGTACAGTATAGAGCAGCATTCTGAAATCTTGGTGGCAAAATTAGCTGGGCAGGGTGGATTAGAGGGGTCTGCCACAATTTGCCATTCGCCCACTCCCCCGAATTTTAAATTTCCAAGACTTATTATTTTCTGAATTTTGGAAAAATTACACACTGGCCAGGCCTAATGCAGGGTAATTTCAGAGAACCCATGACGCAAACAGCGCATGGATAATCAGATGAAAATGGGGAACCAACACCATGCAGCCCACTGACTGAGGTTCGACGCAGGCTGCTCCTCGAATCGGATCAGGTCCGTCTGTTGCAGCAGAACTGGGTCAGGGTGAAGCTGCGGGGAGGGCAGGCAGGAAGGGACCGGCCCACAGAGGAGGTCCACCGGGGACCCCGAGCTCAGACAGAGCAGCTCCTTCTCCACAGCACTGGAGGCTGGGAGAGAAACCAGTTAGCACACAGATAGTCAGTCCTGCTACAGTGCATTCTGGGAAAACCTCACGCTCACTAAAATCACATATTAAAATACACAGAACCAATGGGAATAATAGAGTTAAGGGAATGCGACTCCAAAACCTACACCAAACAAAATGAATTAAATAAGTTATTGCCAGTGGCCAATGTACACAGTGACAAAAAAAAAAAAAAAAAAGACCCAGAAGTAAGGGTCCGATTTGGATGTCATTTGGTACACGTGTAGACAAGCGATTGGTATGTAAATGATTCGATTTGCAAGGAGCTGGCATGTCTAGGCACCAGACACAAAGGATGCCTCAGACAGCATTACCAGCACTCAACAGAGTTTGATGGGGGGGCCATATTGTGGGTTTGCATGAGGCTGGGTAGTTGTATCGTGGAATTAGGCCAATAGTTACATCAGGACACCCACATATGTTGTGAAGGTTCCAGTCTCCCAAAAGACTACACCAAGGGGGGAGCGTCGCATTATGCGGCAAGTATTACTGAACCCCATGACATCTGCGCCTGCCATCAGGACACAGGTATTGTACTCTCTACAAACACCCCATGTCAACCTGCACCATGTCTCGACGACTGGCATCAGTCGGACTACGGGGGCAGTGGACCAATCCTGCCAATGTTGTAGAGAGACACGCCGGCATTACACCTGGCATCATGGTGTGGGGAGCCATAGGGTATGACTTCAGGTCATCTCGTGATGATTCGGGACACCCTGATGTCACTGTGCCATCTTGACAGCATCCTGGTACAGTCTTTCAACAAGACAACGCCTGTCCACATGCAGTACGAGTGTCTATGGACTGCCTGTGTCATGTTGAGGTCCTCCCATGACCAGCCAGGTTCCCCGATCCTTCCCCAATCAAACGATCAGCTCGGATGTCAACTCAGACCAAGTGCCAATCTGCAGGATCTTGAGGGCCAGTTACAACAGCTATGGGCCGACTTGCCGCAGGAGAGGATACAACAGCTGTACGACTCCCTTCTGCACCATATCACCGCATGCCTCCAGGCCCGTGGGGGTGACACACCCTACTGACATGGGACCAGCAATGTGCCCATACTGCCAACACTGTTGTCCATTTGATCTGATATAATCATTGTGATAGTCACACGACCTTTCACCACAAACAGATTCATTTCATTTCCACCACTCCATCTGGGTGCTTAACTTTTTTTTGTCATCAAGTAATAAGTATTTTAAATAAGAAATGCATTAATAAAATCTCAAAATCATCTCCTATGGGTCATATGAGTTATTCATTGACTTTAAACAAACGTGCCAAACTCACTAACCTGTCGCCTGCCAAGTGTCTGGTATATAGGGCCACAGCCATCATGCCACCAGGCATGCAAACAGTACAAATGGATTATGACATACGAAGGGCACTGAAGGCAACATGGCTACATCTGTAGCCTAAGTGAATAAAAAAAGGTTGCCGTGTATTATCATATGATAATTTGACAAATATACGCAGTCTGAATCTAAGACTTCAGCCTGTGTAATGCATGGATGTACAAAATATTTTTCTTACAGATTTGAAAACCAGTTTGCCCGATTCACTGAAAAATAACGGCTCAAAAGCACAATTCACTTACGAACCTGACATGACTATTGTTCACTTGGACAGCTGTTTATACATGCAAGTAGTGTTTCGCGCCAAGACCCCGTCGCATTGTAGTTGGCTTTGTGCTGTTCTCCCCCACCGAAAATCACGCAAATACAAATGTGATTCTGTGTCGTATTGGACGTGAATACAAATAAATCAATTGCGTTGGAACAGATTTGCAGTGTGATATCACATGTTGTAGCAGGACTGACTGACCAGAACAGAATCATTTCAGGGCACAACACGTATACCGTAAGGGGACAGCAGCTGATGGTTATGCACAGTGCTTTTTTGAGGATAAAGCTTTTTCCTCTCCTTAACACAACTCTCCTGTCAGTACCAATTAGCAGTCACATCCAAAGCAGGCTCCAAGTCATGGACTGACAGCATTCCGTGAGGAAACTGGAATTTTACCGGAGCTCTGCGATTCAGGATTCCCAGCACTCCCCTTGGCCTGGCCACCCTCTCCCTCCTTCTGTGAGCTCTCCGTAGTGACTGGGCTGGAGCGCACTATGAGGGGGGAGGCAGTGAAAAACACATGGGTTACAAAGTTCCCCCAGGCATGAGGTCTTTGGGACCATAAATGCCTTGAGTGATGCCGAGCGAGCCAACCTTTCATGTCATTCTTGAGAACGATAATCTTCTTATGCCCATGGCCTTTAATCCAGACTACCTGTCAGTAGACGACAGAATGCATCAGAATCACAGGCACTGCAGTCACACCTCCTGAAAAAAGGAGCAGTACGAGGTCGGTCGGAGTCGGGCTCCCTGACCTGCGGGATGGCGCCCAGGAGCTCGTCCATTGTGCCGTAGCCATACGAGTTTGGGAGCAGCCCCTTGCCTGTGTACTTGCTGAAGGCCCCTGGGAATTCTGTCAAGAAGATCTGGTTGTAGTGGTAGGTGTGCAGCAGAGCACGGACGCTGCGGGCGAACTGGTAGAGCGGTGTCAGCCTGACACACTCCTTAGAGGCGCCGTCCTCGGCCTCAAAGAGCTGTAGAACATCAGTGAGAGACAGATGTAAGCACTGAAAAGACCACTTAACACCCTCGTTAATGATGCCATGTGTACCAGCACAAGAAAGATGGGGGGAACCCTGAAGGTACCTCAACTAGGTAGGGTAGACTCTTGAGTAGCTCGCCAAGAGAGACAAAGCCATACTCGCAGGGGTTTAGGGGGGCACCATGGGTGGCCTCATACTGACGCTTCAGCTCCTCCACTGTAAGCAAGTCCTGCTCCGTCGGCAGGGACATGAGCAGGGACAGGAGCTGGGTGGTCAGCGAGCGCAGGGACTTCCTGCTGATCAGCTGCACCTCACGCCCTCGGACTCCGTCGGCTACCTGGAGAGAGACGGAGATGCAGGTGAACGTCGGGATCCCTGGGAGCTCACCAAAGACACACCTTGACATCTATATTTCTTTAGAAGAGAGTTCTATCCAAAACAAATATCTGGTCAGAAGAACCAGAAGATGATCTGGATGGCATGACAAGAAAAGTAAAGTATCTGCTGTAATATAAGAGGACTAGACGATATTGGAAAGAATGAAAAATATTGCAATATGATTATGTTGCAATTAATATTGTGATATTTATGACAAAGAAGAAGTCCAAAATTAAAAATTGCTCACAAACCCCTGTAAGACTGATAATAGCAGGGATGAAAATGATTGTGACTAGCATGCAGCACTCATGCAAAAACAGCAGAGATAAACTTTAAACTGACTTTAAAATAAATAAATAAATAAAAATAGCATGCGATGGGTATTAATCTCTCACATTACCTAGCCCTGTAATATATTATAGCCATTTTTATGATTTCAGGACAAAATACCCCACCTCATATTCTGATGACATTCAGTGGCAGTACCAGTTTTTTACATCAGTGGATAACCAACACCTTTAAGTGCCGTACTTTTGCCACCTTAACTGCTGTAGTAGAAAAGTACCTTGATCACGTGACAGAGCTTCTGCAGAAGTCCAGGAACAGAGCTGACGTCAAAATCCTGCAGCCTGAGCCCGTAGCCGAAGCTCTTGCTGTATTCTGACAGGAGCTCACTCAAGGGGAGCCTGCCGTCCTTCTGGGAGCGCAGGAGTTTCACAAACTGAGCTGCCAGAGCCTTCAGCTTCTCCATCTCCGTAAGGCTCAGGATCTTCTCTCCCCCACACTCGAGCACCTGAAACGCGCACACACACACAAACACACAGTGACCGAAACGGGGATTGCCATTTTAGATCCAATGCAAAGCCAACAAGCACACATTAAAATTATTTTTTCTGCTCCGTTCCAATACTAACATTTAATTATCTTCTGATACCGATACCAATCCCCTTTATCAACTACTAAGCATTAAATGAGATATTTGGAAGAATACAGTAAAATTAATATGGCAAAATATCTGCATTTAGTGCTGCAGTGGCATCATTTGACTATGCTAAGAAAATGAAACTGTAATAGTCACGTTGCTCAAACAAAAGCTGTCACTATGATACAGGAAGGAATCCACGGCTAACGTGATTTGCATAAGCCTGCTCGGTCTCATCACTAACGACTTAAAAATTACATCTTAAAAAGTGCAATCTGTTGCCAAACAATTATATAACATATGTATGTATGTATGTATGTATGTATGTGTGTGTGTGTTATACACACACACACACACACACACACACACACACACACATATAATCTCTAAAAACAGCGACAGTGGCGATCTCCAGACCCACCAGAAGCACGTCAGGAATAGCCTCAAAGAGCTCGATGAGCTTTGTGAAGCCATAGTATGAGAGCTTGCACTGGCGGCCAAAGTGATGGTGGTAGGAGGGGATGAACTTGCTGAAGGGCATGCGGCAGTGTGGCTGGTGCCGGAGAAGGTCCACCACCTCCTTGGCAAACTGCTTGGTCCGCTCAACCTCCTCTGGGGTCCTCTCTGCACAGGTAAGGTAACAGAGTCCAAACGATCGTACAGACCAGTGACTGACAACAAAGCACATAGGACCTCTGTTCTGACCTCTCTTGGGAATGGAGATGATGGTGTCGGTGTCTTGCTGAGTGATGGTTATCGTCGTATCAGGTATTTCAGACAGCAGGTCCATCAAGTCACACATACCATACTCAACCACGCTCCAGTCTCTAGAGAAACACCTGAGCACGGACATCATGAAACTTGCTGGTACCACACTAAAACACCACCTCTCCAAGTTGTCCAAACCAACCTAACCAAAGACAATTAATGCTTGAAAGGGAGGCACACTTCATATAACACTAAGAATATTTCTTCTTGTACCCAATTTGCAACATTTCCATCTTACACATATGAAACACTTTCTTGATAGAACAGCCTCATGTCAGTGACCACAACATGAATATTCAGACCACACAGACCAACATGAGCAGGGCCACTAACAGCGCAGGTGGCTTGGGCCATGACACTAACCAGTGGTAGGCTTGCATGAAGTCCCGGATGACTACTTGCTTACTGACTTGAAACTTGAGCAGTTTGAGCAAATCCTGCGTGAAGCGCTTGACCTGTGCACGATGAGTCAAAGTGAGCAGCCGCTTGGAGCCCATGCCGAGGATCTGCAAGCCGGCACGTCCATGTCAGTATCGCTGCAACGCTGGCATGCTCGTCGCATTACAGACCAAACGCCTTCTTCAGGAAATCCTTATAGTGTCTATGAGGCTGGTACTGATGGCAGGCATAAAAAGTACCCTGTCTGGAATACATGGAGCAGGAGTCTCGGGCATTTCCTGCTGAGCTACCTGCGGAGGAACGGCTCTGACCTGCAGCACGTGGGGCACGGCTTCCAGGAGCTCCAGCAGCTTGGAGTAACCATAGTCGGAGACGCGGCACTGCTTGCCGAAGTGGTGGTGGTAGGAGGGGATGAACTTGTTGACGGGCATGATGCAGTGGGGCTGGTTCTTTATGAGGTCGACCACCTCCCGGCTAAACTGGATCAGCTGCGGGTTCCCCACAGGGCTCTTACAGCGCTGTACCCAGGGGTCTGTAGGGGAGCGGGGTACATATGAGCAGATTTACACTCTTATTCACGAATACCGTGAAGCACATATCTTACAGACCACTGGAGAAATAGACACCTAGGTCACATCCAGCTGCAAAGGGGTGTTTTGTAACTGCTATACCCTGGAGCGTAATCAGAATTGAATGCTGTATAAGGGTGTCGCTTGGGAATACCTGCGTTAGGAGGGGGTGGTTTGTTGTGGATCCACTTGACGACCTTGAAGCCATTCTGTGCCGTCACAATGTTGACACCAGGGATGCAGGTGATGAGGTGCTCCAGAGGGATGCCCTTCTCCAGTTCTCCCTCCTCACCCAGAGCTAGTGGGCAAAACTCTGCCGCGTAGCACTCTGGGAAGCTGGTCAGGCGGGATCAAGACAAGCAGTCATGACTGGGCAAAGGAGATCCACAAGACCGGAGAGCTGTCATTTGGTGCAAGTTACCTGAGCAACGGCACCGTGCCCTCATGTGTCTGCAGCAGACTGTGCACCTGGGCAGCAAATGGCTTGAGGGACAGCATCACAAATGGGACCTTGTAGGAATCCGGGTCGAAGTCAGACTCGCTGTCAAGACAGAGGACGAATGAGGTGGCAGGAAAGCGGCCAAAAGCAAAGGCTGACGGAGATGACCCTATGGCACCGTACCTGAAGATGTGCTTCTGAGAGTGGTGCTGCCTGCAAATAGGCTCATGGTACTCGAGCTCTTCAAACACCACGGGGCTGCCACTGGCTGAAGACCCATCGTGGGACTGCGACGAGCCCAGGGGGCTCTGGCGCGCCTGTCCGCTGGGGAGGAGGCAGACCAACCGAGAACCACCCTGGTCCCTCACCGCCAGCACCTCGGTCAGCTTGTACAGGTCGCACACTGCCAGCTTACGGCCAAACCTTTGTGTAGAGTACAGCACACATAATGAAACATAATGCAGCTGCAGAGTAACACCTTGGAAGGCATTTCTGCCTCAATTTGTTTATCAGCCGCATTTGAGTATACAGTCCCACAACATTTCTGATTTCATTCTGTCCTTTGGAAAAACCTGTATTGTGGTACTCTAGTAGAGTTTATGCCGGCCCAAATGAGAAGGGACGTACCCAAAAAGCCGAGAGAGTCTATTAAATGCTGTCATACAGGGAAAATTACCAAACAGTTCCTAAATAAAAAAAAAATAAAATATGGACAGCAAATATGGCAAGATTTTATTAATAACCATTACGATTTCAGCAGGGAAAATTGATGTGACTAAGCAGTTCTTCCCCTACACAGTATTGACTACTTCCCTAGTATATAAAGAATACCACAGCATCAAAAGCATTCAAAGACACATAGGGACTACAGAGGCCGGAAGGCATCTTACTTTTTCTCGTAGATCTCAGCCAGTTTGAAGAGAGGCAGACAGCATGCTGGTGAGTCGTGCAGAATGCTGATTATTTCCGAGCTAAAACACAGAGCCTCGATTATGGGATGCAGATGCGCAGCATACTGGAAACGGGGTGGGGGTATGAAAGGCACATACCTGAGGGGTGCCAGAGACCTGCTGCTGGTCCCCGTGAGGAGGGAGACGTGCACGCGCTTGCTGCCAATTTTGTGGCGATGCAGGATGCTAACGGCGGTGACGGCCTGCTGCAGGGAGCACATCTGCACGGTGGCCCTCAGCTGGTAGTCAGTGTGTGGGCTCAGCTCCACGCTCCGCACCTATTCCCAGGGAGAGCATCCAGCATCCAGTATCCGTGCGGGTGACCCCCCCCCCCGGATGCTTCCAACCTCCGCGCCAGCTGCAAATGAGGCGCCTACCTGGCCGTACTTGGAGAAGGCCCCATGCAGGGCCTGCTGCAGCTCCTTCCGGGACATCCTGTAGTCCATGTTGGCCACCAGGATGTCCACGCCGTCTGAGAAGGGCTCTGGGGAGGCATCGGGGCGTGGGCTGCAGGACGGCACCGTCAAGGGGGAGGAACGGTTGGACAGACATGGGGACACGCTCCTGGAGGCAGGGGGGGACAGGGAGGGAACAGGACCAGATCAGGAGGGAGAACAAAGCAATAGGAAGGTGCAAAATGGCATAAGCAAACCCATAAGCCACGGTATCTACATAGTGGCTGAAAACCCACCTGGAGGACCAAGAGCCTTGGGACAGAATAAGGGGGCTGAAGGTTTTCTGCAAACTGAGCTTGCTGAAGGCCGAGGGTGTGCTGACCTGGAACTCTGAACCACTGCGGTCCACCGGAGAGTCGCACATGCTGTGTCTCCTGGGGTCAAGGGGTGGAACCATGTTAGCAACAGAAGAACAGAAGACCTAGGAAAAGCCTGGCGTTCCCTTACCTGCGACCTCGCTCTCCCACACTGTCTGACTTGGATGAGAGCTGGATTGGGATCTCGCTGTTATTCAGAGGGGAGACCGAATCGCCGCGGCTCTTTTTCTCCAGATGGAAACCTTTGGGTTTGGGTTCAATTCTGCACAGATCCTGGGTAAGAACACACAGGAAACGTTAAGGCTAGGCACCTCATTGAGGGAGCATCACTGCCAGGTAATACAGCATGGAGCAACGGGTCAGCCTACACAGCTCAAAAAGAGAGAAGGCCGTCGACTTGATGCGGGACATGCAAGAAGAGTATTAAACAGGATAAAATAAGGCCACCCACATATGTCACAGTGATCTTAACATGCTTCACATGACCGGGGGCTTTATTATACTCCAAACTCTACAGCCAAAAAGAAATAAATAAATGAATAAATAAAAGGAAAAGATGAGAAAGCAGATGGATGAGGCAGCATTCAGCAGGGTGGCCCACAGACAGACGGGGCACAAGCGGATAAGCTGGGATGAGGCAGGATGGCGTGAAGCAAATGGCAATGGGCTGTCGCTGGCAGGCTGCTGACCTGAAGGCTCCGCCCCACGGGGCCGCCAGGTGCACCCCCACCCTTCTTGGAGGCACTTGGAAGCTCGGGGGGGCCCTGGCACAGCCGGGTGACACGGCCCAGCCGCCTGGGCGAGCGTGGCTTCTCTACCGGGACAAAGCTGGCGGGGGGAGGCCCGGCGGCTTCCTCGGCACGGGGGCAAAGCGACACGCTGATGCGGCTGCCGAAGACGTCCTCGTTCTCCATGCGCTTGCTGGCGCGCTCCGCCGCCTCGCGGCTGCCGAAGCGCAGCACGGCGCAGCCGGCCGAAAGGCTCAGCACCTTGCCACCGCAGTTGTCGGACAGGCGCCGCAGCCTGTTGCTCAGGCTCTTCCCGTCGCGGTTGGTGGGCAGGTTGGACACGTACAGCAGGGTGAAACAGGGCTGGTGAAAGCAAGAAAGACAGGGGCTCCCGATTCGCTGCTGTCCGGGAGGTGCCAGGAGACGTCAGGAGGAACCCGCCGGCCACTTCCGGGTGGAAGGCTCACCTCACTGAGGTCGCCATTTATTCCCACGAACCGGCCCCCCGCGGCCCCCAGTTCACAGGCCGCAAGTAAGGGGGGAGAAAGCAACTGGGCGCCACCCTGAAATTGACCACTTACTTCCTAATCACCTACAACCAAACCGTCACAAGACAGGAAATGCAGAACTCCAAGCTAGAGAGCAGGTCACCATCATCATATTATAGATGTAATGCTTCATGGAAGAGTTTGTGAAAGGTTCACCGAGTACATGTATGATTACCTTGAAAATAGCGTTTTATAATTTTGTGTGGAAGTAGCCCTTTCCTCACCTCCGGGCGAAGTTATGGGAGAGCGGCTGTTTAATGTTATTTGGAGGGGGAGCCCACCTGCGGTTTCACCGGCACCCGCGGAGGCAGGTCGGCCACCAAGTCCTCAAAGGCCACATGCTGGTGTGCGTGCTGCAGGAGGGCCTCCGACGCCTGGTTCTTGTGCACTAGGATCACACGGAAGCCGTGCCTATGCCGCAGGTCGCTCAGTTCGCTGCCAAAGTTCACGTCGGCTGCGGGGACAAGCAGGCGTCAGCAGGGGGCCCCCACGGTCTGTGCCCTCACACCCAGAACAGAGCGGCACACTCACAGGAGACCAGCACCACGGTGGCCGGAGCCGTGTGCGTATCGGCGAAGCGCCGCAGGCTCTGCCTCAGCTTGTCGTCTGCCGCGTTCTTGGCGGTAGCGTTGATGTGCGCCACCGTCACCTAGACAACCAGAGCGCACACTGAGCAAAGCGGCACGGAGGGCCCACTGGCGCCGACGGCTCAGGCGGGGGCTCAGGCGGCACCTGGCAGTTGTTGAGCTCCTGGATGACCTCCTTGCTCTCCTTGCTTATGTCGCAGACGCAGATAAACTCGGCCTCGCGGTGACCCCGGAAAAAGCAGCTGCGGATCCTCTGCACCACGGCCACGGCAGAGCGGCCACTGGGCACCGAGCAGTTCTCGATGTCCCAGAAGACGCCCACGGGTGGGAGATTCTCCTGGAGGCCACTCTCCGGGGAGCCTGGGCCAATAAATAAAAAAAAAAAAACAGGGCAAGATGGGGCATCGGAACTCGGACTGTGGGGCTCACATGCTCAGAGTCCGAAGGCCAAACCGGGTGGACTTACCCTGTCTCTGAGCGTTTTTGCCAAGGCTCGTTCCCACCAATAAAAAGCCATCAGCAGAGGTACCTGTGACACCACAGCCGTTGCACATAGGAACAGGCACGGCGGCAGACTTGGCAGGTGGAGGGGGGGCGTGGGGCCATGCTTTTTGTGTGTCTTGAGCTATGCTCATGGCTGACTAGAAGGAAAGGATCGAGAAAGTTAAAAACAGCGACCCAAAACTAAAATAAAAGGACTATAGAGCAAGTGCCAGAACTAGCAAGCAAAGACATGAAAACAGATTCAGGGCTGGAGAACTTAGCATTTAGTAGTTACACATTCCATTATTCATTCAAACATGAAAATATAGCACTGATATAGCACAAGATCGGCCAGACAGACTGCTAGGACAAAAGGCTCAGAGGGAATCACAACCGTTCTACATTCAAAAAAAATTAAAAACAGCACAAACCTTGGACAGACAATCACCGCAGTAGTGAGCGCCCTTCAGACAAATTGTGTGCTCGACATTTAGGTGCAAAGGATTGGTGCAAAGGTGCGTCGAGGTGGAGACATCACCGTGAGTCAGGAAGTGCTGGTCCCCTCTAGTTCCAGGGCCACACTCCACGTAATACGGAGAGGAGGCCATACAGCTCCCATGTAAGGGGGCGGGTACAGCGGGAGCAGGGGGGAGGAGCTTGGGCTGGCCACAGCCTAGAGGAAATGTAGACAAAGGATGCAGGGGCTGCAGCAGCCCCGTGCAACACGGCAGGTGCTGGTGGGATGCCAGGGGCTGCGACGTGGCCACCAAAGGCAACGGCAGCTCGCAGCCCTCCGGTGGGTGGGCCTGGAAGTAGGCTTCGGCCACGCTGGGGTAAGGGCACCGCAGGGGGGGTCCCGCTGGGCAGTTTGTCCCGGCACCAGCATCTTCAGCTTTGGTGATGAGGTGAGAGAGCCCCCCTATACCACCACTTCCAACACCGACACACCCCAGTGCCCTGGCGGAGTGCTGTGTTTTGGAGCTCAGTCGCAGCCCACCGTCGCAATGGCTGCATGTGCTTACTTTGGGGCCACCCGCCGGCTGCTGCTGCAAGGATTCCTGCGGCGGGATGCAGGGAGGGGGTGGAGGAAGGGAAGCTTTAGAGGAATCGTGGTGCGGAGGAGGGGGCACGTCCTTCAGCTCCAGTACAGGTTTCCTGTTTTCCATGTAAACTTTCTGCAAGAGAAAAGCAAAAATCAAACTGGGGCTCCTTAGCAGTGCAGCATCACCCCCCCCCCAGGGCTGGGGGTTTGAATAACCCAGGAGGCAGGTTTCCTCCAGGAGTGTCTGCTGTCTCTAAATCACTCTTAATACAAGACAGAATGTGAGTGTTTTTGCCCTGGAATGCCCAGGAATCCCTATAACCCTGCACTGGATAAGTAGCTATGAAAGATGAATTTTCAGCAATGCAGAGTTTCATACCTTAAAACTACAGTGATACTACTGTATATTTGGAAATCATACTTCCCCGGTGTGCACATTTCTGACAGCTACCACCGAGCAGCAGCCATAACAGACCATTGACTGTCAAGCCTGAGCCTTAACAACAGCTTCCTTTCCCCTCGATGTACTACAGGTAGGGCTGCCCATGGTGATCTGCAATTATATAGTGCATGCGCAATAATCACCAGGGATTCAGATGTGCAAAACATTTGACCAAGCACCAGCTTTTCGGTACTATGCGGGCCTTTACTCACACCGACAATTTGGTAAACAGATTAGTAATGCGTCTAAAATATTAATGAGATTCGTATTGTGACACCCAAAAGTTAGTAACCTGTATAAATTCAGTGTATCCTCATGTTAAATTTGGTTAGAGGAGCATGCCACATAATACGGTTTTGGTAAATCATGGAAGTGATGAGCACTGAAGTGGCGGTGAAGAAAGGGACAGCTCAGCAGCCACAACATCTTTTAAAAGAGGAGATTGTGGACAAACAAGGTAAAAAGGATGTGTTGAATTCTTACAGATTACTAATAGTTTAGGCATACTACTAATCTGTGGTATCCCTGGTGATTATTGTGCATGCGCCATATAATCACAAGTACATCGCGATGTGATATTGTGGAGCCCTAATTACAGGCGATCCAAAGTCTGTGTAATGAGAGTTTGATTTTCTCCTACAGGAAAACGAAACAGAGGTTGTACAACCCCACCCTCCCCATCAAATCTTAGAGACCATATCTCAGAAATTCTTATCACATTACTCAGTGAAGCCATTTCTGTTCTTCTGCTACTTATTACATATAAAGGTTTGCAAACTACGTGTGATGAGGTGACAAACATTTCAGCGTTCAAGAAACCAATCTTATGAAGTGAAAGTGAAACCATCCTGATTCATGATTCCTGACTAACTGGACCGTTTTGAAGGTGAGGAAACCAACCTTGCAGGCAAAAAGCTTCATCCTGTAAGCCTGTTATCCTATAAAAGGGGCAAGCTTGGTAGGCCCTCAAGTGACAAAATGGTGTCGCCCCTACATAAATGTCTGATTTACTTTAACCTTATGAAGCATCCAGACCCCAGAGGTCATCTAGGAAAGGCATAAAGACTAAGTAAGGTGAAGCAGCATTCAGGTTCAATGCTCCCCGTCATTTTAAAAGTGATTTTAATGTTCTTTATTTGAATGTATTATTCTGCATTTGTAAAGCACTTTGAATTGCCTTGTGTCTGAGTTGTGCAATATAAATAAACTTGCCTTGCCTTGAGAAGCTCACTGCAGAGTTAGGGTGGTGTTCTTTGAAAGCAAGCGAAACAAATTCCCTGCAGGAAAATTAAAATCCTGAAGGACCTACTCTCAGACGTACAGCTGAGGTTATGGAACGCTGTGCTTTGTGCCAACCCCAGCCTGATCACAATTCAAACCAACCCCAAAGGGCGTGGTGCGTTTGAAGAAAGGTTAGCTTAACAGCTTACCTGTTTATCTTTGAGGGGGGTGGTTTGTTCCAAGGAAGAGAAGCAATTGGAGAGATTCCAGAGCCTGGAGGGGGCCTCATTCTCCGAGTTATTAAGCCATTTGAAAGGCCTAGAACTGCAAAAGGAACTTTCTTTTCCCAAACTTTCCATTGTGCGACCTCACTGGAGAATTCACCATCCTCACATACAGCCTGTCACTCATACTTCCCTGAAAAAAGTAAATAAGCATCCCATTAACAGCAAAGCTCAGAGAACGGTTTAACCCCCCTAAACTGTACAAAAACTAAATGTTCACTCATATAAAAACAGTATTATTTGGCAGGGACGAATTTCTAAATCACATGCAATATAAAACAGCAAATTATACCCAAACATGTCATCTACCTTAAATTTATAGTATAAATCCAGTTATTAAGGATACAGATAAGAATTTCCTTGACATAAAAAAATTCCAAAAAGGTACCAAACACTAACGCCTAATAATCCTTAATAAGTCTTGACCGGAGGTATTTAAGTTAGAAACTCGTCAGCCAAACCAAATAACTCAGAAAGCCAACTTCCCACTCCAACTAGTCGGTTTGCCGTCACGCAGTGAACAACGTCCAGAGTAGCCGTCCCTGTCATTTTATGGCAAACTTCAAAAACAGCCGAGTTCCTGGTGCTTCTAGCTATCGAAATTGACTAACCAACCCACGTATCCGGTCACTGAAAATCTCTTAAAAGCTCACAAAGGAGAGCTCGGCACAAAGGGAGTTAAGGCGGCTGCCGGCCCAGGCGAACTTGTGGAAGCTAGCAAACACTGCCCGTCGGGTATCCTCGGCGTGTGAGACACGGCCGACGCGCTAACAACACAAACATGTTACCTCACAGCCGACCACGGCACCGACTTGCGAGCTGCTAGCAGCGCAAACCGCCTTTTCAGACAATAGCCTGTCAAACACGCCTCTTTATGGCACGACAGCGTCCTATTTTTTTTAACCAACGCCGCTCCAGCGACAAATAACTTCTTTTGACCAAGTTAATACTGGGATAATAACACAAACCCTTTTTTTCTATTTCTTCACATCCCCCTCCAGGGACTCTTGCTTTCTCCTTTCTATCTCCTTGGAAACTAGAGCCGTTTTCTAACCCACATATGCCGCCAAGAGAACATCGAGTGTCGCAAATCGCGAACACACTGCCGCAAAACCTAAGGCTGTGTAGTCTGGTGATATCGTGAATCTTCTCGGTGCAAATCGCACTAAAGTTGCGTATGAGTTCCAAAACACAGGTTTTATCCATCGACCTTGCGGTTCTTGCCCGACTGAACTGCCAAAGACAATCAATGACCGGTCACTAGTTTTTTGCAGTTCCCACAAGCAGACCTTATACAAGTGATTCAGTGGTTTGAATACACCTGCTTTAAAACCATAAAAAGGCGACACAACCTACATCCGATCCGTCATTGTTTTCAGATTCTATCTTATCTGGTTGTGCTCTATACATTGATATGTCAATACTGGAATCACACCCGTGTTTACAAATGTGAATCTTTAAATTACGTATAACTGTGCCTCATACTAATCTCATAAGTACACCCTCGATCAAACTGCTCACCGCTCACGCAACTGAATGTTACATTTATATCTGGGAAGACAACGAGTCACATCCTCTTTTGTATTTAAAAGCTTAGCTAATCCTTTTAGAAAGATGCATATATTTGCAAATGAAAATTGCTATATTGCAGAATTTCTGCCAGGATTTCAACGGCAACGCAGTACTTCCGCCTCTTACACAATGCAAATTGTACGGCCAGTCCAAAATATTAAAGATAGCCGTTTGACATTTTAGAAAGTTCGCACTCTTGTTTAATAAGCCACCCTTTGGTTTAAGGTAGAAGTAAACGGATTACTTTTAGACACGCAGACATTCCTACTTGGACTTCGTATACAACGTTAGGCGTGAAGCTCCCCAATGTTGATAGGCCCACGGCGCCTCCGCGAGCCGTCTTGTCACTGCCGCTCAGCCAATCGCGTGGCTTCCTGTTCCGCCTGCGACGGTTTGGATTCGGACGGTGAAGGCTGGGCGGCTGGCAGCTTTCTTCGGCTTATGGTGTCCGATCGCGCACTTCTACCTATATTCGCCACCAAAAGGGTAAGTATAAAGCAAAATGCTCTCCTGCCGTGTGCTTTCTTTGTAATATAGTCCAGTAAAACCACGATCGCGCGTTGAATATGGCTCGGATACGCTGGTCTTGACTCTCGCTGGTTGGCCAGTTAGCCGGGTTTTCGTAGATTGGCTAAACGGCTGTTTCATAGCGGTTTTAAAATGTTAGTCACGTCGGTAATATAACGGTACTCCATTCGTCAGATGAAATTCTGTGTCAGCTGGCTATTTGTTTACGCGTCCCTGAAGGGTAGTTTGGCATTGTCAGTTGCTAGTTGACAGAAGTTCACGTTTTACTCCGTGGGCAACTTACTGGCTAAGCTAACCATAACAGCTCAGCTCGATGGCCCCTGGGCGCTGTGTGCTAATGAAAGTGTAATTATCTGTCAGCTGTGGCGTTAGCCTGTGTTTTGTAATCCTCACAGCACAGATTTACGGCCCCAGGGTGCTGTGTGACACGGTACGAATCTTAACAATAATGTTTTATAAAATGTGTCTTCAGTCCTGTTTTGAAAAGAAAATTTCTCGTTTGTTGTTTCTTCCTTTCAGACTGTACAGGAGTCGCTGCAATAACGATTTTCTAACCTAAATGGACAACTCCAAGTCCTTGAAGTTTTCCTCCATACAGGAGGAATTGGCTTACTGGAAGGAGCAGGCGTCCAAACACCAGCAGAGGTGAGGAAAAGCATCCTGCTTTTCAGAGCATGCACACGGGGTCCTGGATACCTTTTCTGATTGTCTAAGTGTAAAGGGAAGTCTTTTGCATGGCTAAGATATGCCTTAATTTCTTGCCGACCTGGTCAGAGGCATGGTGGCTCTGCTCAGCGGCACGCCAGATTCCCATTGCGATGTTTGATCGCTGCCCTCTCTCTGCCCAGCGCCGAGGAGGCACAGGAGGAGCTGCAGGAGTTTCAGCAGATGAGCCGTGACTATGAGGCGGAGCTGGAGACGGAGCTGAGGCAGTGCGAGGCCAGGAACCGCGAGCTACTGTCTCACAACAACCGCCTGCGCATGGAGCTGGAAAGCTACAAGGTCAGCCCTTCTCAATATCCAGTGTGCCATTGTTGGTGCTGATTCGACTTGTTTTAAAGCCCTACTCTGCTTTACTTAAGATAAGCTTTGACCCACGTGGATTGTTCCCATCAACATGGAATACATGTGGAATACATGTATCAGTGCATGCACCATATCCACTCCTTGAAAAAAATTCAATTCTAGTAACCATTTAAGATTAATCTTTTTTTTCAGCCTCAGTAAAAGGCCTTCTCACCAGCAGCCATGCTACAGTGACCTGTTTGTCTAGAATCACAGGTCACTTCAGTTAGTATCTTATTGAGATTTAAGAGGAGTGCGCTTTATTGCGGTGAGATTCCTAAAAATTCGGCAGTGAGAGGGACGATGCGGCTGTGTGGGGCTGGCCAACCGCGGAGTGCTCGACTCGGACACAAACAATCGCTATTCATAGGCACGGCCAACAACAGAGGCCTAGTTGAGAGCCGTGGAGGCAGCTGATAGTTATTTCTGTGCTGGTGTCTGGAGGGGGAACGCTGGTGAAATTAGTGAATGCTCGATTGTGCTCCCTGTCCTGACGGTCCAACTCACGGCTGAGTTTCGTTTAAATCTTTACAGAATGTCCGTCTTGAACTGCGAGTGGTGATGAAACGGCCTCCTCTGCAAGAGCAACAGTAGGCTCGGGATAGGATTAAAACATACATTGTCTTCCAAAAACAAGAAAATGGTGGTCTTCAAAACCGTTTTCTTTTCCGTATGATAAAACAGCACCATTGTATCTGTGTTTTCACTGGAACTTTCAGGAAAAATATGAGGCCCAGCACTCTGAAGCTTTCAGACAGATCTCCACATTGGAAGGTGACCTGGCGGAGACCGCAGCCATGAGAGACCATCTTCAGAAGTACATTCGTGAACTGGAGCAGGCCAATGATGACCTAGAGAGGGCCAAAAGGTCAGCATCTATTTGCAAGCTTATTTCCGTCCCTAGAGTTTCATGCTTGTGTCGAAATCTAAAGTTGCTTTACTTCCTGCTTCTTCAAACTGCTTTCCTCAGGGCCACCATCATGTCCTTGGAAGACTTTGAGCAGAGGATGAACCATGTGATTGAGAGGAATGCCTTCCTGGAGAGTGAACTGGACGAGAAGGAGAACCTGCTTGAGTCGGTGCAGAGGCTAAAGGATGAAGCCAGAGGTTAGTGGCATGGTACCTGGAATGCGCTCGAAGGGTTTTCCACCTCCCCCCCCCCGCCCCCCCATTTAGAGGTGCCAAAAGGACCTTTTGGAGCTTATTCTAAACCTGTATTATATTCATGATCGCTGACTGCACTTCCCATGCTTTATAATTCAGCCTTGTGAATTTTTGTGTAATATCACTGAATTTAAGGCCCCTTGGCGTATAAACCTCCTTTTAAAATGGGATGCTATAATGCTGGCATGACTCTGCAGGCCCACTGAGGTCGTCAGTGGAAGCACGTGATCCTCTCAGGGGGTGCAGCCAGATGGCGCTGCTGAGCAGGTTGTCTGACGGAGTGTATATGTGCATCCTCTTTGCAGACCTGCGTCAGGAGCTGGCAGTGCAGCAGCGGCAGGACCGGCGCCCGTCCCTCAGCCTGTCCAAGGATGGAGAGAAAAGCGAGCCACTGTCGCGGCCCCCCTCTGTGCTTCCCGCCACCCCGTCGGGCACGCGCGGCTCCGCCAGCACCTTTGCCACACCCCCGGCCTCCTACCGCCGAGGTCAGAGCCCGCATGCAGCTGCCGACTTGCCATGGTGACGCAGGGGGATAGACGCCAAGCCTCTGAGCTGAGCAGCGTTTCTCCCCCTGCGGTACATTTTAGCTGAGGCTGCCAGCTGTTCTGCATTGACAGTGACCTCTGTACGCAGGTGATGGCCTGACAGGTACCCCCCTAACCACATCTGCCCGCATATCAGCACTTAACATTGTTGGGGAGCTGCTGCGGAAGGTCGGGGTAAGTGCAGCCGGGCCTGGGTTTGGATCTGAACTTCATGTATTGCCATGGAAACAGAAACAGGATGGCCCTTCTACCTACGTAATGTTTAATGCCGCATTCACATCTCACCCTTCCATGTTGCTTTTCATGTTTGTTAGTAAATGCTATCCGTTCAATGCATTCCCGTTAAATTCACCAAAAGAGGCGGTGTGGTATGGTTGATTTTTACTTATGGAGATCAGTTTATTTCTTTTGTGATGAAGGGTTCAATATGGCCGGTCTTCATTTTCAGAACTTGGAGTCCAAGCTGGCCTCCTGCCGAGATTTTGTGTATGACCAGTCACCAGGCCGCATGTCGCTCACTACGGGCTCGGGGACAGCGACTGCTCCGCGGGAACCTCAGGAGAGCTCGCCCAGCGCCAACAGCCTGCCTCTGTTTGACAAGGGGTGAGTTGTCTTTTTTAGACAGAGTTTGCGCTGCATGCAAAGTTGGGACACTGTGATTTACGGCGCGAGGCTTAGCTCAAGCACATATACAATGTGCCAATAAAGTTTAAATCAAATAATGGGAGTGTTACAGCTTTATACGAACTTTTGACAATATGTTTGATCTAGCTTGGATCCCCGCACACTTGTTATAATTCAATTCCATTTATTTTAATAGAGCGCCTTTCACAGCAGAGTTGCCCCAAGGCGCTTCATATGGGTGTTTTGTGATATATTCCAACATCATTAAGAGAAAATAATGCAAAACGGGGAAAATGAAAGAGGAGAGGAACCAAAAACTCTCAAGTAGGGAGGAAAGAAACCTCTGGGGGTCCATGGACAACTGGCTGCGCCCCCCCCCCCCCCCCCAAGCATGCTAACATTACTGATAAAGAACGAGTGGGCTTTCTGAAAGCAAGGTGTAAACTGTGGTCGGGGGCAAAGCCAATCAGTGAGCCAGTTCTCCATGCCGGCCTGTGTAGGATGGCAGATAGAAGGCTGCATCCACAGTGTTATAAATGAGCTTTCAGGGTACCTCGCCTGATCATTCCCCTGTGTAGTAAGTACATGTTACAGCAGCTGTTTCCCTTAAGTTCCAGCTTTTGGCAGGAAGCCAGAGGTCCCTCAGTTTTCTCACATTGAGGAAATATTGCTCACTGTATTTCTTGGGGTACCTGAATGCAATTCCTTTAGGATCTCTTGCCTTTGCATTCGGTGTGATGGAGAGAGCGCTTTTTTTTGTGTAACTTGTAGTCTCTCATGTTTCAGCTTGGTGAAGCGGTTGGATTTTACAGCGGCGCCCTCCAGTGTTGCCTCTCAGGCAGTGCAGTCCCCACAGGGCGTGGTGAAGATCTTACTGTGAGAGCGTGCGTGTCCCCCTGCCTCAGAAGGAATCTGCTACATTACTCTTCTTAACATCCTCATGCTTTCATCAAAGCTGTGGTTCACCCCGTTAGTGTCTCCACAGGGCTGATGGCGGGTGCTAAACTACTAAACCCACAAACATGGAATGTGCTAGAAAAAGCTGACGTCTCACTGCACTGCAATAATCTCGTGTTCAGCTGCGCCCCCCTCCAGGACCCACTGGAGCATATTGAGGATCTGCTTTCTGCCACTGCTGCCTTTGCTTTAATGACTCTGGACCCCAAAGCTGTCAACCTCAGTCCCTCTGGCTGACTCTGCAGGGGCTAAAGCCAATATGGAGAGCCGTGATACCACCAAGGTCATTCACCAATGCCTGAGGAGGATAGGTTCTGGCTGATGGAAGCATTCCTCCTGTTTTAGTGAGTGTTCTGGTCTGTGCTGAAACGTCACAGAAGGCGTAGAAACAGGAGGAAGTGGGGCTATCGGGATATAAAGTACAGGCTCCGCCCTCTAATCTCTGCTCACGTTAATGTGAGGCTCATATTGCCTGCCAAGGCTGCTTCTAGAGCCTTTCTTTGCATGTTACCTAGATAATTAACTTCTGATCGGAGTGTGAGAGCCAAACGGTGATGTCAGAGAATACTGTACTTTTAAGAGCAGTAGTGACAAGTTTGTTAAGTTCTGTCTCTGATGGAGCAGAATATCCAAGCAATGTAGTGTTTTAGTAGGAGTAATTACATTCACATAGTGCAGCTTAATTATCATGACCAGGTCCTGTGTAAACTGGTAATGCTTGGTGTCAACAAACATACATACATACATACAATGCAGAATCTCAGCTATGGCCACCAGCTGCCAAGTTAGAGCTTGAAGTGTTGGACCAGTTAGATGATGTTGACACTTTGTGACCAGAACCACTTAGCTGGCTGCCCTTTTATAGAAGACATCGCACTGCCTTCGTACATTGAGTTAGGCTTACTCGAGTATTTCTGGTGTGAAACAGTTTTGCACTGATTGTGATTTATTTCTTTTGGACTGGATCTGTTTTTTTTCCCTCCCTACCCATCTGTGGGCACAGTTGTGGGCTATAGTCAGTGCTTGGTAGGTGGTAAGTCCTGATCTGATTTTAAGAATATATAATGGATCAAGAAAATCATGTGACAAAGCAATACACTGGGCAGTACGTATTTTAATAAAAATATATTATCCTTGTACAGTTTTGAAGGGGGACATATTGAGGTGCAACACTGCTTAGTTCAAGAAATGGCATCGAGATGTATTATTGGAATATTTCACTATGGCTACAGTTTCGATTTAAAAATTCTTTTATTACTGTTCTACAGTGTAAGACATTTACATGTGCTTAGTATCATAGGGTACCCAAAAAATAAGGTCACTAGTAACTAAGCAGTATCAGTTTAGATTTCTGTTTTGCCCTTAAGTAGTCAACCTCAGAAAACATGTCCATGTGACTGAGAGCTGGAGGAAGCTTCTTTTATACATCTAAAAAGAAAATAGTCACAGGTCACATGTCCAGTTTGACAATTGAACAATTTATTTTGATGATTACTTGGGTTTTGTGTGCTAATCCTGTCTCCTCTACTGAAGAACATTGTACTGGCAGGTTTTAGGTAGCAATACTTACATCATTGTTCCAGAGCCAATATATTTTTTATTTTCTACTGGAAAAGGTTTTTAAAGTGTTTTTCTTTTACAATTTTAGACATTAATTGCTTGGAGAATGTCATGTTTTGGTTAAAAAGGCATGTAAAATTGCTTTTGGCTTGTGCTTCTTAGTGAGGGTACTAACAGAAAGCAGTTGTACTGTAGGATGTATTATAGAAGCCGGGTTGTTACAGTCTGCAGCTCAGGGGCACAATTGATCTTTGCACTTTTAGCAATATCTGCACAAAAGTAACATAACCATAGTCTGAGTAGGGAATTATTTTTCTACAGATTCGGCTGATAGAGAATAAGGAAGACCAAGCAGCTCTTATGTGTGTCCTTCATGCATTTTAGGTGATAATGTTATTTAGGAATCGCCAGATAAAATGAGATTTGGCTGTAGAGTGAGTGTGGCATCCACACCATGCTTTTCAATATGTACCCGAGGTGCTGTATCTAGTAACGGCAGTTTGGTATGCAAACACTTTTTATACCAAAATGTGTACATTAAAAAACACTCCACAAAGTGTGAGCTGTAGTGTGTCATTATTTATGGGGGAAAACTGTTGGGTAGGATATGGGTGTGAGACCGGAACACACTTGTGAGAGAGAAGCATCTAGGTTGTGTTGACACACTTTATTTTATGTGCAAGTGGCTCACAAATACATTGCGATAAGTGACATGTTAATGTCAGTTTAATCGAAAGAACATTGGGGTAATTCTACTGGAACAGTGATCAGTACGTGAATCTGTGTTATATCTGAACAAATACATTTTAAAATACAGATTGTCTAATATAAATTTGTAAAGGTTGCATTGATTTATTTAATTCTTTGAAATGCCTGATCCAATAAAAGTAAGAGCATTCTTTTTCATAAAATTCATAGCCTAGAGTATCTTCTTTATGTATATATTTTTCTTTGTGACCATAACATAAGCATTCTAAGGCACAAAAAATACGTCCTAATTGTTATGAATTTAATAGAATATTATGAAAATAACATACAAGGGACATGCGTATGAACCAATGTTTGAGATACGTTGCTATATTTCATAACCAGTCATTTTGCACAGGTCTCATTAAACTGAGCAGAATCTTTGTTAGCGCATTACAAACAGGCTTAGACATTGACCATGCACTCCCAGGAAATAAATTATGCAATATGACCGCATCTTCAACTCCATCAGCACATTTGGTTGGGCCATCAAAGGCGGATGGTTTTTCTAAGCTGATACTTCATAAACATGTAGGGAAGACTCCCAATGAGAAACCTGTTTATGTCTTCTAGTTATCAAGTATAACTATACAGATGAACCCTACAATTATTTCCAAAAATGTATGCCCAATGTTGAGTTGTTGGATGTGGATAAATGTCTTCTGAATGTACTAAACTCAACACTGAAAATGAAAAAAATATATATATTTTGCAAGATGTGTATGTATATATATATATATATATAATATTTTATGTGAACCAGTCAGAATTTAAGTAGTCACAGTAGATGTGGTAGGTAGGGACTTATTACATTAACTACAGGTTTTTCAGATGGTTTTTTAAGCAGATGGAAATTTAAATATGTTACTAAATTATTTATTAAATTTCAACTGAGTAGGAAGACGATTGTTTATAATTTGATCAGTCCTCAACTATACATAAGTACAGTTAACCAGGCTTTTGATATTTTGTGGGATGTTACCTGAGTGGTTTTATCTATTGTGTTATATAAGGTGCCTTTTCAAAAGCAAGTGATGTGTAATCTGCAGAAGATAGGGGGTACCAGCAGCGCGGTATCTGGAGGCTGTAATGTTTTGAATTTGCAGAGAAGGACTGTGATGATTTAAGAAGATGAAAGTGCAGCACGGGACAGAAAATCAAACAAGGTGCAAACAGCTCAAACCTTAATTAGAATCAATGCTTTTGCCACGAGAATGCACATGTTTCTGGCATTCAGCTCTAGTGACATACGGCGTTCAAAATAACTCAGGCATTTGTCTGGTTGAGAGTTTGCAGTGCAAAACTTGGTTAAAAACGCAACATTGTTATAGGCTTACTTTTATCTGTGTCAACTGATAAGCACATTTGTCTGGGAAAATCAATGAACTGGGAATGAAAAACTGAAGGTGAAGCATAGGTTATTCTACTCGGCACTCTTGGTTCCGTTGTAGTCTCCCTGTAGGTCTGCATCTTCCTCAGAAGGTTCCATGTTGTCAATCACTGCTCTACGACTGCCTCCCCCAGAGCGCCGCGGTGCGCTGCTGAATGAGGGCTCGTTCCCCCGTCTAGAAAGCCATAGAAATGAAGGATCAGAATCAGAACAGAAGAATGGTTGTAGGACATGCAGCCCTGTCCATTCAGAGAGCCCTCTGCTTCGTTTCTGAGATATAGGCTATGGACATATTAGTGTTCAAGTTGGCTCTGGGAAAACCTTTGCCTAATGTAACCCTCTATCAACATCTTACTTGAACAATGAAAAAGTACTAAGCATTGTTTTACACTAGACTTCTCAGAAGCATCATTAACATGATTATATCTGAAGCATTGTTTATGAATTGTTGTTATGCCAGGGAGGACTGTATAGTGCATAGCATATGAAATGTTCTGTGGGTCTTAAGTAAGTCCCTGCCTAGAGGGTGCTATCTTCTAGAATTTTAAATGTTTCTCTGTTTGGCAGTAAACATTACTTGGCACAAACTGTGCATGTGTATATTTAGTGATGTTGGGCCAACCTAAAAACTCAAGATGAAGTTGCAAGTCAAATTCTGTTACTGATGTTTTCCAACTTCCAGCTTGAAAACTCATACTTTACACATTCAGCCTGCATCTTTACAAAAATTTGCAGCTCAAACTTTATATATGGGGACACATACAGCCACAAATCACTTACATATTGATTATAACAACAAAAAACTAAAGAGTTATATAGTTAAAGGAGATGCTGCAGTGAAATGGCAGGCAGGTTAACTCTCAAACTCATTTCACTCCCAAGACAGAGAAATGAGTTTTGTTTAGAGCACTAAACAAAGCTCTCAGAATAGAGAGAAACATGGTCACATAGCAGAAGGCCTCACAGCTTTTGTAGGGGGAAGCATTCTGTGGTTCGCTTGAGTTTAGATGGTTTTGGTCTGTCAGTTCTGGA
Source organism: Petrocephalus schoutedeni (assembly GCA_026780765.1). Lineage (NCBI taxonomy): Eukaryota > Metazoa > Chordata > Actinopteri > Osteoglossiformes > Mormyridae > Petrocephalus > Petrocephalus schoutedeni. The sequence continues at coordinate 25,092,181 of JAODKL010000095.1, read as the reverse complement.
TGTACAGTATTTACAGGATGGTATCTGTTAACCATATTTCAACTCCAGTCTTCTAGGCGTAAGCATGAAAGACACAGGGGATGGTAAGGGAGAGGGGCGGAAGGTATTATGAGGCAGTTTCTGAAGACATTGGTACCTGCTAAGTCACTGCGCAGGCTCCTGATTGCCTCTGTAATAAAGACAGACAGGGCTTTGATTTCAAGTGGAACAGACATGTTTAGGTAGGACCGCACTGGGCAGTCAGACTTATGAAATAATCACTAACCCCCGTTCCATAGTGCTCTGTTGCAATTTGTGTTTTTCACTTTGTTATCTTGAGGAGTTATACTGTATATGATTATTAAAAAGGCCATTTCAACTAATAGCTATTCCATAGCATGAAAATTCATAGACGTTCTTTCTTGATTTCTGGATATAGCAGACTTTGGGCTCTAAGATAGTTTTTTAGGGGAGTAAAGTTTGTTAATGACATTGGGGAAGGCTACCAGTGGAGAGTACTGGAGATCTTTGATGACAGAAAATCCATAGAAGGTTTGAGAGAGTGTGCCAATAGGGGGAGACACTGCCCTCACTCATGTGCTCATTCTCCTACCTGAGTTTGTTCTTCAGTGCATTGACCTCTCGGGTCAGGGCATCGTTGGATTCTGTGGCCTCGTCCAGCTCCCTCTGGAGCTTCCTGCGAGCGGCAGTTATACGCTGAGACTCCTCCTCTGATTCTTCCAGCTGCCTCTTTAGCTGTTTCAGCCGTGTATTGGCCTTTTCTCCCTGCAGAGAAGTGAGTTAAGGTGAATCATCTGACAGAAGATCACAGAGGTTAAAACCTGTGTAACCATATTACTAATGTTGTGTTTTTCATTGTATATTTCTATACATTAATGGAAAAGAATGGTTCGACATATCCATCACACCTACTGTGTGTGCCGAGGAAATGTTTGACTTACCTGGTCTTTGTACTGCTCTGCCTGTTTCCGCTCGTCTTCCACTTGGATCATCAAGTCCTTCAGTTTCTTCTCTTTCTGCCTCATACCCTTGGCAGTTGCCTGTTTCTCCCTATGTGAAGCATCAATACCCGAAAGAAAAAGAAATTGCTTAAGTAGAATTATGCAGTGTAAGAAATAATAAAACGTAGTTAGGGTGCTTGTGGGATTCTGCTGAGCAGTCATTTCCACTGAGGCCAGGAATTTAGGTGTCTCTTGATGGTTCGTATTCACCTGTTTTCTTGCTCCAGCTGTTCCTCCAGCTGCTGCACCTTGGATTCCAAAGCAGTGATAGAGGACTTGAACTTGGATTTGACCTGGTTTTCCATCTCCTGTAGCTTGGCTTTCAGCTCCTTGTTCTGCCTCTCCATTTGCTGCCGTGAACTCTCGTTCTTCTGAGTTGTAGCACGCTCAGCCTGGAGCTCATTGTTCAGCTGTTCTGCCTAAACAGGAAGAAGAGGAGAGTTTTTGCATGCCAAACTTCAGCATGCTTGAGGTTCTGCATGAACCTTTCCATGACCTCTGTTTTCCTTGCCGACCTGTTGCACGCTCTTCCTTAGCCTGTCGTTGAGCATCTCCATGTTGCCCTGCTCCTCCTCAAGCTCCTCCTCCAACTGGGTGATTTTAGCCTCCAGCCGGCGCTTCTCATCAGACAAGGCTGACCTTCACGCACAAGAAAGACCATGTTGCAGAGGCACCTCTATCAGGATCTACCTGACTTTCATTCCTGCTCTTCTGGTAGCACTCACTTTCCAGATGTGTTGCTAGATAGTTCATCAGCCAGCTCATCTCTCTCAGCTTCAGCCTGCTTACGGGCTCTCTCCGCTGCAGCTAGGTCCTGCAGATAAAAACATCTGGATAGCTTAGCTCCTCATGTGTCACATTAACTGTACTGTAGAGCACGACTGTGAAGTACGTCATACCTCCTGTAGCTGCATAAGCTCAGCCTCCAGGCTCTTGTTCTTCTTCTCGCTTTCCTTAGCTGAGGACAGCACGTCTTCTCTGGCTGCACGTGCATCATCCAATTCTCTCTGGAAGTCTTTCATTTGGGCCTATAACACAGAAGGATGTCAGCCAATCAGGAAACCATCTAGAGTTCACCTAAGAATCAAGTCAATGAGTCTCTGCACACTGCTGGCCAGTGGTTTATAATAAAATGCATCCCTAGAGCCATTTTTGGGGTTGTGGGCCTTGGTCAATGACCACAGGCCACAGGATTCAAACTGGCAATCCTCCCAACACAGGCATAGATTTCTAACCCACAGAGTCACACGTTGCCCTACAAGAGCTTATATGTCATTGTGGACAAAAGCATCTGTACATCAGTACGTTCGACTCACCTGGATCTTGCGCAACTGTTTGATAGCCTCATCTCTGCCTTTGTTGGATGTCTCGATCTGACCCTCAAGATCCTTGATTTCTCCTTCCAGTTTTTTCTTGGCAGCTGATGCCGTGGCTTTCTGCTTGCGCTCATCCTCAAGCTCTGTCTCTAGCTCTCGCACCTGAAGGTGACACAAAATAGCTTAATTATGTAATGGTAAAAATCTGTATAGGGGATGGGTAGAGTAATCGTCCTCTTTGTTGTTTTCTAGGTCTTTAATGGATATATTATTTGTTAGAAAGACCATGCCAGTGTGTACTCCATTGGGGAGTAATTTCCCATACTTTCCCCATCCATATGCTATCACAGGCTACATATACATACATATAACAAAAGACATTATTTGGAAACTATTAAAAGCTTGTCACAGGCCAGCAATTTTTCTCTCTTGTTATAACAAAGTCTCTGCCAGAATAATGTTTAAAGGACTTGAGGAACAAATGTCTATCAACAAATCACTAAAATTCCTGGGTAGTCGGTCCTGATTCCTTTTGAACATATCTAGTGCAGAAGAATGGAGACTGCACCTGTTTGATCAACTGTCGCTTCTTTTCCTCGCCTTGCTCATCTCTGCCTTGCAGATCTCTCTCAAACTGGGCTTTGAGAGCTTGCATGTTGACCTCCAGCCTAAGCTTGGCATCTTCAGCTGCCTGGAGCTCATCCTCAAGCTCTTCCAGCTGGGTCTTCATCTCTTCTACCTGGGCCTCCAGTCCACGCTTTGACTTCTCCAGCTCATGTACCTACATGGAAGCAATGATTTACATGACATTATAAACTTGGAATTTTAAAAAATGTTAGCAAAGAAAATTGCTGCTGGTGTGGCATTTTTTCTGTTATGGAATGGGGCTTTAAGGTACTATATCAGAACATTACTCACATTCTTGCCCACATCATCTTTGGAGCTGACCAGGTCTTCCATCTCTGTGCGTAGGGCCTTATTGACCCTCTCCAGTTCTTCACGTGTCTCCTGAGCTTCCTCCAGGGCCCGAGCCAGGGACAATGCCTTGGTCTCTTTCTCACGGGCCTCAGCTTCAGCACGGTCACGCTCATCTGCATACTTGCTGGAAACACTCTTCTCCTCAGCAAGCATCTGTCATTAAAGAATGGATAGAGATCAATGGATAAGCATTAGACAACCTTTTTTATATGTGGTACCACAGTGCAGTTTTTTTTTTATGAAGATCATGATTAACCTGGTCAAACTTCTTTTGTTTCTTCTCCAAGTTGGACACTAGCTGCCTCTGGTTGTCTAGGTCTACCAGAAGATCCTCCAGCTCTTGCTGCAAGCGGTTCTTTGTCTTCTCCATCTTTTCATAGGCTGAGGCCTTCTCTTCGAACTGTGTGTTGGCTGCCTCCAAGTCTCTCTGCAGGCGCTTTTTACTTTCCTCCAGAAGTTCCACATTGCTGACAAACTCCTCCACCTTCTTCTTTGAGTCTGACAACTGGCATCAAAGGGTGATTATAAAAAAACCACTGATTAGCCACAATAGGTTAAATAATGCTGGCAGTGTTTTCTTGGGTATCTCTCCAAGACAATCCAAAGGATTACTGGAACTGTTAACAGTCCTAAATTGTAGTGATCCATGACTAACCTGTATATTGAGGGTGGAGACATGCCTTTCCACGGTCCTCTTGGCCTCCATCTCCTCATCTAGCTGCTCCTGAAGTGAGTTTCTTTCATCTTCTGTCTGACGGAGGCGAGTTGAAAAGTTCAACTTCTGCCGTGTCTCCTCTGCAAGCAGTTCCTGAAAAGACACCGAAGGGTCAGCACCAAGTTCATGGCTGGTTCATGAGTGGAATATGGAGTGAATTTCTAGGCAGAAATTGGGATAAATGACTAATATTGAATCACCTGTACATCCTGAACTTGGGATGTCAGACTTGTCACATCTTTGCTCAGCTTGATGTTCTTGCCTTCTGCTTCACTTAGAATATTCGTCACGCTCTCGAGTTCCAGCTGTGAATAGGATACACGATGCGTGCATTATTGCAGCCATAATCTTAAAGGTCACAAGCCTTCCTGTTTAGCTTCATCAATTTTTGACTGACTGAAGCCCTGAGACTACATCAGCAGTACAGAGCAGAGCGAGGGGGCACTTACGGTGACCTTGGAGACGCGTTCCCCAAGCTCTGCCTTCTGTCTCTCACTGTCATTGAAGCGGGACTGCAGGTCAGACAGCTGGCCTTCTACTTTCTTCCTCTTGTGCTCCAGGTCCTGTTTTGCTTGGGTCAGTGAGCGCACCTCTATGCTCAGTTCTGAGGACTCCTTTTCTAGTGCCTGTTTTGCTTTCTCTATATTAGATTTAACCTGCAGTGATGTGAAAGGGAGAGGTCATATGTAGACTGAACTCATCCCCCATTCCAGAGCAGTTTCTTAAATTGGATGAAGTCTGATCTGGAAAATGTAAGTCACTTAAGTTAAACTTTTTTATTATACTTTCACAGACATGCTTGCACCTGCTTGGACTGAAGTTTCATGCTTCAATGTTTTAAAGAGGCGGATACCGACTTGGACTGTATTTTCGAATGAGGCTTTCACAGAGAGAGCCTTGCACCCACTTAGACTGAAGTTTCAGATGAGATTTTCACATATAGAGCCTTATACTCATTTGGACAGAACTTTCAGGTTAGGTTTTTGCATAAAGAGACTCCTAAACACTTGGACTGAAGTCGCAGATGAAGCTTTCACAGATAGAGGCTCGTAGAGGCTCACTTCAGATGAGACCATCACAGACAAGCTCTTACCCGCTTGGATTGCTCAAGCTGCTCAGTGAGCTCCTCCACAACCTGCGTATGCTTCTGCCGCATCTCCTGCACTTGCGCCTCATGTGAACGGCCTTCCTCCTCCATCGCTCTCTTTAACAGCGTCACTTCCTGCTCTCGTTTTGCCCTGTGTGAGGTCACCCATTGAGAAGATCTGTCAAAGTCTGCTCTCGTAAAGGCAGAAAGCAGATACTTCATAGTTGGCTGTATATCAGATTTATTCATCTTAAGGGGCTTTTAACTTATTTACAGTGTCGTTGTAGAGCAGTTGTGTGAAACAATGATGCATTGCTGCTCCAGTCCTCACCGAAGCTCCTGCTGCGTGGCGGTGCTGTCCAGAGTGTCCTCCAGCTCTGATCTGAGGGCCTCCAGCTCCTCTCCCAAGTCCCGTTTGGTCTTCTCTGCTTTGTTGCGAGCGGCACGCTCAGACTCCAGGTCCTCTTGCAGGTCTGAGATGTGTCCCTCCAGCTCCCGGATCTTCTTCAGGGCATTGTTCTTCTGGGCCGTCTCATCTTCAAGCCTGCCACAGAGAGACACTCACAGCTATGCTATGCTGCAGAGAGCCAGCTGAACTACCACTATACTCACACAAAGCACAAATCCTATCGAGTATTTTTGCCATTCATATAAGGAAAACAACAGTGTGGTAAATTCAATCAATTGCAATAAAAACAAACAGGGAGTAACAAAACAGAGCAAAAGGTGTACCTTCCTTGAGTGGCCTGCAGTTCCTCTTCCTTCTTGGCCAGCTGTGCTTTCAGCTCAGCAATTTGGGCTTGCAGGTCAGCAATTTGCTCTTGCAGGTCATTGGATTCAGCCTCCAGCTTGCGCTTGGTTTTTTCCAGCTCCTGCCGGCCCTTCTCCTCTTTCTTCAAACGCACTGTAGGGAAATTGAGTATTCATAGCCAAACCCACTTCATTGTTATACACAGTGTATAACATCTGATGTGTATCCACAGATGATGAGGTAAAAAGACTATGTTTCTAATGAAAACTGTATACTTACCTTCTAGCTCAGATATCATAGACTCATGTTTGTTCTTCAGCTTGGTCAAGTTTTTCGATTTTTCCTCTTCCTCCGCCAGGTTGGAGCTGAAATCTGCTACCCGCTCCTCCAGAAGCTTCCGCTCCTAAAATCACAGGTGGCCGACATTCAGATGTCACCATTTCACCCCTTTGCCATTCACCAGTATATGATCCTCCATTCTACTGGTTCATGCCTACCTTGAGCAGTTTATTGTTCTGGTCCTCAATGATCAAGACGTCATCCTCCAGCTTCTTGATCTTTCCCTCTGCAGTGACCTTCTCAAGCTGAAGCTTCTGGCGGGCATCCTCCTCCTCCTCCAGATGTTCTTCCAGTTCCTAGAAATGGGAATTCATTTCAGTGCTATATTTATAAAGTGTCTCAGAATCACTCCTAGGATTCGCTCTTAGGGTCTCCCTAGGATACGAATTTTTCCTACCTCAGAGTACAATGTAAGTCATTATGAAGCATTCTACATCCACCCTCAGCGAGACTTGTAGTTTGAGAATTAATGGTGCTTTACGACATCAGCAGACAGTGAAAGTAAAAGAATAACTGTGATACACAAAACCCACGAATGCTACTACTACTGTTATTGCAACTACTACTACTACTACTGCTACTGTTACTACTACAGGTACTACTACTGCTGCTATTATTACTATTACTGCTACTACTACTACACTGCTATTACTACTGCGGCTACTATTACTACCACTACTACTACTACTACTACTACTACTGTTGCTGTGTCCATTCACTGCCAGTGACTGTAAGCGAACGACAGCTGGTTTTCCAGTTTTATGTATGGGTGAATGTTAATTAATATTTCAATGCTTGCCAGTGCACATCACATTCAATTTTTTTCTAGCTAACAGGCACCGTTGGTGAATGAACACAGTGCTGTCAATAATAAATACATTCAAAAATACATAATCTGAAAGTGAAATGGTGTGCATTGTCCCCCATTGTTTAATGATTAAATCACTTTATTTGACATGTCTGTGGCATTTGCTTTTTTTTATATTTATTAGTCCATTAATTCTATCCTTTGTACTTTGGCTGGACACAGCACAGTCATTAATACAACGCACACATTTTGTGAGATCCAGAAATATCACTCGTTGTTCTTTTCCCTTCAGTTAATAATTAATTTTTGTCCCTCCCATGATCCATTAGGGACAAGTGCATTATGTCCAAGGTTGGCAGCAAATACTATTCTCTCCCTGTCATGTTGATATCTTTTTAGAAGTTCACTGTTGTCCAGCATTTCCAAAACATTCTTCCTTTCCTGGAATGTGCACACCTGCCTGTGTCTGAATGCCATCTACTCCCGATGGGTTCCAGCAGTTCTGTAGCACTGCTAAATCCTGGCATAGTTAAAAGAACTTTCCTATCATAAAAAAAAAACTTAACGCTCCTACGCCTACCTCAAAATGTAGGACCAAAACTTTGGGCCACTTAACACCACTTTCCTGCTCTGAGATGCTTTATAAATACGGGCAGAGATCAGTTTTCCCAGAATGGAGTGAAAAGCATGTACATCTACATATCTGCACGTGCTCATGACCCTGGTCAGTAGATATGGGCAGAACAGTGGATGGAAATCTCTGGGACATCCTGAGTGGGACAGGATAAAGGAGAAATGTTGTCTGATGAGGTCATACCTGTATCTGCTGCTGCATCTTCTTTTTCTCCACCTGGATGGCCTGGCCACGCTCCTCCTCCTCCTCCAGTCGTGCCTCCATCTCATGCAAGATCTCCTCCAGCTCTTGCTTCTTGGCAGCCAAACGTACCCTCATCTCCTCAGCCTCCGCATACAGCTCTGTCTCGGCCTGCAGCTGCTCCTGCAGCTGGTTTCTCTCCTCTATCACCTAGCATTGAGCCAGGTGAAGGTTAGGAACATATTTTGAGTTTTATCGTTAACCTCTCAAATACCGACAAATGTATTGCATCAAATACCAGTTCAAGATTTCCCAATTAGAAGCGACGCAAACATCAGGGATTGTAACATCTGATTCACTGAATCAAATTCAGGCAAATGTATTGCATCAAATACCAGCTCAGAATGTATCAATGTCAATTATCTGATGTGAGCTACAGTCAAACCAGCTGTTAGCAGGACAGGATCTGAGTGCCCACGGGCAGTTTAACATGCCTGTGTGTGTTTTAGGGTAATCTCCTTCAGCTCTGTTTCAGTCCTTTGTGTCTGATCTTTGATCCTGTTGAGTTCTTCCTCTTTCAGGCTCATCTCCTCTTCCTGGCGTGTCACTTGCAATAGTGGCTTGACCTGAATATTGAACCAGGACATTAAATTCATGCAACATCTAAGCTATAAATCCACGCAAAGACTGATACAGCTACTGTTGCATCTTAAACAAGTGTCTTGAAATCTTGCCTTAGTGAAGAGTCTCCACCACTGCCAGTTGCGTAGTTTGAGGTAGGCTGCGCAGTTCCTCTGGATGACCTTCATGGCTGTCAGCTGCTGTTGTCTCTTAGCAAAGGCCCTGCAACAGAATAAGAGATAGAGCACTGCTTTAAGGGAGTGCATTGAAAGTCGAAGTCCTAACACTACTATAATGTATCACACTTCAAGGGAAAACGGGTCCTCAACCGACATGGGGGAGGAAACCTGAGACTCACTTTCTGGCCAGGAAGCCTCTGGCCTGTGACTGGAAGGCAATGATGATAACTGTGATCTTCAGGTCACGTTCCTCTTCTAGCTGGGCCAACACTCCAGTACGGAAGAAGATCTTGCTCTGACCAATGCGGTAGAGGTTTGGGTCCAAATCCAGATGCTTAATCTGATGGATAAGAGAATGATAACCTGTAGCAGACTTGCTGGAAATGTAAATAACTGATACTCATGATGATTCCATAACAAAATCAACAAATATCTCCAAGAACGGTGGCACAGCTCACCATGAGACAGCAAGCTTGTTTGCCATCCATAAAGCCTTTAGGGATAGCACTTGCAGCCAAGATTTCATAACTATGTTGAAAGAAAAGAGGGTGGCACAAAATCAGATATTAGAACCTAGTTGTGTTGAGTGTTAAATTTGAATGTCTCCTGTAAGAACAGTCATTATTCAAAGTGCTGAGGGTGATGGCCCTTCCTTTCCTGAATTGCTTACCGCTGTCTAAATTCCTGGAAGACAATGCGGTTAGGGAATCCCTGCCGGCAAATGCGAATGCCCTCAAGCACACCGTTGCATCTCAGCTGCTCCAGAACTAGGTGAGCATCCAATTTCCCTGCCTGAGCAATAGAGGAAACGGTCATGTTTGATGTGATATGCGCTTCAGCATTCTTTAGTGACTTTATACAGAATAGTCAAAGGCAGTTCACACCTTTTCTGGGTAATTAATTACACCCCAATAGTTATTAGCAGAGTGAACTTGCACAATTAAAGTTCACTCATAACATTAACTGGATGTTCCTCTTCAGTCTTCAGTACAAGCTCTTACTGAAAACCAGTGTATACTCCTTCTCTTCCAAGAGTGGAATTTCCCACTTCTGACATATAAACTACATACCAGAAGATATGCATAGATGCAAATAATACCCATATTTAGCATATTATTAACTCCTATAACACAAAACGCTCCTATGGACTGTAGAGCTCTTTAAATATATGCTGTAAGGGATTTGCACAGCACTAGCATAATTTGCGCACCCTCTTCTCGTGGTTGGGAATAATGCACCGGACAAAGTTGGGCTGGGTGTTATGTAGGGTGGTCATCAGCTTAGCCAGAGATTCCTTATAGAGCTGGCCCACTGTACGGAACATCCCTTTCTTGGTTTTGGAAGAACTGGGCATGGAGCTGTCCGACATCTTGGCTATTGTCTCCAATCCTACCACTCGGTCCACTGTTAGTTAGGAAGACATCACTTAGTTAACTTAGGCTGCTTAGCCACAGCCAAGCTCAGCTGGGCTGATAAAGAGAAAAACAGAAACAGAAACACTGTCATACTTTTTTCAGCTTTAGGATGCATCAACACTTACCATCTTTCCATAGCTCTTGTACAAACTGGCTGGAGGAGTTATTAAGCAGTGCAGTCACATTGTCATTAAGGGGGTCCATGTTCTTGGTCAGCCAAGCAGTGGCATTATAATCGACCTAAGGAAGAACATCCAATCACTCCATTCTCATCAAGTATACTTACAGAACATCATACTGGATCAAAATTCAGCACCTCCTCAATGTCCTGTTTAATGTAATTGGCTAAATGACAGACATTATGTTGCTTGTGCATTCCAGATTCAGAGTCGGATCTAGATCAAATTTTGGAATAAAGGTCTCTGTATCTATTGTAGATAGCCAGTGTCTTCTTACCCTGCCTGCATAGTGGAGAACAGAAAACTCAGTCTTGTCCTTCAGCTGCTTTGATTTGGCAAACTTGGTGTGGTTGCCCTGTGTGTTAATGAGCTTCTCCACAAATGAGACATCTGTGGCTTTAGGGAACCAACACTCCTCATCCAGAAGGGCAAGGATGCCTGGTGGATTATTCTGCAGGGATAAATTTCAACTGAAAACTACATGGATAGAGAGTTCAGTATGTTTATTGCATTAAGGATTATACTTGACATCTACATTCACTGTGGAACCTAATGCAAGGATGGCTGGTCCCCAGAAAGTACACCAATGTATACTGTCAGGCAATGTATAGCGGAAGGCAGGTACACTGACCGGTCTTTCAATCAACTCAATACAGGGCTGTAAGTCCAGGCCAAAGTCAATGAAGTTCCACTCAATGCCTTCCCTCTGATACTCTTCCTGCTCCAAGATGAACATGGTGTGATTGAACAGCTGCTGTAGCTTCTCATTAGTGTAGTTGATGCACAGCTGCTCAAAGGAATTGTCCTGTGGGAGACCACAATGTAACCATGTGCTCAACTGGAAACACTGCTTTTCATCACAATGGCAAGATGCACAATCGATGATGCCACATGGCATGTTCCTCACCTCAAAGATCTCAAATCCAGCAATGTCCAAGATGCCTAAGAAGGATGCCCCTTGCCGCTTTGTCTTATCAAGGGCCTTGTTGACACGTGTCAAGATCCAGCGGAAGAGCCGTTCATACATGGCCTTAGCAAGGGCCTCTATAGCGAAATCAGCCTGACAAAAAAGCGAAGACACCCTGTTCATTCATCATTTTAGATGTTAACAAATTATTCTTGAATTCACATTTCAACTAGATTATGAGGCAATTCAGGCAAAATGCTCTGCTCAAGGTCACAACATCATAACACCTTCTGCATTTGACTAAAACCACTATGGTAAATTCAGTCTATGGTTTGTAACAAAAACATTTTACTTAGCGGTATAGAGCTAGACCTGATATTTGTTTCAGAGCATGTATAAGATGCTAGCTGAATAGCTGGATAACTGCATTTCAGGTCCCAGCTTGTCGTTGTCATAGGTAATCAATAGGCCTTTACCTGTTCTTTTGTCTGTGCTTTCTGCACCACCTCTCGGCCTACTTTGATGCGTGGCGTGAGGATGGCACGGGTAAAATCAGTCACATTGATGCCTTGAAGGTGGCACACTTTCTGGGCAGCTGGACATAGATGAAATGGTCAGTATCAGAACATCTCCAAAGGAAACCTATTCCTGTGTTCGCAACAGAGCTAAATGTTTTTACAGTAATCAAAATTAATTGTTTCAGCCTAAAGTTGCTCAGAACACAATTTGTTTATGTGACCAAATGTCACAACAGCAGGGTCCCAATAGTGTTTTTGCGTCTGGTTCAGGGATTTGTCTTACCCGTGTTATCTGGCATTGTTGCCTGCTCTTGGTTCCTCTCTTTCTTGAATTCAATGTTCCCAAGTTGTAACACACTAGAAACCACCTTCAGGACACCTGTAGACAATGTGGGGATTTAGAGAAAGAATCATTAAGATAAAGGAACTTCTGTCAAACAGTCATAAAACACAGTTCACAGATGTGATCAGATTCACCAGTCTGCTCTTCCTCTGTGAAGCCCATGATGTTCATGGCCTCCATTGTCTCCAGGTACATCTCGTCGTCCTGCTGTCCTGGGATTTGTACATGTCCAGCCACTAAGAAGCGGTAGTTGTTGAAGCTCTCCAACAGCAACTCCTCTGTAAAGAGAAATAACAAGTCAGGTGAATAGAGGGTCATTTCTATCAGTAAACGAGTGACACATACTCATGGGTGCAACGCCCAGTTTGTACCATGCAGCTTGTCTTTGGCTCCAGCCACCATGTAGTAGAAGATGTGGAAGGCCCTCTCGGTCCTAGCCTGCCGGATACAGCGGGACTTCTCCAGCAAGTCTGTGGTGGTAACCATGTCAAGGAGGCCTTCTTCTTATGAGACTCATTGGCACCTTCAACTGTTCGGGATCGCTTTACTGGCATGCTACCCAGAAGCACATACTGTCTGCACGATCACAGCTGAACCACTGCTACCGTGAGCTTTGGACGGGAAAATAATTCTAACACAACCATGTGAGCTAATGGTTTACTGCAATGTGTCCCAGCCTGCTCCTTGAGGAGCTCCCAGTCCACATTTTTGCTCTACCAGGACCTGGGAGGGAGCAAAAAGGTGTCTTGTCTGGCCAGGAGTTGGGAGGTAGCAAAAATGTGGACTGTCTGGGGGTCTCTGAGGACTGGGTTGGGAAACACCAGTTTATTGCATCAGAATAAAGAAATAGCTTAAGCCCTAGCTGCCTGCTTTCTTGTCAGGATACATGTCTCGATGTTGGCTCCCACAATGTAGCCAGTCACATCAAAGTTAATCCGGATAAACTTGCCCTGTTGGGAGATAACATTAAAAGGGTATTAATACTAATATACCTGCAATCCTAACAATCAACACAGTAGAATATGACATAACTTTTAACAGCAATATTAAATGTTTCATTATGTATTATCTAATGCTCATTTTACTCAAACATTATAGCAAAGGATTATAATAGCACAATAGCTGAGAGAGAGAGAATGCTCACGAATCGAGAGGAGTTGTCATTCTTGATGGTCTTAGCGTTTCCAAAGGCTTCCAGAATAGGGTTGGCCTGCAAAAGCTGCTTCTCCAGCTCCCCCTAGAGCATCCATGCCAGATGTTAATGACCAGCCTGCACCCACACAAACAGTGGCCGAGCTCACACTGGCCTCAACGAGCACTGCAGGGCTCCAAACCAAAAACTTCCCACATTTTCATAAAGGAAAACGAGAGGAAGTGGAGGAGCTCGTTAAAAGGCAGCAAGCAGAGGTCACTGGTGTCAATAGCAATTTATGGGAGACATTATGGGAATAGATTAGGAGAGAAGTAAGAAAAGCTTTAACAAATATGAGACTGGTACCTTTCTCTGGTGTATGCTGCTCCAATAAGTAGAACTTATGTTCTGGAGCAATTTTACATCCTAAAATACTCTGATCGCGCATCAACAAATTTGGCTTAATTAAAGATCCTTTGACAGGTTTGTCAATACAAATAAGACTTGAAACTACTCATCCTCTAGAAAGAATATTTCTTTGTCAATGTGTAAAATCTGTAGGAAGATGAGAGGCATTAAGATACCAAGGGGCTCCAAGCAGCCCTGATCCCGGGGATCAAAGGCAGGAAGTCAATTGAACGATGGGGGCCTGGAGGAGGGAAACTGTCCGGCCAGGGCACATTGAGCAGCTAGATGCTGGGATGTTATTCTCAGTAATGAGCCTCTTAATTATGTTTATATAGCAATGCTGCAAGGAATTTCCTCTATGCTCATATATATATTTCTGTCTCACTTACTTACAAAGAAACACAGATCTGTGTGAATCAATTTAGAGTGTTTGATTGCATGTTACAGCTTAATGTTTCTGCTGACACTATGGTATTAGTAATATTAGTAATATGGGTAATATTTTTTCAAAATTGTGTACCAGTTTGCTTAAAAGAAATGTATGGGAAAAGAAGAGGCAGATAGCTACCAGAAAGTTCAGTGCTGAGGACGAAAGCACAACCCCGACTGCAGCAGCAGCTAGAGAGACAGGAACACAGTGGGAAAGCAGAAAGAAATGCAAGCAGACAGGAAACGAGGAGGAATACAGCTCTGATGATGAAAGGCATACCTTACACAGACACATCTTTGAAACTAAAGGCGGCGTAAAAGTTTTACAATCATGTGACCACTACTTTACAGCCCTCCTGAGGCCTGGGCATGAGAAAATGGCAAAAATGGAATTTAATGTTTTGAAGTGGAGACTGCTCCGTGCTAAGCTAAGGGGGGGGGGTCCTTCAGGAGAGCTGTTTTTTCGTGAACAAGTTTCACCTCAGCTACGAGTCAGCGTGAACAACTCCGAGAGCTTCCACGTGGTGACAAGAGTGGTTCAGAACTCCACACTGTGCACGAGAGCACTACGGCTGGCAAGGCCGACTCTACGAATGACCGGCGAGTGTGTAAGGGGAGGAAAGGGGTAGCCTGTGATTGGAAATGTCCAATGTCGAGGAGGAAAGGAGATGGGCATGCTCACACTGTGCTCAAGGTTCTGTGATGGACCTTTTCAATATCGGATTCAAGCTCTGACAGTGAAAGGGTCAAGTACATAAGACAATAGTATCACTCTCAGATGGGGGTAACAGTTTTACATCATCTACCACTGTAAAAAAAAAAATCACAATAGTGCTATGACAGTGTATGAGAGTGCAATGAAGCTGCACTACTTGGCACTGCTCGCCAAATATGAGAGTGGCTGGACATTGTATCAGATCCCAGGTATGAAAATCGCAGTTCAGATCTCACATCAGATCTGTTTTTTGGTAATGTGTTGTGTATGAACGTTCACAAGAGTGTCACTGCACACAATGACGCTAAACTATTTTACTTTTGGTGAGACACTGTAGCATGCAATTCTGAGCCTTGGAAAAACACACGCAAAAAAAAAAAGAAAAGAAAAAACTAGGCATTCTGTTTTTACTCACGTAGGCATATAGTGATCCTCCTTGTGGCTATTTGGAGGAAATTATGGTAGGAGTTAACCTTACAAGATTTCCCTGAGCATCAGGCAGGGTTTCCCTCTTGGGTAAGGGACAGTCTCTCAAATGGCATTAGGGAAATGCTGGTGATTCAAAGCTGGCAGGGCACTGGCATCCAAACCAAAGCATATTCTTTTTTTGTAGAACTTTGGAGCATAACCTCTATAAACAACTGGTGCAACTGATTTTCAACATCATCATCTTATTTTATTAAAAAATTAGCTGTAGTATGGTTGAAAATCATAAAATAAATTATTAAATGAATTGGGTTTTGGGGGTGATTTTCCTATGCTTATAAATAATGCATTAATTTATAATTTATTACATTTACCTGCTTTAATAACTAATAGGGTTAGAATTCATATAAATTCTTGCAAAAACATCTCTAGCCTCTTCATATACATGACAAAACATGAAACTGTTAAGGTAGTCCTAATTGCGAAATCGTGTGCATTCCATGTCTCTATAGCGCTCTCCCAAATGACCAAGGACAAAGAAGGTACTACTCACAACACTGGAGTCCTTCTTTCCCTTGTGAGAGGAGGCCACCGTGGCCAGGTATTGGATGACCTTCTTGGTGTTCTCAGTCTTTCCAGCCCCAGACTCCCCTCTGTCGGTTGGCGGGAGAGGAGAATGAAGAATGTATTTCAGGCCGCCTTAATGCTACATGAGGTCAGTCAATTCAGCCTGCAGAGTCTGCATTCATTTCTGACTGCAATGAAACATATTCTCGCTCCACTCTCCAGAGTCATTCAGTGTCCATTGCTGTACATGTATCAGACGGGATTTATGGCTTAAGTTAAATGGGCCGTCACTGCATTTCACCACGACTGCCGTGACCCTTGGACAGTTAATTGTGACACTAAGACCTTCACATCTCCTCTTGCACATTACGCGTTCCTTTTATCTCTAATACGGCAGACAAAGTGGTGAGTGGCTCCATCTTTTCTGCAAACCCTAACAACTCCTTAAAAGGCAAAACGTGGCTAATTCGCCAGGCCCACGTAATGGACTTGTTTAGCAGACACAGGAACCCAGCACGTCCTGTTGTAAAGCCATCCCTTTACCATAGCTGAACCCTTTGCTTCCCGTGGCACAGAAGCCTACAATTAAAATAAGTATGACAAAATCTCAGAAGGTACACTTGTGCTGTTTGTAGATGTTTATCTAAAGTACTACATGTCCAGAGTACAATGTGTCAAAAGTATGTTTTATTTCAGGTTATTACTATCGCAAAACCAAATTATAAGGGTCTTCCCATTGTGAAGACTCCCATTGTGCTACTATCTGACAAGCGAGGCAGCAATTAGCACAATTCATATCATTTATGACCTCACCCTTGCACTAGTGCTTTTAATGACATCCCTCATAAGTATTGCTTTCATTGCAGTATGTCCACCGTGTGAGACCTTCTCGTAAACTGTCCCGGAAATGACTGTGTCTCTGCTGGAAATTCCTCTTCATGTATTTGTATTTATGAGTAACCAGTGGCGTCGGAAGGAGTTTGACATGGGTAGGGGGGGGGGGGGGGGGGGGCAAGGTATTTTTTAACACTGAAATAAGCACACATTCAATAAAGATTCTCAACTATAATTCTTAAAATTAACTTTAACTGATCCATATGAAAGAATGATTGTCTGACATAGTGCTACAATCTTCCTTAGATATATATGTTTCCTCCTGGTGAAATTGACCTCAGTAATGCACAGATTCAGAATAAAAGACAGGCCTAAGAAACTTGCTCTTAATTCGTCATGTGTTACATCTGTGACAGAGACATGTCAAATAGCAAATGGTGTCGCAATGAACGGTTACTGAAAAACCCGAAAGCATCGCAGTTTCCAATATTTTCCAATATTGTTCAGCCTTAAATAGATATCTGCTCATGTGATATTATTGAGTATGTGGTGAAAGCTTTAGAGGGCATAGGTCAGGCTGAAGCTTCACGGAGAATAAAACATGATTTTCAGGGCTGAGGAGTAACAGGGACAGAGTGGGGGGAGGGAGGGCGCTG
>JAODKL010000095.1:25052045-25074943 GCA_026780765.1 Petrocephalus schoutedeni | reverse complement strand
GCTGCTGATTTGGGGGGGGGGGGGGCACCTCCCCCCTGTCCCCCCAGTTTATAGTGAGATTCAACAAAAGTGCATAAAAACCTGCATGATTTAAATCCTCTGCATGTCTTCAATGTAGTAGACAAAGTATCTCAGTCAAGGGACCCCCTCATCAGTGAGGAAGATGGGGAGTCCCACTATCACAGTGTCTCAAGATCTCTTCATCGCAGCTATCCTCTGGCATCTTTGTTCCTGTCCATTTTTAAAACAGACTCCCCCTCACTGCCGACAGTGGACGTACATTTGGGACAGACAAACTTGTCCCTCTGCACTGCAGGGGATTTTCTGTCTTGGAATAATTCAAACAAGTTTCAACAATATTCTCTGGCTCTCTGATAACAATGTGCATTATAGATTTTAGACAAAGGTTCACTGCAGTGCAGTCCCACTGCAATTAATGATGTTCAAGTCATTTCAAGCAATGAATATCTGTAAGTAAGATCTCTTTCCGGATGAGCAATGTTTTGCAAAGTCTGGTGCAGTCAGAGACGGACACGTGAAATGTGCTGTTCACTCTGTGTTCTCTTGAGAATGTGACCCAGTTTTGACAACAAGGTTAATCCCTTCTGATACCCATCCTCCAGGAACCAGGAAGACTAAGCAGGGAATTTAAAAGCAAGGTCTTCACAGTAAGACACGCAGCATGCAAACTGAAAGCCAAGATAGGATCAGGAAAGGGTGTATCCCCAAATCAGCCAGCTCAGAAAAGAGAAGGCCCAGGGCACTTCCCAGCATGGATGTGGACTTGGATAGGAATGATGAGTCTGCAAACAAGTGTGTAGGTGCTGCAGCCAAGTGCTTTTAGGGAGGCCACAAGACCAGAACATTGGGTCTCAGTGATGTGGCTTAGGTTTGTCCCATGGCTGGGAAGTCTGTCCCATGGCTGGGAGTTTTCTGTGCCTTGATAAGTCACTGCCCAGCCTGGTTAATTTTATCCTCAACTGGCTTTCTCACAGTACCCTGGCAAAAAGCCAGAAATGCTGGAGAGGTCTGTGTGCTGACGGATCCAGCCCATTTACTGTAGCTAGCTTCTTGTCAAAGAATGGGACATGATGGGGAATTTGAGAAAAAAAAGAAATGTAAAGGAATCCTTGATATGCCATGTGAGAGGTGCTCCATTTTATTTTGCTGTGCTTTTTTTAGTGTGATACATTTAGGGTGTCATTTTTCTCAGTTAAAAACACATAACCACCTGACATTCTTTCTCTTTTTCTGAGCTGAACAATGAATTTATGTTTAGACGACCATGACCCCAAACTCGCCATTTGCTGTCACTTAAATGCTCGTGATTTTAGCAAAACAGCTTGCCTCATTGACAGCAAAAAGCATTACAACAAACACACCCAAAGACCAAACCAAACCAGTCGTATTAATCCCAAACAAAGACTGATCTGGCTTTAAAGTCCGGATACAGGGCATGTTTCCTGTGAGTGGGCTGGTTCTGAAGAGAGCTGACCCCCATGAGTGATATGAACTTTTCCCACTGCTGTAGAAATGGGAAATACCCACCAAACTTCCTGTCTGCCCCGTAAACACCATAGGCTTAGGAAAATATGTTTTCCAGACAGCAAATTCCCAGCACAATGCCTGTAACCATATAATGTTACTACGAATATGTGCCCTGCAGTGTCTTTCTACAGCTTTGACACAAACATATTTTGGGCCTCTCTAGGCAATCAGTCACTTCTCCATTTTGTAGGATTAGTTTGGATGTCGGGGCATGTAATGTGGTGTATAAACAGCATTCACTTACGTGCACAGGATAGACTGGTCCTCGCGATCTGTGGAAAAAGTGATTCATGCATCAGGTCAGACATGTCTTCAATGACTTTGATTCTAAATCAGTATATTTTAATTTAATAAAAACCAAGTGCTTTGAACTGAACATAATACATGCTTGCAAATGTGAAGGAATCTCATGGCTGGAGTGAGTCTGCACTGAAAACTAATATGATTTGTAACTGGGTCAAGGAGCAGAATTAAACCATATTCATTTTTCATCCAAATAGCTAATGTGAAAATCCATGAAGAAAATGAAGTTGCTCCATTTATGGGAATTTCTGCAACGTACTGCCCATCTTTTAGCTGCTTATGCCGATTAGAGGCACCGTGAGGCCTGGAGCCCACCCCCAGATGGGGGGGTGCAGGCTGAATGGGATGCCAATCCAGAGCAGGGCACACACAGAATCATACACTCGCAGGCTAGAGATTATGATAAGCTTAACTGCAAACATTAGAATGAAGGACGAAGACCTGAACAATACAGGGAGAACATTCAGGCTGCACACACCCACTAAAGAGTGCCATGGCACAGTACAGTCAGATTCTCAGGCATAGCAATAAGGAACAGCCACCATGCTGTGGTCCTTGGTCACAAAGGTTATATATCCCAGGAAGTTGTATATAAACAGCCAGGAAGCTCAGCATCGACATTCTGCTGCATCAGGTGGGCACCTAAGACTGTACATTGTCATACAGCCTGGAACAGCGCTCTGTAAACATTGAAGGCTGTCGTTCCTCACTATGGACATGGTCTTGCTTCCAAACAGAATGCCCCCCATTCCCTTTTCTTCCAAATTAAGGCAGAAGACAGGGCACCCAAGAGCTCTGAGGGGGAAGCATCATCTAACGGACATTCCGCTGTTAACAGTCCGAAAGGCAGAATCATTGACAATGGACTGAACCATGTAGTGCACTGCATGTACCGTTGTGCTAAAAAAGAAGTTATCCTGCTATTGAGTGCTACTTACTTTCATGGGAATTGCAGTTATCTATTATTTGGCGTCAAAGTCAAACAGTCTGAAAGACCTTATAAAGGAATGCGGTGGCCCCCAGAGGGAACACTAGATACAGTAGTTCACAGTCCTCTAGGGATTTGATCATAGATAACACGGCAAAGTTCGCAGATTTGATGCATCAGCTGGCAAACAAGTCTTGTCTGTGTACAAATCTGTCACAGCTAGAAGGAGGATATGGTAGAAATGAATACAATCATTTAATCTGTGCCGCCAGATTATTATTCTAGGAAGAGCTTTGAAGTAAATTAGGTGCTAGCTAGCTAGAATTCAGCCTTTAACAGTGAATCAGAAGCATGTTCAACTGCTCAAATG
The DNA here is from genome assembly GCA_026780765.1 of Petrocephalus schoutedeni. Classification (NCBI taxonomy): domain Eukaryota; kingdom Metazoa; phylum Chordata; class Actinopteri; order Osteoglossiformes; family Mormyridae; genus Petrocephalus; species Petrocephalus schoutedeni. The sequence continues at coordinate 25,071,794 of JAODKL010000095.1, read as the reverse complement.
AAACCAGAAAAACTCCTAGCTGATTTACAGCATTCCACACAGAGAGAACAGGAAGAAGTGCTCAGCTACACCCAGCAATCAAACCTCATACTGTTTGTGTTCTGGAGAGCAATTTCCGCAATGTGTCCATGCTGTTTACTTAGAGGGACTCATCTACACACTCAGGTAGTGCAGCACTAATAAGACATTACTTTCTGGACTGAAAAGTAAAAATACAATTGCCTTTAAACAACAATATTGTCATTCATGTGTACCTGAAAGATGGTAAGATATTCTGCAGGCATAACTAAACGCACACAGAATTGATAGCCGTATAGTTGGAGGGGGGTCGGCGGTGAAGTTCTGTGGGTTAGGAACCTATACTACATCAACCACAGCAGAGAGGACCTGGAGTTAGACCTGAGCATGCCCATTGAGCCGAGAATTACAGAACTTTACATACCTCTATGTATCTTCATTGTCAAATAAATGTGAAATATTAATATCATGCTATGTAAAAGCACAGTCAGCATACATTAAGCTATCAGCAGAAACCCCGCTAAGCATGTGATTATTGTGCTTGATCTAGATCCAGCATTATGGAGTTTTATTAGCATGGAAGGCTGTGGTAATCACACAGCTAAGATGCTGGACAGCAAGTAGGTGAGGTCATCTCTGTTCTCATTTGCCTTCCTGACAGAATCTAGAGGGGAGCCCAAATAACTTACAGCTTTCAAAACACATAAAGTTTAAATGTAGATCAAGTTCCAGCCATTCCATTTCGGTTGGATGATGTAGGTTAGCAGAGGCCAAGGTTACCGATGATGTCATCACTTCAAAACAAAATGTGGATTTATTTCTGGGTTCAGGCAGGACTACCATACATGTGAAAACAGCAACGATGTGACATTTTTATTCTTAGCTGCCCAATAGCTATGACCAGCTGATAAAGGAGGAAGTTGAGTGTCATCTGTGATACCCCCCCCCCCAATACCACAGACAGAGACACATGTAATCTTGTGTGCACATGCTGTGTACATCATTCAGGGGGAGGGCTTTAAGCTCGGCATCAAGGACCTGTCAGGCTTAGATAAATGAAGAGTCATTCTGGGGAAAATTACATACTGTCATTATTAATTTGTTTATAGTATTGGATTTATTATCTTTAATGGTTTGAGTGATTGTATCCCTACTTTGACCTGAAATAGGCAGAGACATTTGGCTTCTCTCTTTTTTTCTGGTCGCCCACTATAACCCACATGTTTAGTTAGATGCCTTTGCCTGTTTCCAATGTAACTTCCATCCAAATTTCATTCCTCGGGGAACACAGTGTATGTGCCAGAAGTTTACAGAGAGGAACCAGAACGTGACCTGAATTAAAAAAAATGCTATGTTTCTGTTGAAAGGAATAATGTTGGAGGTTTGTAACAAATGCTCCGGGGGCACTGAATAAATACCGCCCCCCCCCCCCCCCAGTGCATGGACCCCAAGCTTCACTCTCAACCATAGCTGTCAAATTGCAAATAAATGATCATTTCATTCATCAGTTACACTGTAGGCTTAATGAGCAGATGGGTGTGACATCCCACTACGCTTGCTTCTACTGCACAGTCACTTAGAGCAGTGACTCTGAGACAGGTACCCTCCACCAGCCACACAATCTTTGGAGCTGACGAAAATAAAACAGTGGCAGATGCTTTGATAGATTGCTACAAGAAACCCTCAAAACCACAAAACTCTTCATTAAAGGATATTTGCCACTTTAAGTGCCTATTACCGCGTCTACAGAGACATGACATATAAACAAACTCACGCATTATGAAGCTAGGCACAGTTTACTCTTAGTTCAATGATTGTCACCCTGCAGGTTTGAAATAGCCCTGCAATATCCTACAGTTTTAATGCTTTAACCTTAATATTGGTTCCTAATTTGACAGAATGTGTCTATAACAGGTAGAGCCGTCTGGCGAGCATGTGCACACAGGTTACCTTGCATCATGTTCCTGTAGGCATTATCGGTGATGGAATAGATGTGAGGCGGCACCTCATGACGTTTCTTCCCTTTGTAGATCTCAATGATCTTCTCGGAGTAAATGGGGAGCATCTTATATGGGTTCACCACAACACAGAACAGGCCCGAGTAGGTCTGGGACCAAAAGAGAAACACCATCAGTTGGCACTTGCCCTTGTACACGTTTGACACAGCAGACGGAGCACCGCATGCCACTGAATTGGTCCTGGCCCGTTGGGGGCTGATGGAGAAGGAGAATATGGAATAAATGGCCACTTCATTCTCTAGTTCCCAGGAATTCAAACAGCTGTTAGCATCCAGGCTGATAAGAAAGCATTCTGCCGCGGTTTGATATTTAACTTCATTACATTTGTTTTTCATTTCCTACTTCCTCTTCGAAACAGTTGACCAGCAGTTCACTGGGCAAGTGCAGATTACAACCTACTTGGTGCAACAGTAGAGATTTACTTCTCAGCATGAATGCATGCTTGCATCACCCTGCTTGGCAAGGGTGATGTTGATGGATTCTTGCTTTGTAATTCAGGCAAACCCTGGAAGAAATGCTGAAGAATATCAACTACCAGAAGTACTTAATTCTGAGTGGACAAAGGTGACCCTGACTAGGATAAGGGGATAAGGGGAAGATGGACAGATGGATGGATGGATGGATGGAAAGATGATTTGAATTGATAGCTTGATCCTGCCTTGTTAATGACTAAAGCTCACAGTCTTTACCATGTTGAACAAATAAATTTTAAAACTATTATATCAATTGCATACTTGATACAGCATATACTTATCTGCATTGAGTAAATGTCGAGCATGAGTGCATGTGACTGGCTCATGTGATCTCTGACTCCCACAGCAATGCCTCATGGGAAATGTGGTGGGTGGGAGGCGGAGATGGCCCCGCGGGTACTCACGTAGATGAGCCCGGAGAAGTAGCGCTCTCGCAAGTTGTGTAGCACGGAGGCCTCGTTCAGGCAGGTCAGCTCCGCCATGTCCTCCACCTTGCTGAACTTGGGCGGGTTCATCTTCTGGATGTCGTCCTTATTGATGGTCACCTTCTTGCCATTGTCCGCCAGTTCCACCAACACCTCATCACCATGCTCCTCCTTGATGCTGGCAGCCTCAAACCCATGCTTTTCAGAGGGGATCCACACCAGCTTCTTGGCAGACCAGTCAGCCTGGGCCACAGGACTGTTGATGAAGTCCTTGTCCAAATAGAGGAACTTCTCATCCTCGCTCAAGGCTTTTTTGGACATCTTGAAGTTAGTTTAGGAGCTGTCAAGAAACAAACAGTTCCTATTGATACTGCATTTAGAACAAGTGGAAGTCAGTCAGTAAAATGTCAGATTAGGAAAGGGCAAATAAACAGGGTTTTATGTTTAAATTAATTTTTGGTAAGAATATGGTAAGAAATTATCAGACTGAATAGATGAATACAGAAGGTCACTGTCACTAATTATTTGTCTGAAGATCATAAGTACATTTTTAAAGAGACCAAATGACTCCATTGATTTAGAAGACAGGGTTAGATTTCTATATTAAGCAGGCCCTTTGAAAGTCCCTTATTCTCACAGATTGAACCACCCCCCCATCCCGCCAGCATGTCACAGGCCACAGGGGAGAGAATCACAATCCCTAATTTAGCCCTGTGAAGAGCATATGGGAAATGATACATGTCACAAGACATGACCGCCTAAAATACTATGCCTTTGGAAAACGGTCGCATGTGCCATGAGCACATGCACAGCTCAGGAACACCGCTGCCATTAATATACAGTAGAATAACAACTGCGACAACAGGGGTAACAGTTCGATGACGATGCAGGGGCCATGGTGGCATGCGGTGATGACCATATAAGGGCACCTTCACTGCCGCGGTCTCCTTTCTGAAGACCTAAACAGCAGAGCCAGTGAACTCCCAAACAAAGCCCTTATAGGGAATAATATGTCTGCAGCCAGGCTCACAGTTTACGCCAAAGCGATAACGTAGAGCTGGAGCTGTAAAGGCCAGCGGTAACGACCCTAAGTACACATACATGTCTCCACAAACAGCACATGAATATTCTCATGATAGGGCAGTAAGTATTTGCCACATAAACTATAAATGCTTCTGTAATAACAGGTGTGCGTATACGTTGCTTTGGGACATAGAGACCCCTCCCTTTCTGAAGGATGTAATAAACTGTAAGGTGAATGTTTACATTTTTACATCAGATGAGTAGGATTGAGTACCGAGGTCACTCAGATGATTACAAATGAGTACCGAGGTCGCTCAGATGAGTACTGTCAAAACACCGTCATGTGACCACTGTACTGGACCTTTGTGCAGTACCTGTGATACAGAACATTTTTCATCTCTGAATGTGTGAGTGCAGCGGCAAGCTGCTTTTCCTCAAGACTTCCTCCTCACCAATGGAGGATTTAGGGGCCTGGCTACACACCCCGGACCCCCAGATCATCTGTCAGACTGGCTTTTGGAGGAGAAATGCAAGAATGAAGCACGGCCTCCCCTGAGGGCAGCACTCCCCGATTTGCCTCGGGACACAGAACCACCCAGAGCCCTGTTTACAAAAAGCTCAACATTCAGCACAACAAATTGCCTTTATTTGGCACTACAAAGTATAAAGCCAGCAATTTGTTTACGAGGACAAGCTCTCAATAAAAGATAAAGCTGTAGAAACATGAGAAGGACCTCAGAGATCACTCAGCAGCCTGCTTACTGAAATCACTTAGTGTCATCTCCCTTCCCCAACACTCTTTTAATTTGCTAAATATGTGTAGGGTTAAGGTTACGGTTGGGAATGTCGCTTCCCCCCCGCATCCCGACTGCGCAGCTGGAAGTAGATGTCTGCATGGGGTGTGACGCTGAGCCCAGCAGAAACCCCGACTGCAGCTGGAGAGCCAGTGGGAGTGAGCTTCCATCACTGAAGATGACAGTGAACATACAGCCAGGCCCATAACCAAAAAACACAACCAAATAGAGGGTAATTAACTGCTAAACATGTTCCATGCAAAGAATAAGCACATGCTGTATTGATCCTTTAAGTATACTAGAGTGGTCTTTTAATGGAAGCTATGCATTGCATTAAATTCACTGCTTTCTGTTTAGAAGCAGCGAATGTACCATCCTTGGAGGCAGGTTGCCTGTGCAACTAACTAAGGCGCGGACTGAGCACCAGAGTGACAAGCACGGGGCAATGGCAGACTGGGCCCACAAGGAAACACACAAAATGTGAACTTAAGTGTTTTATATCAAACTCCACCACAAGTAAAAAAAAAAAAAACACAAGTAGGAAAGTGCTTTAATCATTATCATATATAATCTTTTTTTTTTTTTTTACTCATTATACTTTGCCAAACTTGTCCTGCGGGTACAGAGAGCTTCAACAGCATGTCAGCAGTACACAGCACAAGTCCTTCATTTGTAGTTAAATTCATATTAACTCCTAACATCTCTGCACTTCGGGCACCATGCAGGCGCAGGCCATTCTAGGTAATGCTTAACTGCAGAAGGAATTGGACATCTATGGGTTTCCCTTTATGGAAAACCTTATGAGAACAATCAGACGCTCTGCAATGCCTCCCTAAATCAGCTGCTGGGCTACAGCCATGACCGTACGTTCCCTGGAAGCCTTTATTATTCTACTCCTTTCTTAATTTTTTCCCAAACAGGCGAAAATTTTGATTTGATGTAGAAACTACAAGAAAATATACAGCCTAAATGCAACTGGGCCACTTAAATCTAATCACAGATTAACGATTACAGCAAGGCATATTGCTACAGTAATTATACAAATAAAACAATTCCCAATTGACTGTGAAAATTAAAAGCACACAGAAGAATGCCTATCCTGCCCAGCAACAGAAATCACTGGCTGTAGCCTACAGAGATTGCTGTAGGGTATCAAATACCAATCTCTGAAGAGTACTTTGAAGCTTCAATAATTGCTGCAGTTTATGGTGCAATTCAGAAACTCCAATATTCTTTTTTGATTACACACTGGCTCCATTTTCCATTGATTTCCAAAGTGAAGTGAGATAAATCTGTGTAGTAGTTTGGATGTAGTGATATCCCTTGGATGTAGTGATATCCCACCACAGTTGCATTTTTTACATGCAAACTCAGCTCATAGGTTTATTCAGCAAAAAAAATAACTTCACACAGAACCAAAGAACCAAGCAGCAGGTAACTCTTAAAAACTGTGTTTGTAGAGCAGGAAATCCTTGAGCTGGTTTTAAGTCAAGCATTTTTTCTTCTCTATTGCAGGCTGACTTCCTCTAATTTCTATGCCATTGTTTAAAACAATAAATGAAACAGACTTTGTAAACTTGAACCCCATTTAATAGAAAATGCTTTTTTTTCTCCTACAAGTGAACTTCTACAATCCATAATGTTCGACTTGAACTGCTCACTGAGATGCGTAGTTGTTTGAATTCAACACATATTAATAAAAATAAGATGAGTATTTTCTGGCAGAAAATAAAATAATACACATAATAGTCATATTATTAGAAGAGGCATCACCATGGCTTTTCAGAGGGTAACCCTTAAGTTCTTGTTTCCTCAGGCGTCATCACACGGTCCCTTGTACAATATGCCCATATTTTATGCTGCAGCTACTCAAAGATGCACCCTTTCTATCAGACAGAACGCATGCTCGCCTCTGTTGCACGCCAGTTTGGACAAAACCGTCCTAAAAATGAAATGCATCTGCAAGAGCAGGCACTGTGTATGAAACATTGCATACAATTATAAATAATAATAAAATACAAAAAAACATGCGCAGATAATAAAAAAAAATATTCTTCATAGAGTCAGGAGCACATTAAAACTTCTGTTTCCTTTTTATTACAGGTGTGAAACAGCAAAGCTTTCATATATATTATTATTATACTCCACGCCCCACTGCAGTGAGACATTTTGGCATAAAGCACCAGATAAATATGTCAGGGATCGATACTTACAAGCTGACAGATGCTTTTAACCTAGAGGCTGGGATCTGAAGAGTACTCCACAGAGGGACTGTCCAAATTATCCTGACCAGGGCTCACTAGGGTATTTAAACAAAACCTCCCTGTAGAAGGAGGGGCGCCCCGGCTCAGGTCCTCCTTCATTCTTTGCTCCTCTGTTTCGTTTGCAGCTCTCGTCTGTTTGTAGGATGCATTGCAGGGCGGACGCTGTCGTGCGCTTTTTGTGCGCAGGTATGTTAGACGCGCCGACCGGGGGCTGCTTTGTGGGGACCGAGCGCTCCCCTGCGCCGGATCATCATCCGTGCGCATTACTATCGTTATGCCAGCCGGCCCTGATTCTGCTGAGATGCACATTAAAAACACTACAATGGCACAGCATTTCTGGCTGCCAACTAATTGGCTTTTGTCTGTTTAACAAGAAAAGTAGTTAAATATTAAAACTAGTGTAAATAACCGTTGTCACTGAATGCAACCAGAGGTATTTCTCCTGATATTTACACTAGATAATCAAATTCAGTCGATCGCCTGTATCGCATGAATGCAAATTCGCAAGCAGCATTCCGTCACTAAATTATTGATCTTTTCGATAAGTATTCAGCTGACACGCAGTGCTCTCATAAAAAACGCTCCCGTCCAGGCGTTTTGCCTCTGTTGAGTTATGTTTTGATCAAACGGTTTAAATTACATTTTAATAGTTTAAATATCATATTCGTTCTGTTTCTAATCGTTAAATCATTGCACAAAAAGCTGCATCCTATGGGCAGTGCATAAACCGTGGCTGGTGTGGTTCCCGATTCCCTTTAAGCTGACACAATTTCACCTGCTTTTGGTACACTTTTGGCCTTAAATACACACAAAATCTGAGGTTAATTAGAAGGGTTAATTAGAAACATGCCAGACTGACAACTCACTGTGGTGCAGATTGTCACATTCTATCACTGGCAAAGGTATGACTTTTTAATTATTTGGTAGCCCACCAGGCATAGGCAGAACCAGCCAGAAGGACATAGCCACAGTTACCCTGCTCGCCATTTGCCAGCCCCGATAAGGCAGACATACTACTGCCACTGGAGGAATCCCTTCTTCCGTCACACAGGTGTTTCCCCTGAATTTCCTCTGATCTCAGCACGGGCCACCAACCATCACACACATCACATTCCTAGTATCCCAACCCCCCCCCCCCCCTTCCCCATCCCACCATCCTGCCACCTCAGATGGAACTTTCTTTATAAGGGAACGCTTATAATCTGCCCAGTAAATCACAAGCGGCCCGGCCGGCATTTCCAGGACCAGAGATAGCTAGGTATGCAGGGGAGAGCGATGCCTGTTGCCAGCTGAGGGGATGCAAGGAGCTGGAAGCCACAGCCCGGCCTCTGGTCATCATCAGAGAAGAGGATGGTGCCGAGCAAGGAGGCTGGGAGACTGAGAATCTGGGAACGGATGGCAGTAGGAGGGGGACACAGGCAGCCCCGCGGGCCGAGGTGCCATATAAGGATAGGGGGGCCTGTGAGGAATCTCGGCTGCAGTCTGTGTCTGAAAGCGCAGCACGAGTAGCTCCGGCCACTGACTAAATATGGTGCAGCGGCGATGGCACCGCTAACACAAACATTGCAGCTTGCATGGAAACAGTTTTAGGTTATTTACTGGCTAACATCAGCACTATGCTGATTCTGCGCTCTGGCCCAGTGCGCTGAGAACAACATGGGTAGTGAGGGAAGACCCATTACGACTTAAAGTGCTTGTTCCTTCTATAAGCACTGACATGTGGGCCTTTAACGATGGACCCTGTGGCCTTCTTATCACAATTTATGGGCATCCGTAAATCGCTAATCGATGGTTTTACGTTCACACAAGTAAGAATGCAGGATGTTGCCAGTGGGGTGCTTGTTCACGAAGATGTAAAATCTGAGCGGAAGCAAAAGTTTGGGGAAGGGGGATTTTATTGAGTTCTGCACTGTATTGTGGTGAATGGGAAAGCCTCAGTGTTCCAAGTGCAGGATACCATCCATTCCACTCCTCCCTGGACACAGCCCATCTTCCTGGAGTTATTCTCAGTCCTAAGCCCTCTGTGAAATATAACCCCCTTCACGGGGAGTAGCAAAGTTGTGTGAGTCAGTATTTGCAGTATAGTTTTTATCTGGGGCCCAGAGAGAAGAGCAATGTTTTCTCCCATGCTTGGGGCACGCCTGCTTAAAGTGGATTGCTCTCCTCACACAAACATCAAAATTGCTGGTGCCATTTGATCATTTAAATCATTCCATACTGACCCAGAAATCATATTGTTCATTCGCATTTTCAACTAATCCAGAGGTGGGCAAACTTATCCAGAAAGGGGCATTGTTGCGTGCGGGGTTTTTACTGCAGATCACTAATTAGATTACAAATTTTAGGACTAATTGGCTGAAGAGTTCTCACACCTGGGTTTGAACAGCTGACCTGAAGGTTATCCTAAAATCCTACATACACACCAGCAGGGCCGGATTAAGACTAAATTAGGCCTGATGCTGCAGTGAAAAAAGCATTGCATTGGTGCATGTGCGTTCGACACTCACCGTACATCTGGGCCTGTTTCGGGAATGGGCCTAATGCTGCAGCATCAATAGCACCCACCTTAATCCGGCCCTGCACACTGGCCACTTGCCGATAAGATTGGCTACCCCTGATCTAATCCAGTATTTCCCACAAATCTTCCCTCCAGCTTCCATAACTTCTTTAACACTACAAGGTCATTGCGTTAACTGTGGGTTGACAGGCACACAAATAAATGCTTTAAAAAGACAGTGAACTCTCTTTAAATCTAAGTGTTCTAATGCAAAAGAAAATTGGACTCTTTAGCTATGGATGTCCTAGTGAACAGGGGCCTTAAGTTTCAAGGGAACTGAAAACGTTTCATCCAGATAAGAATGTCAGGTTCCCTTTTATGGTGCAGAAGGAAATGACATCGAGAGAGGCTGCCTGAGCCTCGGGCTGGCTGGTGCGTCCCACACTGGGTCTGGCCCACAGGGACATTTTTCCGATGCCCCCGCTTTGTTGCGCACTTCCAAGAAATGCCGGGAAAGGGATTCCTCTTTAAATATTGCATGATCACCAACTAGCATTTAACTTTCCAGGTATATATATCCATAGTAAGATGAAAGTTCAGAAGATTGCATTATAATGCACTTAAACGACCGGCCTTAGAAAAACCCACTTGCTTTAAAGGCCAAAATATGAACTAATTATCTTCTATTGGTACTGCATTTTGAAAAAGAACAGCCGGTTATTTTGTGGTAAAGCTTAAGAACCATTTACTTCGATTATAATTAAATTTCTGCATGAGCGTGTATCTGATGCTGCATACTTTGCCAGCCTAAAGAGCCTGCAGGTCCAGCAGCAGCCACACAGAACATCAGACGGTTCTGGATAATATTCCAGAGGTGTTGTTTTGGCAAAGCGGCAATCCAGACGGCAAATTCCCTTATACAGTCAGCAGTAGAGTTGGGTTCTGCAATGTCATCCCAGGCTGAAGACCTGGGTACAAAAGACAAAACCGTATTCCTCGTAAAAACCCATCTAGTGTCCATATAAGTGAAAAGCTGTCATCCTGTATATATAGTGACATGTTTCCTCAAATATCTTCCTTTACAAAAGCTGCTGTTTGACTTCAGGTATTAACTCACTTCATTGATTTTCTTTAGCGTGATGTTTTCAGAAAAAAAATCATACAAAATCGGGTTATTAGAAAAACTTATTTAAACAGAGGTCACATGTAAATTTGAACATAAAAAGACATTAGCACAAGCAGGTATGTCACCTCACTTAACAGAACTGTAAACCCAAAGCATTTGACTTTCACATAAAGGAAACACAACTTAGAGTTTACGTCAGGCAGTCATATCTTCAGATTCCTGGAAGTGGATGCGCAGTTTTCAGCACAGATGGTTAAAAAAAAATCTGCTCCATGACTTTGGACCTCATTCTGGTTTATTATTTTTCTACTACTTACTAGGTCTACAACTACTATGAAAATTGGCCACATTTTTAACTTCATTCTATGCATCCTAGACCATTCCACCATTGAGGTTTAAGTTATTCGACTAAATGAAAATACTAATTATATGATTATGGATTAGCAGTTTACGTGCTGCTGCCATCGTGAGGTGTAAGGCAAAACAACACCCCCCCCCCCCCCCAAAAAAAATACCCTACAGTGCCTACTTTGGTTTTCATTGAGTCAGTATTACTTTTATAGAGGGAAGAGACAATTTCTGACAGAAAGAAGCAATGAAAATTGGCTTATGAAGACATGAATGGGAGATTTCAAGATGCTCACCCTCGTGTGGTTGGGCAAGATCGCTAACATGACAAAACATTAAGATATTGCCAGGTTGAGAAGGGGGATCGTGGAATGCTAATGTAAGATATAAATGTAAAACAATCCACTAAGATAAGGGAGATAAAGCAGTGATTAGAAAACTGCATTACATGAAAAAGTTTTGCTCTCTGGGTTATCAATACCTGTTCATAAGAAATCGACAAATAGAACGGAATTCTGCTGCTGGAATTCTTAGGGAAGTTCCTTTCCCACGTTATACTTCCACCTTCTAATTAGCAAATGTCCCGCCGGTCCTGTGCCGTATGTAATAGTGTTGAACTGAGAATGGATGCCCAGCTGCTGATGCCTTCAGATCCCTCCTGCTGCTGTGCATATGCTTCTCCCATCAGTGCAGCTCGCTGGATGCATTCTCTGTTACACTGAACCGTCTGTGCTTCTTCATAAGCAGTTTTGATCAAACTATACTATGGAAAAATGTTCATCTCTCTCCTCCCTTCCGCTCAGGGCCATCTGTCCCCCGGCTCCAAGACTGTGACAAGGCCCAGACATCCGGCTTGCGTGCAGAGAGAGGAGCTGTTCATCAGCCTGATTCAGTCAGCTGCCCCACTGCTGCTGCTGGTCAGCACCACAAATGATGGAGATGTTAATATTTACCATTATATTTGTCAAGCCTGACTTAACCTCTGCGCAGTGATTGGGGTCAATCTGACCCCAGAGCATCATTAAACAGTAGGCAAATTTCACATGGGGATATTAACACTGCACAGGGGTTAACACAGATTAAGACCCATGTACATGATTTTATTAGGGAAATAGACCAAGGGTGCTGGATAAATGGCTACCCTAAAGAATGTACTGTTTCTCAGGGGCGTAGTTAGACATTCTGGGCCCCTGTAAAGTGTTGGGCCTTTCTGATGACCCCGCCTGTCTAATTTGTTAATCTGTGTTAAGTCAGGCTTGACAAACATAATAGTAAATATTACCTGTATTCATTCTTATGCGAATGGCAAATAAAGTATAATTTCATTTTGAAGTTGTAGAATGAATAGTTTATTAAACTCATGCAATAGGACAAACAAACAAAAATAAATACCTTTGTAGTATGTAAGATATAAAAAGTTGTATGGCAAGTAGTACACAGTAGTACTTTCTTGGCAAGCACTGCAAGTTACACCCTGATGACAGCAGTATCAGCCACAGTCAAACAGGATGTGAAGCCCACTGATTAGTGTGTGGGGGTGAGGGCGGGAGGGGGTGGCAAATGAGAGATGGCTCGCTCTCTTAACTGAAACTGCAGAAAACGGCTGTCATCTGTATCCTCCCTGTAGGACAAATGGCTGTGTGCCACTCTTCCCGGCTGGGTGCACTTCAGGGACACCTAGTGGCAGAAGAATGTAATACAAAATGGCCATCAATCTTGCCACAGCTTAGGATAAGGATTTCCTAAGTATTATTAAAGTTAGCATTTTAAATTTCCAGTAATACAATTCACTACATTTAATACATTTCACTACATACTACTTACACCAGGGTTGTTATTTAAAATGACCCAAAAACCTGAATTTCACCAGCTCAGTAACTGTTCTGAATGACTGAACACTCTAGGCTGGTTTGAAACATCAGCTGATTGTCAATCACATTATTGAAGGAATCCCGTCTTCTCAGAAATGGGGTAGCCAAGTGGATGGTTACAGAAACTGTTCCTTTAACAAAAACATGTGACTAATAAATGCATGGAGGTCAATGCTGTTTATTTCATTTAGAATTCAGCAGCAAATGTCCTTGGTTACTCTAGTGTGTAGTGGGGAGAGGCCAGCTCTAGGTGCTTGATGCATTTAAAACAGGAATCTGCTCGATAATTCCTTATGGGGTCCATCTTTGGTATTAGCAGAATATCAGATGAAGAAGATCGGAGATTGAGAATGTGTGCGCAGAGGCATGTATGCGGAGCTAGATCAGTAAAAGACGTAAAATGTTAAAGAAACTCAAACTCTTAGAGAACAATAGTTTTGAGTACAAGTCTTTTAAAAACTGTTGTCTCTTTGTTAACAGGACACACACTGACACTGAATCCCGTACTTACTGTAGTTGGTCAGGGATACTTTCAGAAACTCATGCATACACAGGAGTTGAGAACTCTGATCCCCTGGTCAGAGAGATATCTCATCTACACAGGGATGACAATGGGCTTTATCTACAGCCCTGGGCCTACAACCCAACAGGTTTCTCACCCGGCCTCCCGGCTTCACTAGCAGGACGGACGTCACGATCCCTTGGCTCATGTGCACTGGAGCTCTTCAGGAATAGCTTACCCCCCTTCTCTCCGCTGCTCAGAAAGTGTGACAGCAAGCTGTAGAGGAGAGGCCTGGAGAGAAGGACAGGGCCTTTGTGTCAGAAACATGAGAGACCGCCAGCCAGTTACACGATGGTGACTCCGGATAACATGTCATTGATTTGAAAGGGCTCCCTTTATCTTGAGAAGTACTCTGAACCCAGAATCACCCACCTAACATTAATTTCTTACATCACCCAATACAGTTTTAAGTACTGAGTTAGAGTTAGGGCTGCCGATTTTAAGGTTATTCCCAGCCGAGACTGGAACATAAACAGATTATTTTGCAATAATCTGAACATTTTTTTTCTCCCACTAATTAACAGAACGTGTTACCAAAGTATTTTAGAATGACACTTGCTCTTATATTCCTTAATGTCCTGTCTCCGGTATTTAAATCTGAGCAAAACCCAAAACATAAATAGGAAAGATGATAAACTCACACGCTGGAGGCGCTGGCATCTTCCACCACGTTCAGCTCATTGGCTATGAACTGCCTGTCCAGGGGCACCTCTGGCTGGCCAGACTCTGTGCACGAGATATCCAGAGCCATGCATATAGTAACCCCGTAGTAATTTCTCAGAACTGAGCAGCCATGGTAACTGCCTCATAAACCCCAAAAGATACACACGTGCTATAAGGCACTGACAATGCATGCAAAGCGAGCAACTGCAGGGCAGGGAGGGCCGCCCCCTTGCGGCCGGTGGCGGCGCCCTCACCTGCGCTCAGCACGGAGGCTGTGTAGCGGTACTTGTTGAACTCCAGGTACTCGCGGATCAGCTCGTTGATCAGCACGTTTTCGCGGGGCAGCGGCGGCCGAGGCTCCGACTTGTCGTCCAGGGCGCTGAACACCTCGGCCCGAATCCGAGCCTTCAGCTGGGCCAGGGCTCCCCGAGACTCCAGCGCCTCTCGGAGAGCTATCAAGCGGGGAAAACAGGTAGGCCATCCGTGACGGTTCCGGACCTCAGCGGATCTGATGGTGACCGCTCATTATACCTTCCCTGCACGAGTGCTTTCGTTTTTCTCACTCACTTCCTTACATAGCAGACGGAATCATATATAACACGTGCATATATAGCAACTATCACTTATGCAGATTCTTTTATTGCAATTTATAGCAAATAAACCAAAAAGAGTTACCGCACTTCAGCTCCGTGACGGTCGCCATAGTGACGCTATTTAACTTCCGAGTTTAGAGGTTGATCTTCCGCCAACAATCCCGCCAAGCCCTGCCCCCTCCCATTTTCAAATTTTCCTTTTTTCATGGTGGTTCGGGGAAACTCATCAATATTCATGACAGAGGCGCCATCTGGTGGCCAATTGGTTAATACTACTGTGAGAGCGGTACCTGATTGGCCAGTGAGCGTGCTCCCACTGATATGTGCTACCTGTTTTTCCGTCTAAGGCATTCTCTGACCAATAAGGTAGCGCTTCTCTTATGAATATTAACGAACTTATTAATCAAAGTATCTAAAGCGGTCCGTAGTATGCATAGTATTACATTTCAGTTTACAATGTATAAACTGCAAAGCGTTTAAACATTTCACGGCGCATGTCATTATGCTGTCCACCAGATGGCGCTGTACGACGGCATTAACGTGATGAACAGAACATGTGTTTTAAACGGAGAGCCCAGTTTCACATGTAAAAAGTATCGCATCAATTATGAAAGTGGCTATGAATTTGAATTTGCACTTAGCCTGATGCTGCTTTGTAAACATGCTTTGTAAAAATAGGATTTTATTAAAAAGCCTTGTATGGTTTCTCTTATCAAACTAACAGCCATGCACGGCTGTGGAAACTGAACTACTAAATACTAAACTTTAATTTTGTGAATTATATTATTTGTGTCAAGTACCACCTGAACTAATCAGAGTACAAGCCTAATTTTGATGTTTTTTTTATATACCCCCATCTATTTTGTAGGCCAGGGTTGAGAGTTTTATTAGGGGTGTAATTGCTTACTAGTAGAGAAACATAAAAGTGTTTAACACTGGTTATTTACACGTTAAGTTTGCGGTCAGCATTTTTGGCCGGCTGAAGCCGTCTCGTGGTACAGTAAGTGAGGCCAGCCAAGCAGGACCTGCAGGAGGCCAGTTGGCACAGGATAAAGGCCCAGACCTGGAGTAAGGTACAGAGGAGCCAGGCTTCTTGTAAAAAATGGTTTTGTTTGTTTCCCTGAATGTATGGCCGTCTCATACCTGGGCCCGGCTTTTCAGAAGTAATCTGATCGGATTTCAGTTATCGGATCGGATCAGATCTTGAAAATGGGTTGTTCAATTGATAAAAAAAGGATTCTGAAACTGGATTGCATTATGTAATACAGCCTTGGTTTTGATCTGGATCAGACCTTGAGTATGTGTTGTTCAAAAACTTTTAGTAGGACTGGGATACCTTTGATAAAAAAAAAAAATTCCAGCAGAAGGGTGAATTCAGGGTGTATTTTAGGTACAAAATGTAATAAAATTTTTAAATTGGTCAAAAATACAACTTTGTATCATGTAATAAATATACATTTATTTTGCACATATTTGATGCATATATTTTGCACTTGAACCATTACAGTAGTAAAGTACATGAGGCTATTTATTAAGCCGTTTAGTACATTAGTTAATTTGAAAACCGAAGCGGGTGTTTTCGTTATTTTGTTGTACTATATCTCTTTAAATATCAACACTTAGAGTGACCCCACAATGGATACTCTACTTTTTGTTCTTTACATAGCTAGTAGCCTACATTTTAATGTGTCGTCTCATTTAGAACATTGGCATTCCGGATTTGGTAAGCTTGAAAAGTTTGTACCTGGAGCAGGGTGATACAATCCAATGTTACTTTGAAAAACTGAGATAAAAATAATATAGATTACCTGATCCTGGATAGCAAAATGTGGAATTTCCAAATCAGGATCATTCTGATCCAGATTAAACTTTTTGAACAACTGGGCCCCGAGAAGTGCCTTGTGTGGACTTTTGTTGTGGCCTCTACCCCCCTAAAATGACCTGTGCTGATGACTAGGTGTCTCCTGTATCAGTGGCACCCTCTTCTGCCTGTTACCTCTTTGTGTGTTAGCTGGCGTTTATCACACACACTGCTAAACAGGGGAGTATAATGCACTCATGAACCCACACCCAGAGGTGTAAATTTCAGGTCCAGAAAGTAAAAATCCAAACCAGGATTTTGTTTCAACCAACTAGTTGAGCACTCTATGACTGGGACTGTTTATGCTCAACTGGTTGGTTGAAACAAAATCCTGGTTTGGATTGTTACTTTCTGGACCTGAAATTGACACCTCTATGTTCCCATTAAAGCACTGCAGAGATGTAACGATACAGTCTACTCACGATTCACTTTGATAGATGGTTCAGGGCTCACAATTCAATATGCTCATGATGTAGTCAATAAAACAAGACTGAAAACAAACTAAGATCTCAGTTAAATATTCCTTTTTAGGCATGTAAATTTGCAAAAGCAGCAAAAAGACTCCAATGCAAAATACAAAAATAAGGTGTAAACACCTTGTTGAGGGCATCATGCTTTTACATCTTCATATTTATATATGTTTCTAATTCCATTATACGTATTTTTCGAACCGTGTAGGTAATGATATGATATGCAGCCTTCTGTGTTTTCCCCGAGATCTGTATCATCCCCACATGCATCTGTGATATGTGTTCACTGAAACACGTCCAGCCAGTGGGTGAGTCACTATTAGTTTGACATATCTGACTGTCTGCCTGATCTGTGCTGCTGAAACATATATGCGCCACAGGTATCACAAACCCTCAGTTAGCAGTGTCTCCGTGGGCCGACTGCACCGGCTGCGGCTCCAGCAGACTGCAGACGGACCGCTACACTACGAATGACTAGCTTTTTTGCCAAAGAATTGACACTATATAATAAAGTTGAATTTAAATTAAGCTAGCTGGGAGTCTTAACACACAGGCTAGGTCAGGCATATCATTTGGGGTTTGGATGAACCTGAAGTCCTGTGGGTTGTACAGTCTTAGGCAGATCACACCGTCTTCCATTCCTATTTCATCATTTTAATATGGTGGAAGTATGAGAAGGTGCTACAAATATTTTCCCAATGTATGCATTCCTACAACATAGGCATTGATTTGGGAAAGTTAAACTATCATTACTGTTGCTCATTTATAAAAAGCATTACCATTGCTACACTTGTGTACAAAACATCAGTTACTAACACCTTGCCTGCTTCAGAAATGGTGAAGATGGTCTTTGTGTGCATAAATGAGTGTGGAATTCATATCAACAAGAGGTGACATTGAAGTGTTATAAATGAATGCATGAGCTTTAGGATACAGGAAATTAGCTAGACAAACTGCAGTCAGTGTATGCTTGTGGCATCGAGGTGACATCTTCTTGTAACTTAAAATAATATAGCTTAAAATAAATTGGCTTTTTAGAGCGACAATAATACCATCCAATTAAATGATTTGAGGCAGTGAAGCAAGAATTAGCTAATATCTTCCTCTGATTTCAGTAGGCATTGAGAAACTTCCTTTATGGCTGCGGATTTCTGCTTTGCACTAGTGTTTAAAAAACAGTCACATTTGGGTCAGGTGTTTTTTTTTACAGTATTTACTGTGAAGTGGCTATTTGTACAGAATGTCCTAGCATCTAGGGTTCCAAATGTAAATGCAGTACCAGTATTATAGATACTCATCACTGGTGAGCACAGAATCTCTGAGTGTACTGGTTGACTTCACTTGAAAAACACAAAATTGTCCTTTTCAGAGGTGGATAGTTCAGGTTCAAAAAGTAAAAATCCAGATCAAGATTTTTTTTCAACCAATCAGCTGAGTACTGTGTGGCTGTGACTCTCTATACTGAACTGGTTCATTGGTTGGATTTTAACTTTCTGGACATGAGCTGCCATTTGTGGTGGGGCTACTTTCAGAATATGAGCTGAGTGATTTTAGCAATCTTTAAGAAGAAACAAACCCTAGTGATTACCCTTCCCATATATGGTTGGGGGTGGCTACAGATAAATACACTTTGTTTGACCTTGCAATTCTGTTCAAGATTAGCGATTGTAAGACGGATGAATGGATGGAATAGTTTGTTCAAGTTTATTGCTTTCAAGTACACTTACACCAGACTTCTCAAGCTGTGAGTAAAGTACAGTAAGCATAAGGTAGCGCATAGAGTGACCTGCACGGATCACGGTTTATTTGGCTGCTATCAGCGTATATACAAAATATAAAAATTCTGAATTTGGAAAAAAAAATCAACAATAAATATTGTAAATACAGTATTTATGTACAATGGATAAAGTATTGAGGCTATTGCATTCAAATGACTTTTCCCACATAGCAGTAAAATCAACGTAACACAATAAAATCAATGAGAAATCAAATGTAACAGGTTAAATATAAAAAGTAAAAATATAAAACATTATTTACATTTGTATTAAAATACACGTACATTACTTTATATTGCATGTAAATAGCATATTGTCTTTACCAGTAAAACACAAACAGAACCTCTGGGGGGAAAAAGTGTACTCCTCTCATGAAAATCTTAAAAAATCTTGATTATGATGCGTTAAATCGTGATTTTCACTGACCAAGAGTTCCTGCCTTTCATTACTGGTAAAAAGCCTGTACTGAAAAACTAACTAGGTGTTTGAAAAGAGTGATATGTATGTAAATATAAAATGGCTCTGCAGAGAAGCCAGGGTAGAGATCTGTGAATCGTCCTGGTGAGTTAGGACATCATATTCACTACAGCATCTGAATCTTGTATATAAGGATGTATTTTTTAATTTTATTTTTATATGTAATATATTATTTCCTCAAAAGTAGTGCAAACTCTATGGTGCAGCATTCAAGTTACATGGCCCCTGATCATCCAGTCTCCATCACCCATTTGAAATGTTTACTCTGCCTCAAATAAACTAACACCACAAAATAGTTGGGAGCCATTTCCCTGGCTCTTTGTCATGTTTGTCATCTTTACCCAGCCCTCACACAATAGTGAAATGGTTTGGTAGTATGGAAGTAAATTAATGACAAAAGTCGTTGATGAAAAAAAAACACGTTGAATTACACCTATCGAATAAAAACGCATCGCAATAATGATGCTTTGAATTTTGGGGGACTGTAATTT
>JAODKL010000095.1:25032027-25051945 GCA_026780765.1 Petrocephalus schoutedeni | reverse complement strand
AATGTATACGCATATTAAATTACAGTCCCCCAAAATTCAAAGCATCATTATTGCGATGCGTTTTTATTCGATAGGTGCAATTCAACGTTTTTTTTTTCATCAACGACTTTTGTCATTAATTTACTTCCATATGGTAGGGGCCAGATGGTGATAACATTGAATTTTTGCCCCGTTCAGCTTTTATTGTCTTGGCACTTCTTCCATACAAAGTCGATTATGCAGTTGGTATCCAGGCAGAGACAGCAGCCACACTGCTGTTATGCTGGGTCTGAGCTACAGCCTTAGATCAAGCGATATTGGGGCTAAGGCGGATTGCTTTGTTCATTATTACAAATCTGGAGGGAAATCATCATATGCATAAACTTCGACTGGATATCAGTCCCCTTTTTTATTTGACCTTCAGGCTTTAGGTACAGTTTTATACAGAATATGCTGGGTTTTATTAGTTATTATTCTTACAGTATTTCCCTGCTTCAGGTTTCCCTATATGAGGGACAGTTAAGACATGCAGGACTGGGCCCTCGTGACCCGGGACTGACTATCCCTTCAGAACCTGCTATAAGCACCATTGTTGGAGTCTTTGTCCATCTGCTGCCTTTGCATTGTGACTTTTTTCTCTCTCTGGGCCCCTGTGTAGGCCTTCTACCCCCACATGCAGCTTGTGGCCAAAGTCATCCCTGATACCCTAATGACTCTTTGAGCTTAACTACCTGCTTGTTTTTGTCATAGAAATGGATTTTCATATAGATTCTTTAGTTCTCCTGGGGTAGCATTACCCCCTCTTTAAACTGGAAAATGAAGATGGTGGCTTAAGGACATTCAGTTATCCTCCACCCTGTACCCTGTACCCTGTCACACCAGCCCAGCTTCCCGACACATCCAGTAGAACTGGCCTCTCCTTGAAATGAGATTGGCTGGAGAATCCATTTCTGCAATATGGCCTTTGTCCATCACAATGACTCTGTCGGAGGGGTTGAAAGTGATTAAAGTGACTGAAGCTCAGGGTGACATAGGAAATAAAAGCTTCTGTTTTTCCACTGCTTCTGTACCTGCATAGGTATCTTTCTGGAAGCTGGTTTAATTAAATGATGATATATTCTGTAGTCCACTTGTTTTTTAAACATTTTTGCAGGTATCATTGGGTAGTGTTATCTTACCTGGTATAGTCCATGATGGTATTAAGTCGATGGGCTATAGTCAACACGGTGCAGTCCTCAAACTGGCTACGAATGGTTGACTGGATCAGGGTGTCTGTTTCCAAGTCCACGGCTGCCGTTGCCTCATCCAGGACAAGTATCTTGGTTTTGCGGAGGAGAGCACGAGCCAGACACACCAACTGACGCTGTCCCAAACTGCAGAAGAGTATAGGTAGTGGCACAAAGAATGGAAACTGGCTAAGATGCCACAACAGCAGGGAAACACTAGTTTGAACACTTAGGGATCGATACATGTACCTCCTAGGCTGTCCATTACCTGAGGTTCTCTCCTCCTTCTGAACATTCGTGATTCAGTTTGTCGGGCAGGCCTGACACAAAGTTCTTGAGGTGGGCCAGCTCCAGAGAACTCCAGACCTCCTCGTCTGAGTATGCATCAAATGGATCCAGGTTCATGCGCAGGGAGCCAGAGAAGAGCACGGGGTCCTGTGGTTTGTGGAGCGGCACAAACATTAGAATTCTGCATAATAAATATTATCCTCGTCGGGGTACGATTGTCGTACCTGTGGGATGATGGTGATGCGGGACCTCAGGTCATGAAGTCCTATCTCTGCTATGTTGATTCCGTCAATATAAATTTCACCTTTGGCAGCTTCCAAGATCCGAAAAATTCCAAGAGCGAGGGAGGACTTTCCAGCTCCAGTTCTGCCCACAATCCCTACCTAAAAACAGCCAGTATAGAAAAGGGTGTGAGATCGTCAGGTATTCTGTCAATATTTAGTTCCAAGAAATGTGGGTTATAAATGGAACTAACCTTCTCCCGCACTTCGATGTGTAAAGAAATTCCTTTGAGAGCCCAGTCCAAGCCTTTGCGGTACTGCAATCCATAATCATGGAATTCAATGGTCCCTGTTTGCGGCCAGGCAATGGGGAGGGGATTTTTTTCCATTGTCCACGGTGCCTGCACAACCCCATGACAAGTAAATTGTTATAATACTTTAGTGACCACACCATGCATTTGTGAGCTGAAGGCTGTTTAGAGAAGTAACAGAGAAATACTGACCTCCTTCGGCGTGTCGGCATATTCCTTTACCCTTTCCACAGATACAATGTTGTTCTCCACATCTGTCCAGGACCTCACGATCCAGCTTAAAATTCCAGTTACCTGCAAAATTTGATAGACCTAGAATATTCTGCATCTCTACAGTCATGCTTTGCCTAATGACCACATATGAGAGTGTGAAGATTGTTCAATAGAAGAAATAATCGAATAAGTGAATGAGAAGGAGAGAACCACAAGAAGTCTTTTTACCTGAAGAGAATGGGACACAGCGAGGCCCACTGTGCCAGGACTCAGAGTATTCTTCCCAATTACAGAAAAGATTGCCGCAGCCAGAACCACAACATTGCCAAGAAACTCAAGATTTACAGCCAGCCACCTATAGAAATAATATGAACAGGATGTAATCCTCTGGGATTATGGTGCACACAACAGTCTGGGCTAAAGAGATGTCCCATTGTTCCTAAGACAATTACGGGTCATAAGATAAACTAGCAGGTCGACTCTACTGTGGACAGGATCATTCTGTGTCACAGTGTGGCTGACTCTGACCTGGTAGCCACAAATCGGGGAAAGTAGGAGGTTTGATTGTAGTCAACCCTATAGTTGTTTTGCAGAATGAATCTTGACTGCTCTCCAAAGGCACGTATCACGCTCGCACCCTGCACCGTTTCGTTGAAGTGCGTGTAGATTGGTGACCGGCTCACTGACTCCAGCCTACGCAGCTGGCAGGATGTGGCCACATAGAAACTCTGCAACAAGATGGATTAAAGATGCACACTTCTGGTGAGCATAAGCATTCCGCAGTTCCTCTGGTTTGAGTTCTATATTTGTCAGCATCTAAATGGAACATTGCACAATATCGGCATGTTGAACAGTGCATTTGACCCCCCCTCATACCTGGATGAAGGCATAGAGCAAAGCCAGGGGCAGGATGACCACTGCTGCAAATGGTGTCGCCAGCAGCACAATGATGCAGACCTCAAGCAGCTTGAAAAGATAGTTCAGCATCATCTTCAGCCCATCTGGGATCATGCAGTCAATGGCGTCTATCTCCTTGGAGAAGCGGTTAAGGAGGTTACCGCTTGGTGTGCACTCGAAGAAGGCCATTGGAGACCGCAACACGTTGTTCAGGAGATCCAAGTGCAGGTGACGGGAGGCAATGATGCCTCCCACCGAGATTGCCACAGTGGTACCAAAAATAGCCACACCTGGAAAAACGAGCAAAAGTCAAACTACGTTTTGACTTGGGTGCATTTGCGGGTTCCGCTTAGTCAAGTCTCTCCAGCTTTGCTGACCTTGTGCGAAACCGAGAGCCCCGTAAATGCCCAGCTTCATGTCTGTGTCGATCTGTGTGCCGTTAACAATGGGATCATCTGCCCACATGCTAAGCCAGTAGTTGTAAGCCAGGGAGGCAGCCTGCTGGAAGGCGTACAGGAAGACGATGGGCAGGATGAAGCCCAAGCCGATGGTCTTGAAATACTCCATGTATAGCTCCAGTTTTACCTGTGAAGGGTCACAAAATACAAGTCGCTGCTAAACAGACTGCAGCAAGAGGGGTCTTTATGCATGTCTTAGTACCTGTGAGAGACTAGGAAAGGATAGATGTGGTTTATCGTGGATTTATCATGGACGATGTTGGAGCTGAGCTCACCCTGCCAGTACGGGCCCTGTCAGCCTCTGTCAGCTTTCCCACGTCTTCTGGTACTTGGTCCTGCTCTGTGTCAGATACGGCCTCCATGTTCTGTAGGCTGTTGTTACCCATGTCACCACTATGAGGGATACAGATCAACACAAAGTGTGTATTTGTAAAATTTGTAATTTGTAAAACCTGTCATTTTTGACATATTTATCGATGGCGTTCTGAGGTGCTTCAGCAGCATAATTATACTGGCGTTCAAAGGCAGTTGTAACCCATAGTATAATGTCATAATGCATGTCATTATGTGCCGCTCCTGTTGATTGTACCTAATGAGCTGCTCCTGGGAGAGGTCTCTGGAAACAGGCATGAAGTCAGTAACACTGAGCCGGGATAAAGACTTCCTGGTACCTGAATTAGGCATACAGTTTGATGTAAATTGTATAACAGTAATTCACAGTTTTTAACCATTCTTAAAACAGACATTTAAAACTAAGTAAAATACTTATATTTATGGAACCATTATGCAGCATATCAAAAGAGATCTTCTGAGTTCTGTTCTGTGAGAAAGTTCGAGGAATCCGAAACGTATGAGGAACCTTAAGTCATCGATTATGAGTCATGTGGATGTCTGTTTGCTGCAGCTGGCGGGACTTCTCACCTCTTTGGACGGAGCTCTCCTTGTGTTCTGTGCTGGCAAAGGCCTGTATGAATTCAGCGAAGGCACCGTGCCGGCTTAGCAGATCCGAGTACGAGCCCATTTCTGTGACTTCTCCGTCATCCAGCACGACGATTAGGTCTGCCTGGGGCAGGAAACTCATCCCATGCGTGACTAGGACACGAGTCTGTATGAATGACATACATCATTAGCTCTTAATGGTGCTTCAGGTCCCAAAATACACTGAAGGCTTTTTTTCAAAACTGTTCTGGGCAACGTTTCTAATTATATAAGGCCTAAGGGCTTATATTAGTGAGGGTGTGAAAGTTGAGTTGGAAGCTGTAAATGTTACCTTGTCTCTCAGCACACCCTTAGGTCCGATGACTCTGTCAAATATGTGCTGCCCAACATGAGCATCCACGGCAGACAGGGGGTCATCCAGCAGGTACACGTCAGCTTTCCTGTACACGGCACGTGCCAAGCTCACCCGCTGCTTCTGTCCTCCCGATAGGTTCAAACCCTGGGCAAAAGTAGGCAAAAGGATAACAGCCATTTTTAAAACTGAGGTGGCCATGGTGAATTCAGATTTTTAAAAGCAGGAGAATGTGTAGGGTGTTTAACCTTCTCCCCAATCTCTGTAGCATCACCAGCGGGCAGAATCTCCAGATCAGGAAGCAGGGCACTGGCCTCCAGCACACGCTGGTACCAGCTCTGCTTCTTCTCGCGGCCAAACATGATGTTGTCTTGCAGGGTGGCGTTCTGGATCCAGGCTTGCTGGGGTACGTAGGCCACTGAGCCCTATTGAAAGAAACCAGGATCCAGTAAGACTTGCAGGGTGTTCTCATCTGAGGAGAGCCTGGCTAAAGCTGACACCGATTAATACTCTACAGTCTGTCCTCCAGATATCTTGTGACGTTGTGTGGATTCAGGTTCAATACCTTGACAGAAACACTGCCACTCCTTTTCTCTGTCTCCCCCAGGACCGCAGACAGAAGAGATGATTTCCCACTGCCCACATGACCCACCACAGCAACCAGAGACCCTTGTGGTACCCGCACATTGATCCTGTACATTCACATAAACAAGGTACACTTTGACCAACCTTCAGGTGCCTCAAGTTTGCAGTCATGAAAACAAGGGCATGTAAATCGCCAGTTTTACATGAAATAGATTTACCTCTTAAGACATGGAGGTCCTTCTTTGGACCAGCTGAAGGTGCAGTTTTCTATGGTTACTGCATCTCCATCTACAGGGGCAAATTAAACTGGAATCATTACTCTGCTTAAATACCCTGAGCAGAAAAGCAGATTTATTCCTGTGTTTGAAATTCAAGGAAAGAATTCCCTTGCGTGAACTGTAAAATTACCGCCTGTCTGTGGTACAGTTATCTACTATAATTAGCTAAACTATTTAATTTTGACATGATGAAAAAGCATTTTTGCAATTCCAAACTAAAGTATTGTGTTTCTGCATTGTCATTACCACTGTTTATAGGATTGTCCATTGGATTTTAATGTTGCCTGTCACGTGCAATCGTGAATTCTAATTGGATTAAAGCACACATCTGTCATCGCAGTGCTTACCAGGCTGGTGTGGGGATTTCTCTACATTTTCAGCTTTTATCTCCTCTTGGAAAAGAAATTTTCCAAGACGCTTCAAGGAGACTATGGCCTAAGTAAAGAAACCAGTGAATATTCTGTCACCAATTGCTGTACCTATGAAGCTAAAAATCTTTACAAAGTAATTAATCTTAATTCCCAAGCTAACTTAAAGCAAAACTGAAGGAGCCACCACAGCTTTTTGGTAGGACATCTAAACAAGGAGAAAAGTTTTAGTGGCCTGCTATGTACCTGCATGGTGGTGCTCATTGCAAAGGGCAACTGGCTCAGCGGGGTCTTCAAGATGTTGATGAGAGCCATGGAGACGAAGACCTTCTGCGCATCTAGGACATTCTTATCATCAATCAGCACGTAGACTCCGAACATTGCAAAAGCAATCTGAGGAGAACACAAAGACTCAGGGTGTTAGGAGATGGGGACTCGCAACAGTTCCATCACTGCTGAGGAATGACGGCTTGATACACACCAGGAATGATGAGGAGTTGAAAGAAGCCATGGAAACAGAGTAGAGGATCTGAGATTTCTTGAGGGCCTTCAGCTCCCTCTGCCTGTAGCCGAGCACCTGCTCGAGGAAAGCCTTCTCCCATGCGTAGAACTTGAGGATCTTGATTCCATTCAGTATTTCATTCATGAGTTTGATGCGTCCATCCATGTATTTCAATTGCACCTCCTTGTAACATGAAATTAAAATTAATATTAAAATTCTAGTAAGACCTGAACTTATCGCTTACTATGGTGCTAGCCATTGGCTTGAAAAGACTGGTGATATCTACTATATCTTTTCAACTAGGCCAGTTTAATTTGTGGAACTTGTCGAGTGCCAGGAAAGTGTTTAATACATTCTCAATGGCTGGTCTAATTTGCATTCTAATGTCGCCAAATGTCTGCTGTTTGTAGAGAAATAAGTGAAAATAGAAATTTTATAGCTCTTTTTCTGTGGTTGTTTTTCATAAGAGTAACATTTGGACATCAAAGCCTTAAAGAACTGCATCCAAGCCCAACACCCAGACTGTCCTCAAATGCTATCTAAACCAGCTGTAGGCACCAACAAAATGCATCAGATGACAATTGTAGATGTGTAGCTTATGTGTAACACATGGCAAAATCAAGACACATACACCTCCTGGACACAGTACCTGGAGTCTGCTCCTTTTCTTGGCAATGAATCCATTCAGAGGAAATATGAGGATGACCGTGGCAATGCCAGCTAGGGCAGATGGGCCTAAGTGCTAGATGGGGAAAGAAGGAAAGGCAGTGAAGGTTGACCAGGAGGAAAAAGTATATCTACATCTATAGAAAAAGAGAAAGGGAATGCTTCCCTGGGTGTGAAAAATTCTACCAATCCTTATAAAGTCGGAGGGTGCTGACCAGATTGGACCTCTGAATATCATTTGGCATGTAGCCATTGTCCTACAGTGTGACTGCCTCAGCTTCTTGCTTATATCTCTATCTATATATATATACAGATGCACCAGTTGCACAGAGCTGAGGGACTACAAGGCCATATTATAATTATAATCACTCAACTGGATGTTTGTTGAGCATTTTTTTAAATGATGTCAAAGGGGTATTTAAACTAGTTACCATGGGTCAGTGTTGATGAATCTTACTGTCTGGAGAAGTACGGACGGCCCACCTGCCAGAG
This sequence comes from Petrocephalus schoutedeni, assembly GCA_026780765.1. NCBI lineage: Eukaryota > Metazoa > Chordata > Actinopteri > Osteoglossiformes > Mormyridae > Petrocephalus > Petrocephalus schoutedeni. The sequence goes on along the minus strand of JAODKL010000095.1, from coordinate 25,044,170 downwards.
GAAGAACAGACAGAGCGAGATCTCGATGGGAGCCAGCCAGACGGCATTGAAGTACACCACGAAATCCATGAGCTTCTGGGTGTCAGACGAGACCAGGTTCACTATCTCCCCAACTGTGCAGGTCCTGCGTGCAGCGCTGTTGATTACCAAGGTCTAAGGGGAGGAAACAGAAAGGATAATGGGGCCTTTGTTGCTGTGTGGTTGCAGCCTAAACCTTTGGCATGAACTCTGGGAGACACGTACTTTTCTGTAGACCAGGCCCATGACAGCTGTTTTTACCCTCATGCCTACAGTGAAGCAGGAGTACATGTACTGGTGGTTGAAGAGGGACTGTAGGCATGAGAGCAGGAACATCAGAGATGCGTAGAAATAGCCCTTCCACAAGGGGGCATCCTCATCCCGCATGAATCTCAGCAGCAGACTGTGGAAGTTGAATAATGGGTGTTACAAGCTGGCTAACTGGCTAGCATCTGCCGAAACTGTTTGAAGCGGGATGTAGAAAAATAAGTCTCCTTTTGACCGTGGTTGTGTTTGTGAGAAGCAGAATTTTCAGGTTCATTCCCGCTTTAGCGTCTGGTGTGTTGATACTGATGGTGCTGTATTTATTACTGAAAGCACTGCATCCCACACCAGTGCTGATTATAGAAGAGGTTTCCTGAGACTGTGGCCTAACACTTGGCTCATGGCTGTCTTATTGTGGTCTGTTGGAGATGATCTAAAGCCTGTTTCCTGAAGCTGGTCTCGCCGCAATGGACCGAATGCCATGAGCAACCCTAACACTTACGTCCCATGGCCTCTGCCACGAAGCAGCCTTGAAACTGTCTTGCTCCACCTGCAGAAGCTGGAGCTTCCTGAACTACCTCATTTTGCCTTCCACTACCAGAGACGGAGCCGCATGCCAGCTACGTAAAACTATATCTCTGGGGGCCTGCTTTGCATCTCACCTGAGAATCTGGGGAATGGAGAACATGAAGGCATCATGGATCACAAGGCACAAGGTCCCTGACAGGAAGTAGGGTCCGAAGTTACGAGCCAGAGTCCTGAGCAGACAGAAGCCGGAGCTCTGCTCCGTCTGCAGTTTCCGGATCAGCTGGGCCTGCTCCACCAGCCGCGAGCCCAGGGCCACGCCTGTGCCCAAGGGCTTCTCTTGCCTGACACAAGAGATGACAGAGAGCATTTGCATTAGGGATGGTCCTGTGTGCTGGTTTTGCCTTTGAAGTGTTAATATGAAACAGAATGGAAACACACGATGCGTTTCTTGTTGTTTTTCTTGTCAATACATTTCTTGTACTAAAATGGGCAGTTTTCATAATTTTATGTTTTATGCCAGCTGTAAGAAACATTTTCTGACCTCCACCATGTAAGCAAGTGTTGTACGTGTAAACGTTTAAGATTTAACGATCAAGCTTCAGAGCTGAAGTATATTAGCAGGCTACTAAAAGGACTGGTAGGTCTTTTGCCTCATCCCAGTGTCCTCATGGAACCACGTTTGACCAGCATTTTCCTTTTCCATCCTTAATGAGTATCTCACAGCTGCAGTTTCAATCACCTAGGATTTGTCATTTTTAAGCCATAAAAGAAGACAAATCCATTTGGTCACCCTACAACCCGACCACTGCTGTGTAACAAAGGAGATCTGTGTTTCAAGCTCTAACACAAGCATGAAGGTGTGTGCATATTACTGTTGCATCTTTGTGCACTGTGCGGTCCACTCCTGCTCCAAATCAGCAATGATCTTTTCTGAAGTGTCTTCTTCCCTTAGAGACCAAAGATCTTCAGCCTGGAGTGGCTTACGGTACCCTTTCAGCGCGAGCCTGTCAGGCAGAGACAGAGAGAGGGAGACGCTCGTCGGCAATGTAGACAGATGTGTGAACAAACTCTTTTAAGGACACTCACATTTTTCACATGAGGCTTATAATTATAAGGAACAATTTTTAATGAAACCTGAATTGCAAACATATTCCATAAATAAGAAGACTTTCATACCCACTGAACCACCAGAAGAGAATCTTTGATAAGAAGGACGCGTCTTGAACAGGGCAAGGGTTCTGCAAAGAGAATCGGAGCCAGCAGATTGGTGAGGCTGTCCCACATGAGTAATCCTGCACACCTCAAGACGAAGCCTAGGGCAATTTTGCGACAAGATTTGCTTCCCAATTAAGCGTTTTGCACAGTTTTGCAGACATGCTATTTACTACCACGAATGGACTTGACGAGATGATAAGGCTGCCTTGTGCATGGCAGTTAGACGTGTAAATAGCCGCAGTCGCCAGCCTGCCAGGCTCAGAATAAACATAAGCAGATGGAGAGGGGAGGCTCTGAGGTCAGAGGCGTGCGGAAACGTGTCGTCACCGGGGCACGCTGCACACAGCGGTGGCCTGTGTCTGCCCGCTCGCCCCCTTGCTGGAGCTGGCCTGAGTAACTCTGCCCACGTGGAGGCACACTGAGGCTGGGCAGCAGAAGCTACTGGGTGTGTCCCCTGAAAACACGTCTGGCGGCTTGCCGGTGGCCATCGGCGGCCGGAGCCCATCGCCTTAGCATGGCATTGAACCGGGCCTTGGAACCCGGGCAGATGTGGCCACACCATAGGCTTTTGTGTAGGATCGTTCATCACCTCTTGTTTCTTCCCGTTTTCATTCATCGGGGGGGAAAAAAAAAAGCCCCGGAAGTTTCTGTCTTTTTTTTTTGTTTTATTTTTTTTTTTCTTTAAACCCCACCTAATTGCGGCAGGAAACGCACGCTGCTTGGGAGGGGGGCAGCTGGAGAAGAGCTGAAGTCAGCGAGTTCAGCCAGAGCCCAGTCCCACGCAAATACGCTCGGCCCTGCGAGCCACTCCCAGAAAAACCAGAGGAAGAGTGGGCAGCCGACCGGGACCAGTGGGCCAGACGAGGACCGGTGGCGTGATGCGGCTAAAAATGCATATGACTAACAAAGCAGAAAAATAAAATGACTAATGAACAGGATCTTCTTTATTCCTCAAAAGAACCACATAAAATAACAGATTGGGCCTTAGGGCGGCTGGTCCATGTTTTTTGCTCCCTCCCAGCTCCTGGTAGCAAAAAACGTGGTCTGTCTGCAGGGACCAGATTGGGAAACACTGTCTAAGGACATGGCAGGCCTCATCCATCTAAGCCTGCAGAGCTGTTCTGAGGGTAACAGTACCGAGTGACTCCTGGAGCTGAGTCGGCAGAGGGGACCAGGCTAATGGGGACATACCTTGATCAGAGGCGCTTTCCCGCTTTTTGGTGGCCAGTCCGAGAAACAGCTGAGGAATAGTTGTACCAGTTGCAGCGTGAAGTATGAAAAAAAGGCCAGGTAGCGCACGGCGTCAGTGGCAAAGCCCTGTCACACGGAGATCAAACGGAGATGCGTTAGGATGAGGCGCGGCCTAACACTCTGCCTCTCATTAGCGTGGATCACGGCAGTTTACAAGCATGACGACGCACTTGTCCGGTGGCATGTCGGCGGCTTACGGCGCTATTCCCCTGCCAGCCTGTGCTTTTAATTTGTGAGCCTGTGAGTCCAAGTCACTTTGGCTCAGAGAAAGTCAGAATGAAAATGTAATTATAGATATTAACAGCACTTTTTTCAGGACGTTCTGGCCACAGTTTCACCACAACAATGGAACAGGCATACGCACATCATACACATAAAACATCACAGTTTAGCTTGTTTCTCAAATGTCATTATGGGGTGGAGGAGGGGCTTTACACGAGTTCGCCCCAGCTGTAAGGGATTACCCATGATTCTGCAGTGAATCCCCTTAGAACATGGGACTCTTCTAGTCCAGTGTCATTCATAGAAGATACTCTGCAGATTTATGAACAATGGTGCGACACTTAATTACTGCGCTGACATATGTGGGGTACCCCAGGATCCAGACGGGTCTGCTGGGTCTCTCCGAGCTGGGCTCTATTCAAACACCTTCTCTGTTTGCACAGCATATATTATATACTGCAGCTCGTGGTCTCAGTGGAGGAATTACAACTCTATAAAGCTTATTTTGAATGGTTAATTCGAATAATGGCGAAACCCCAAAGTCTTTAACTGTTTAGTCTATATAAATCAATTCCGCATGTAAGAATAATAAAATCTTCTAGTCACGCTAAGGGGCTTATCTGCGAATGGAGAATTCATGGTTAGGGAAGCAACACACGATTTAAATTGTGGAACAAGTAAACATTATAATGAATTGGGTAACAGAAGTATATAGACCATAGACCATACGCTATAAGGGCTAACTGCTGTTTATGTATGGTCATATATATATATACTCTACTGCTACTCCCTATGCTAACTTACCAACTTGAGCAGTAATAAACAAAATCTTGGTCAGTGCGTGTTGAACGCTGGGACAGGCTTAAAGGGACTTGGAATGGTGAACGAGTGCAACCTCACATCAGCCACAGACAAAAACATGGTCGCATGGGCAGTAAATATGGGTCAGGCGGACTTGTTGAAGGAAATGGGTTTGCAAGCTTGAACCGAACCCAATGGCTTCCCAGACGACCACACGTCAGCCATAGTTGGGGTAAAGTGTTGCTCTACAGGGAGAGCACGAGAAGGAGAATGCTATTTGAGGATGTATGTGGCACCCGTATCAAGGTATTACCTCAGACACCATGACAGACTAAACAAAGAGCATAAACAAATGATCATGCTTGGAAGTTCATGGACAGTGTTTTGGCTTTTTACTTTATAGCAGTAATTGACTTTGATCTGGGAGGTCATGGGGCTAAAGATTACAGGGAATTCTGTTTCAATATCTGTATTTTGCAGGCCCTCTTAGTACTTTCTTAGATTAGTCATTACTTTCTTAGATTAAAAGTTTGCATAAAACATCGCATAAAACGCACGTGTCTGTGTTAATTTGGTATGCCCTGTACTCCAAGTGTGTTAACCACTGATTTTTGGTCTCGACCAAAATGATGGTGTTACTGGAAGCGCAGCCATGCCAGATGTTCTCCCGGTCCAGTTGCTTTCACTTATCAGAGCGGAGACAATGCGGTGGCCTATGCCCTGCTTTTAGCAGGCCATGTCTAACTGAGCTTTGCCACATACCACCCATCAACCCATTCATTCCCTACTTGAGATAAAAATGCGGGGGAGGGGGGAAACATTTATAGCAACTTGCCTTTCCAACAACAATTATCACGTCTGTGGATAACACCGCAACAGATAAACGACCGACTAGGAAATCCACCGCGTTTGTCTCATCCAGTCTGCATGCAGCTCCCGATATCAGTCTTAGAAGCTACTCCAGTTAAGATGCTGCACTGCCACCAGACCATCATACCAGCTGCCTCTGTCCTGCTGGTGGCTGCCAGAGGAGATTAGAGGCTTCAGCAGACAGATAAAAATGAGAAAAGAGCACAACGAGCAGCTAACCTTAGAATTATGAGGATAAGAGTAAAATTGTGCGTGCTAGGGTTATGGGAAAACTGAAGATATCAGATCAGGTCCAAAACCTACAAGGAAAGGATATGAGATAAGGAAGCTTTCGCCTCCAGAACCACAGTGGCAAACCGTCACAGTAGTCCAGGCACATAACCTGAGCCTTAATTTTCTTGCCAAATATGCATCTCTATAAATAGGATAAATCTTAAGTTGTTTTACATTGGTTTGGTACATACTTAAAAAAGTAGAAGGCAGCATAACTGATAAATGATAAGAATTCTGTGCCGATTCATACGGGAGTTTCCGCTTTATATCTAAGTCTCAGTGCCCGACATCAGTGCCTGCAGTGAAGCCTTCGGGTGTGTCCGCAGGAATGATGGCCTAAGTCGGGCCATGCCAGTGCTAATTCTCTCACCTCATCCATGGCCAGCTGGATCTTGGCTCTCAGCGGCACAAGGGAGCACAGGACTGCCAACATCCAGAAGAGGAAGAGGAAGACAGAGGAACGGCAGCCCCTTTTCCTCTCCAGATGGATGATGCAGACAGCCAGCATCTGCAAGGGGAAACCTTCAATGAGGAAAAGCTCCCAGGACATCTGACATGCACACTTGCATTCTGGGAAATGCAGTCTTTCTTCTTTCTACCATCTCTAATGAATACAATAATTAGTTAATTAATCCAATACAAATAGTTGCTTTTCTGCCTAAATAGTGTGGCTGTCTGTAGAGTGAGTGAATGCTGATTCCAAGGAATTCAAGAAAGAACTGCTGCTTTTGGAGAAATGTGGCTCTCCGAGTCTTCAGTGCAACTGTTAGCCCTTTGTGCATTTTATGCTATGAAGACTTCTGTTTTTGGTCACTGCGCCACCCTTTCTTGGAAGCACTTTGTAGCGAGTGTAACGGTTAATCATAGTAGTTAAGGATCTTGGGAGTTCAAGCCCTTGGCACATGTGTCAAGTCCTTGAGCTGAGTAAGTCTAGATTTAGTAAGTAGCTTTGCCAAGCAACAGCAGCATGATAGGACTACTAAATAGTATTTATGTTTTAAATGAGTTGAATCAAAGCCTTTCAAATTAAATGACCCTGAAACTACATAGATGTGTAATACTGTGTATGAACTGTATACTATATTTTCATGCACGTGGTGTTAATGTTTGTAAATATTTCTCTTTCGCTTGCAGCCAGTGGGCCGAGACTCCCCTCTTAAATGTACCAGGTGGATGTCAATGCATTACTTCACTCCAATCATAATGTGAGCCTTGTAATTACATGGGAAGTTTTTGCTGTTTTAGACTAAATAGCTCTGTACGTCATGAATTGCTGGTTACGGCTGATGTTGCACACATACCTCAAGACAGGAAAGACAGTGACCACGGTCTGAGTCACTGAGATACTTCCTATGTATTGAGTAAATTTTAGAAAGGATAAAAACACCGGTTTATTAAACCAGAGGAAATACAGGGTGCTGAGTTACAGAGTTCTTTCTTAGGTCCTAACCATCAAGAATGAAAAAGATTGGATGTAAACAGTGATGCAGTATCCAGGCAAGGTTAGCATAGTATGTTAATACTTTTCAGGGGCAGGAGAGCATTGAAGCAGATTGGATGCTGGGCATATGAAATGCCTCTCTGTAGGTAGGATCCACTTTGGTGTTTTTTCTTGCCTACACAGTATCTGATATTGACTTTGGTGTCTGAGGAGACCACAGCTTGGCCCAGAGTCTGCTTTTGAGACGGCCCGTCTGAACAGGAGGTCCGCTAGACCTCTTAGGGAAACTGAGTTTGTGGAAACAGTCACGAATCAGCTTCGTCTGATGGCCAGCGTAGCCCCGTCATAAATCTGCTATGTCTCCTCCACAGAGAAAACACGGCATCATTTCATCCTCACCGTCTACGGACCCGGCTCCCTACTGAGGATCCTGTGCGCCGTCTCACCTCAGCAGAAGGGGTGAAAGAAAACATTCACACTAGCCTGGCTGAGAACCCAAGCAGGGATGGAAAACTTTCTGTAATAACCCTGAGTGGTGCACCAAGTAACCTTATGATGCACTTTACATAGATGTAGCTAGTGGGTGTCTCAAAATGCATCGTAATGTTTCAGAGGAAATATCCATGACCGGAGCTACGTCAGTGATTAGACCTTAAAAGTCTTGCAAGAAGTTAATGTGCATGTAGAAAATATGCTGTGTTTAAAGGAACTTTGGAAAATGTTACTACTGACTACCCAATATGGCATGTAATCAGAACATATATGAAGAGAAGAATTCTGTGTCCCTGCGACAACATTGCAGAGTGTCTAGCAAGGACAAAGGTCACTTACCACAGTCAGGCTGCGAATGATGGGACTCAACAGGAAGACCAGATGCTGATGAATCTCTTGGTTCCTCTCCAGGAGAATGTAAAAGAACTCGACAAAGCCGAAGGATGCTAGGAAGAAGCCCAGGAGCTGCGCCATTGGTGAATAAACAACCAGTTATACTTGGCTTTATTCACAACTATACTCTGTATAATAAAGCATTCCTAGGTTCTGTAGGATCAGCTCCTTTACACTTGAAAGTACTGGAGTTCAGAAGATGCTCCAAATCCACCACTTTGACTGAATTTGTATAGTACTGTATTCTTTTACGCATGACACTGTCGCTGCCTTTGGATATTCAGTGGTATAATTTGGTATTAATTGGAATTCAACGGACTGTTTTACTTCACTTGTAGTCTGGCTCACCGTTTTGGCACTGCAGAGACAGGAGATACAGATGTGTCCACGGTCACGGCAGCAGAGATAGAGGCAGTAGACGGGTGAACACAGCCAGAGGTAGACGCAGGGGACCCACACCAGGATAGTATTCTGGAAGCACTGGGTGAGGTCAGGGTTGGGGGTGTACCATGTTCGATTCCAGTCCTATGGGAGCCGAAAGAGGGAATCAGATACACACACACACACACATACATATATATATTTATTATATAATAGCTGTTTTTCTGTTTAACTCATGCTGGTTTAAATGCTGGTAAAAAAACTCTGCAACCTTGTACTGAATGAGTGAATGATAGATGGTAGACTAGATGGACAGTAAAAACACAGGCCCTTTTTTTTACAGATATCCATTCACTAGATGCTTTTCACACATGTCTTCATATGGCATAGTCATATGTGTCTTCATAAAATTTTCAATAACCCACAACTGTGACAAATCCCGCCAAATGAGATTTTTATTTTAATCTATTCTTGTATTCCCTTCCTGCATGGGAAGGATGTTGGAAGGCCATCTCTCGATTCCTTTCAACTACTGTGGACATTCTACGCATTAAAATCTGTGGTTATTGGTGCTGATTTTGAGGCTCAAACAGCTGAGTCAGTATTGGAAAACTGCTGAACATTTTGCTGAAATGCAGCATTTGGAGGATGATGTTTGGACCATTGTGAGGTCAGGAAAACCTCTAAATGTGGCACATTAGCCCCAACAAAAATGGAAAGTTTCTGTATTGAGGGAGGTGACTGAATTTAAGATTTGTAAGATAGCAGAAGAGTGGTGTCAGGGAAAATCGAAATTCCCCCGAGAACACCAGAAAACCTGATGCTGCCGTTCGCTTTTGTTTATATCAGCGAATTTGCAGGCGCCAGACTGGGAGCAGAGTTAGATGCCTGGCAGCCCTGCAGCCTGGCCAGGAAGAAGTGAAGGTTATGCAGGTTCCTAGACAGGCACCCATGGGATGAGGTGAGCCAGCCCCAATTTACAGCACAACACATCCACCCTGCAAATCAGCAGCTCTGCCCTAGGCAGATGAGGCCTGCCTGCACCACCCTGTCGGGACCAAACAGAGGAGCAGTCTTACACTGCAGAGCACCTGTTTACACAAGGCCCACCTCTGCAGACAAATGACATTGTTTACTGAGAGTGTATTTTATGAAAACTCACAACTGCTTCTGCAATTTTTTTTCCCAAAAAAAGGAGTAAAAATTAAAAATAAAAAGCATAAATAGTGCACTAATGGAAAGTGAAGGTAAACAGTTTAGGGGTCTAATTTCCTTTCTAATGGACCTGATCCCATTGGAACATTACAGGCTCAGCATTCAAAAAGGGAAGAAAATAATTTCAAAATGAGTACAGCACTATATGGAATCATCTATTTTTTATTCTTCTGTTATCTTTCAATGAGCAAGACTGCTGATTAGCAAAATATGCAAGCGAGAAAACCAAAAGCAAGAAAAGGGCAGGTGTTGAAATCGCAGCTGTGCGAGATCCCATCAAGCTCACTCTATGGGCTTTCCTTCCCTCAACTGGCTCAGCTGCTTCCCTGTGGTAAAGTCAGCATTTCTGTTCTAGCCTAGCATCATCGAACAGCTGGAAGGCAGCTAAAGTACAGACTGAGCATGGCTGCTGGACAGGCTCTAAAAGGGAGTTTTCTCTCTCTAAACAAATGTGACGTGTTGGCGAGAGAAAACCTCTCTAACCAAGACTACTCTCTGTCAGTTCACTCAGACATTCAGCACTGCTAAGCTTAATGTACTCTATGACATGGCAAAGAGTGAGTTCAATTGCGCAATCCAGGTTGCATCTGACAATCATAACATATCTGTATTTATGGCAAGTACTGATGATCACAACCTCAGATACTTCATCTTAATGTAACACTTTTAAAGTGTACCAAGACAAATCGTGGCTTCTTAGTAAAAGCAAAGTCCTTGATGACACATCTGCATTTATTAAATGCAATGGTAACATGCCCACCTACACATTAAAAATATTCATAAATGCTATCTGCTTTCAACAGCTCTGAATCGACATGTTCTAGTCTGTCCAAGTGATAACTGCAAAGTTTTGTTTTTAAATTCCGAACACTATGTCCCATCATAGGGTAGCATATGACATGCCACCATCCTGCCATTGGGATGTGCAACAGCTCCCCAGGAAAGAGTGTGCACTGTGAAGGGTCAGATAAGGTTACGGTTACTGTGAATGCTCACAGTAAATTGGTGGGCTTTTCATGGTTCTACTATAAACTGTAATCTTGTTTGACAGTTTCACTATGAACTTTTACAGTTTTACTGTGAACTTTCACAGAGTATTTTTCTTGGGTCCAACGGCTTTTGGCCCCAAATCACTGGTGTTTCCTGCGGGGCAACAGCTAAGGATTTACAGGATAATCACACTGGCAGCCACATAAATGATGTGCCCAGATTTCTGCTTTTCCCTAAGATCAATCACAATTGGTGCAAAATGGTGTAACATTAAGGTGATTAATTGTCAACACACACCATAGCACACAACAATGAAATGTATCCTCTGCTTTTAGCCCATGTGACATCGTGATACAGCAGGGGGCAGCTACTTGAGCACTCTGGGAGCAGTGCTTGGGGACAGTACCTTGCTCAGGGTACCTCAGCAGTACTTGCAAGTTGAGGCCTCGAACCAGCACTCTTTCGATTACTGGGTTGCGTCCCTAACTGTTAACCCACCTGCCTGCGTACCCCAAGTAATCATGTAGGTAATCATGATTTAAATCTAAATATTCATTACTTATTAAAAGTGTTTACTTAGTGGAAGAGTGTATAGAAAATATTTACCACCTAACATAACCTTTGGTATAAGTCTGTGAATGGTTTTAACTTCAGTGATCCAGGTTTCCAGGCTGGCTTGGGTGAGTCATGACTTTTACTTTACGTTCAGTTCTCTGTCATCACCTTTCATAGCACACTCTGTTTCTCAACAGAAAGCGGAAAAGAGGGATACAACTCAAGCTGTTTTGCTAAGAAGTAGAAGTGTTTCAATGAGAGCGACTTCTTTTTAAATTAGGTCTTGCAATTAAAGAAATACTAGCTTTTGTTAATCATCGGGTAAAAATGGCCCTTTCATTTAACCTAACATTAACTGTTGAACTGTTCTTCAGAGACAGCTCTGGGTTAGATAAAAAACTGTATCACATACTATAATTATTCAGGAAAATAAACAAGGTAAGTAACTGTTATGGTTCATAAAGGGTTAGGGTTAGAGATAATCACCAATAAAGGGTTAGGGTTAGATACACTCACCCATAAAGGGTTAGGGTTAGAGATACTCACCCATAAATGGTTAGTGTTAGAGATACTCACCTGTAAGGAGTTATGGTTAGTGACATTCACCCATAAAGGATTAGGGTTAGAGACACTCACCCATATAAAGAGTTAGAGACCCTTACCCACAAAGGTATAGGGTTAGAGACACTCCCCCATAAAGAGTTAGGGTTAGATACACTTAACCATATAGAGTTAGAGACCCTTGCCCACAAAGGTATAGAGTTAGATACACTCACCCATAAAGAGTTAGGGTTAGATACACTCACCCATAAAGAATTAGAGAACCTTACCCATAAAGGTATAGGGTTAGATACACTCCCCCATAAAGAGTTAGGGTTAGATACACTCACCCATAAAGAATTAGAGACCCTTACCCATAAAAGTATAGGGTTAGAGACACTCACCCATAAAGAGTTAGAGACCCTTACTCACAAAGGTATGGGGTTAGCACCCATAAAGAGTTTGGGTTTGATACACTCACCCATAAAGAGTTAGAGACCCTTACCCATAAAGGTATAGGGTTAGATACACTCACCCATAAAGAGTTAGAGACCTTTACCCATAAAGGTATAGGGTTAGATACACTCACCCATAAAGAGTTAGAGACCCTTACCCACAAAGGTATAGGGTTAGATACACTCACCCATAAAGAGTTAGAGACCCTTACCCACAAAGGTATAGGGTTAGATACACT
>JAODKL010000095.1:24995152-25012471 GCA_026780765.1 Petrocephalus schoutedeni | reverse complement strand
AAGACTTATTACAAGTAAGGGGGCAGAATATATTTATGTGATACCCCCTCAAATGTAGTACTTGCTAGTATGCTAATGTTATCGTATACCATGGTATTTGGGGAATGTCATGGTAATTTGATTGGCTGCCCCCTGCCAGCTGTTCTGTTATTTTAATTTTTTTTCTAGTGCCCCTTTTCAAAATTAAGGAGTAGCATTGGTTTCGAAAATACCACCAAAATGCCATATACCATAGTATAATATCTGGGCAGTATGAGAGTATGAAAAATTTGATTCACCCTCACCCCTCAAGCCTAATATGTGATATTATTGTTATTGCAGGTTTGAAGTTTTCAAAAAGCAACTACAGAAACACTAAAGCACATGAGTACCCTGTAGATGGCAATGTAAGCCCATTAAAGGGAACACTGCCTGTAATAGGCCTTGAAAATGCTAGGAGCTTGTATTCTTTTTCAGTGTAAACTGTAACCTATGGACTTTAGGTCTTAGTTGGCCTTAGATGTGTTAAGCTGGAAAGCAACTAACAGATTGTTTTATTATTTTTCAGTTAATTAAAGAGTTCCGTGATGATGAGATTGAGCATCATGACACGGGGCTGGAGCATGATGCTGAATCAGTAAGGATGGATCCCGGCACTGTAATGTCTCAGTCTGTCTCCCGCTAATGGCTCCTTTGTAATCTCTGTTTCATGTGTGTTGCTTTCCCCTTTAGATGTAGCTTTGCTAATTGTGCTGTAGCTAAGTAAAGTTCCAGATAGATGCGAGCTAAAGCACCTCCTGTTGTCTTGCATGATACCTTGATAATGGGTGTTTGTGTTTCAGGTCCCTGGATACTGGCTTTTGAAGAGCGCCATTCAACTTGGCTGCAAGGCTGCTATTTATGCCTCTGAACGCATCTAGAGGCATTGCCAAGCCGTATTTCTTAAATTAAGAATAAATGGTTGTATTTATGTTGATATAAACAGTCAGTTTGTCTTATACTTGCCTTGCTGACTTAGTCTTGAATTTATACAGGGGTCCTGTTCCAAGACTGTGCAATATATTCAGTTTTTCGCTCCTCTTTTTAAAATTATTTTTAAATGAAGTGAAAGTCCATGTTTTAGAATATGAATAGTCCGAATTAGATATTTTGTTCCTCTGTTTCAGATTATTTGTTGTCTGCTCTAAATTCATTTGGCCTTTTTGAATCAGGAGTAGATTCATTGTGGTGGCACTTTCCGTGGCATCTTCTGGTTTGCTTTTGGTACCGATTCAACATTTTGGTTTTGCAGGCAGCTCTCACACTTGATTCAACTTCACTGACCATAATTACTTCTTGTCCAGCAGCATCGCAAAAGTAAATAACCCCCAGTGCAGTGTCCCTTTCCAAGAATAAATAAGCAAATAACAAGACTGCATTGTTCAGTGCACATGGACAGGTGAGGTCGATACATGGCAGGTCTGTGATTTGGTACAGGTGTGGTAGTAGAGTGATGGGTAGAGAGCTGGAGTGGAGGCCTGCTGACTGAGCAGGGTTAGGGACCTGGAGACTAGAAGCACTCTGAAGTCTAATGGCAGGAACCGCCAAGGAGAACCTGAGGCACTAAGTCATGCATCTTTGGGGGGATGAGCTCATGACTGGCGGTGCTCCTTAGCTGTGCCAGCTCTGTGGGGAAACGGGGGGCCTCATTATCCAGGATGATATTACCTGTAAGTGAACAGCAAAGGAGAGCGCGACACTGGATACGTTAGACTAGTGTAGAACGTGAGTAGCAGCTTACGGCACACGTCCGGAAGAGCGAGGCTAACCCGGGTGCTGAAGACTGTGGCACGAGGTAACCCGCTGCCATGTCTGTGGGACTTAAGGAGGCCGTAGGACTTCTGCAGGCACTTTATCTGATATTAGCTCCGCCCTGCTTCAGACTCATTTGTTATTACCAGTATATCAGCATGCAATAACTCTAAGAACCTAAAGTCCAGCCTCCAATATCCCCTAACCCAGGGTGCCTTCAATTCCAGTCCCGGAGAGCTACAATCCAGTAGGTTTTCTATCCTACCTGGCTTCTGATGAGTTGCACCTGTTCCCGGTATTTACCTGAGAGCAGATCTGGCTGATCAGAAGCCAGGTAGAATAGAAAACTTGCTGGATTGCAGCTCTCCAGGACTGGAGTTGGAGACCCCTACACTAGTCCTTCACTGTTTAAGTTTTATTAATGGCCACTTGAACGTCCGCAAGACTTTTTGGAAACCATAGTGAAAACAACATTACTGTGATTATTAAGTAATTGTCACAACTTTAGAGTTCTCTGACTTTTTTTTTCCATGCCCCCCCCACTTACAGTCTGTGATACTGCACTCTCTTGCATACAGGATCTCCGTACACTCTTGGTAAAGCACTTAATCTAACTGACAGCTAAAAGTCTGCAAATGTCCGGCATGTTACTTTGGGTCTTTGTGGTTTGTTTTTATTCTTCAGGCCGAGCAGAAACAATCTGCAGATAACTCATCTGCAGTCTTTTTTGCTTCATCTCCCTGGTATCGATCCATATATGTGTCTGCGCTCTGTGCCATGCCTTTCAAAGTGGGCTATGGCAGCTTTATGGGACTGCACGTTATCTGCACCCGTGTAAATCAGGACTCGCCGGGCTGTCATGTTCGCGGAACCATAAAGATGAGTACACAGCTGTTCTTTACATCAGGTCACCGCTGAGCAGGGTTACGCTGCGGGCAGTCAGCCAAACAAAAGGCTTACCCGCGTTCTCAGCCTGTGCTGTCCTTAGAGGACGTCCTGTGCCGTGCGGGTGCTTGGACTTTAGGATGATGCGGGGCACGCAACACAGGACAGCCTCTTATTTCAGACTTTATGTTCCCACATAGTGTTGGTCTCTTACAATCCTGTACAGACGGCGACTCTCCAGTGACACTTTGCTTCTCTGATTAATCACCACCTGAGTCTTGTGAGTTTATGCCCCTATAGAGAGAAAAAAGGCTCATGGCCAGCTGCCCTTTTCCTCAGTCAGTCAGTCAGTCAGTCAGTCAGTCCATCCATCTTTATTTCTATAGCACTGATTTAACCACAGGGTTTACAAGGTGCTTTACAGACATTTTAAAAGAGAAAAACACAAGACATTAAGAACACTTGAAATAAGTGCAGTAATGAATGAAAAGACTCACTGACACAGGTTAGTATATGCCAGACTGGCACCCACAGACAATCCATGTTTTTCATGTGAATGGGAAGAAGAAAGAACGTGGATTGTCTGGGGGTCTCCGAGGACCAGGCTGGGAGCACCAATATTCAGTAGCTATAAGGTTTTTCTGGGGGAGAGTTCCTGAGTTTTGCACCTTAGTGACTAAGTGCTGCCTCCTCCCCCTCAGCTGCATTTTAGGTATAACCAGTTAATTACTGTCTGGTGGTCTCCATGATCTGCCTGGGACATACTTTACCATCATGTCACTGAGGTAAGGTGGAGCAAGTCATTTAAAAAAAAGTAAAAGAGCTTTAGAATCAATCCTGAAAGCTTGTGAAAGCTAGTGATGGCATTTAAGAATTGGTGAGGATGAAGTCACAGGAGCGTCGTCAAAGGCATGGCTGGCCTTGAAGGTTGGTGCTCTCGCCATGCCTGCTTCGGGGTGGCTGCCTTAAATAGCGCCCTCACTGCCTGCCCCAAGGGCAACACTGACTCTCTGTCCTGTTTCTGATCACCTTTGGCTTGGAGCAGCTCCACCAATTTGGCTCATGAAGATGAGGCATGTCCTCACAATTCCTTCAAGTCATAGCAGATATCAGTGGAACCGCAGCCATCAAAATTCCTTCAGCTGAGTCTCTTCCTTTTATGACCAGTTATGTTTCGCATCTTTCAATAATTCATGACATCACTGGTCTAAGAAGTAGTATTCACCAGAACTATTTATGGTCCTTTTCATGGGCATAAATAAACATTGCTGCCCACTGTCTATAAATATCGTATTTTCCCACTTTAGCAACAGTCTGTAAATTAAACTCCACTCTGTTACCCATATATACGGGCTGAGCCCACACAGCAGAACACAAAAGAGTACCTGGATTGGCACCCTTAAAAACAATTTTTATGTAGCAAAAGGTGTACGTGCAAGGGGTAATGCACCAAATACACCACAAGGAGAAATAAACCAAATATTTATGCATTTACTTTAATATTGTGTTTAGTGTATGTTTTAAGCCAGTCACTCATTGCTGTGGTTTGAACAAATACATCTATGACCAAGTTTGGAGGTAAACAGAAATGTATGATACATTAAAGTCCAGAGAAGTAGCTGGAGGTTATTCTTATGTAGAGTTAATAGTGCTGACAGCTTTACAACAAGAAATGGGTCTTTAAAAGCACACGTGCTGGCTCAGTGCTGGGTGACAAAATTGTCATTAAATAAAAGATGAGTGATGACTCGATCGTGGCCAGGCGTTAATAACAGTGAACCGTAAGGTGAACGTCTAAATCAGCCAGGTTCCTGCAGATGAGAGAGATCAGCTGCAGTCTGTAAGTGAGCGAAGGGTATGCGAATTATCATCTCATGCTGATTTGGATAAGCTCTTGCGCAGTCTTGTCAGGACACCGCACCCAGCCTCACTTCTCAAAGGAATCTTGATATACTGACCGTGAAATCAGAAACATGGATTTAAAAGCAGCCAAAAAAATTGTACTGCTCTAGTCCTGTGAATTATTGTGCCGGTAAATTCTAAAAGCATGAGCTGTATAAATTTATTATAACTCATAAAAGCTTTCGGATGCAGATCATATTCTCACTCGGTAATCGTGGTTGGGCCCACCAATCCTTGGGAGCAGACACCTTTCCCAGCAAGCTACATGTGACCTGTCTGTATAGCGTACTTCTAACAATGGCCGATGTTAAGGGTATGGTTTTAAATGTAACCATGGTGGTGTCCGATAAGACAGTCCTAATTTCTCACGTCCCCCAATCTTTAACACCATGCCACTTCAGTCCCGGATAAACACAAACAGACGGAGGATTCCCTGGTCAATTGGGACTCTGCCACATGCATGAATATTTTGGTTACACAGGTTTAGCCAGTATGGGCTTCCGGGCCGTAACTATTAATATAACTTAGAGTCACCTCTAGATATAAAACTGCTCCTGGAAAATGGCCTTTTATTGTCTGTACACCTAGGAACCCCACTGTAATGTTATCATAGGTCAGGAAGCTAACAAGTCAATTAATTAATGTGTGCTGTATTCCAGTCCAACCTGCAAATGATTTCATGCAGTCTGACAGTTACACCTATTGCTTGGTTATCACCTAAAAAAACAGTATGTTAACCTTTAACCAACAGCACTGATTCATTAAAGATGTTATTTATTTGTATATCTACCAGGCAGCCCTGTTCGAGAATGAGATGGTAAGTGAGAACAGGAATCATATATTTGGAGCAGTTGTGTGTCTCACAAGCTACAAGTAGAAGGCGTGTGTGTGAAGTGAGTGTTAATGCGTCGGCCCTGTGCGTGCGGTCACACTTGCAGGCTGTCACATTATCGTAAATTTCTGCTGCCTTAATTCAGCCCTGGAACACCAGAGGGCTTTCTGAGAAGCCTGAGGCCATCAGCTAAACTGAGGGGTTATTGCTTTGCCTCACAAAGGCTCTGCCCCCCCTCCCCCCTAAAAACCAGCTAATTAACAGGAAGGTCAAAATGCAGAGTGACATTGGACTTAGCCTGTCTGCCAGCTCACATTTCCATCAACTCACATAGTCTTATTTCTGTTTATGAGTTTATTTATGTGATGACCTCATTCCAGAGAGCTTTACCACATGCTCCGACTTTTTTCACATTTCCTGTTTTATGATGAAGATTCACTAAACTCCACAAAAAAGCTTAAGCTGGAAGCATTTGAAATATTGGAACTTTGGAAATATTTAACTTTTGGCTTTTTATAGGGTTCAGCTGTGTTAGATCACATTGGAAATCTGTCTGGTGTACTGATGTTAGTTTTGTTCATACATCACTAGAATAATTCACACTAAGAACATTTCTGCTCTGAATCCACATGTTCTCTTGGTCACATGATGCAAATTGCTGACATTACCTCATCATTCCTTATCCCTGATTTATCCCATCCCTCTCCTGTCATGCCAAGGCTGCCCCCTACCCATTTTTTTCAGATAACCAGTCAAGGTGTGTGCCCTCAGCAGGTGAAAGGCATTTTGATTCGATTTTCCTTCTCTTAGTAACATTCACAGGTCATTTACAGGTCTAGCTGGAGACCATGCAGCTTTATTGTGATGATACAGTTACCATTCTACAGCAGTGCTAACACATGTTGTCTTCTTTGTATGGTGCAGTCTCTAAAAAATATAAATCAGCAGTGGTTCCAGGTGGGTGACCAAGCTTTCTGTCATTCCCTACTTTAATTAAAAAAATTTTTGTACCATTGTGAATAAATGTCCAGTTTCCCGAAGGAGTAACTCTGTCCATCATGGCTGGCTGTGTAAACACTTCCTCAGGGCTTCCTCAGTCCAGCTGAGAGCCTGTAGCTTAGCTTTGCCTGATCGCCTGATTCCCCGGATCCTGTAGGCTCATACTCCGCACCTTTGAGGCTCTTGGGCCACCTCATGTGACCGACCTGCTCTTGGACCGGCTTCAGCGTTACCCTCCCTGCCTGGCTATATAAATCACCCAGCAGGGAGACAGGGGGGTGGTCTCTCCAGCATAATTTCGAGGCCACGTTGCTGCTGACACTGTCATGGGCCCCAGTGTCTCTTCAAGGTTTGCAATTCATCAAGGCATTTACAGAGGCCTTATGGGACACTTAGTGTCGCACTGGTGGGAGACCTGCTCGCGTATGATATCACCTGCTGAACAAGCCCTTATCTATCCACATCTCTGGAGAACGTCTGTACTATGGTTATGTGCTGTTCTGACGTCTTCTGTGCTTTTTAACAGAAAGTCATCTCTTCATGTGTTGAGAGGTCTCAGTAACAGACTTGTCTTCTGTAAAAATCAGTCGTTCACAGAAAATACTGGTAAGGCTATTAGTTTTCTTAAAATATTGCAATAATTGGAGATAAACTGAATAACAATTCATTATAGTAATTCATAGGGGTAACAATTTTAAATATTTTTAAAAACACATTTAAAATGTACAGTCACCCCTTCACAGTCACATGTGTTAGAGAAGTATCACCCCTGCGAATGTGAAAATTCACAAAGAATACGTGGATCCCCCACCCCAGCCACAACCCAAACCAGTCTGCTAGCCTGAACAATAACATGAAAAGTCTTTGGTGTCAATTTGTAAAGAGTACTTTGCTATACACTTTGCAAGTAAAATGCTTTGTCATTTCATTTGTAGATTTTTTTGTATGTTATTCAAGCCAGATAAATTATGCCGATGACAGTACAAAGTTTCTACTGCATGCATTCAGAGCACTACATTTTCGACCCATTACAGAAAAAGCAAAATTAACAAAAAAGTTTAAAAGTTCCAAAAGTGCAAGAAATGTGATATTCCACGGTCACAAAGACAGCTAACACGTGAGGCTGGTTGCCGAGATGCGTTGTATACCAAATACCAAACATAGTACCAACGCTGACTTGCACACATCTGGCGTGACACTCACGTTTTCAGACTCTAATGTCCATGCAAGAAGTCCTATGGCTTTAGGGTAGATTGGCAAACTGTACAGAATATTTAAAAGATAATAAAACTGTTAAATACATGTAAATTCATGTGTGTGCAGACTTGTGTGAAATTGAAGATTTCACTCCAGCCAGCTGACCAAAGTTGGCAACCTAATATATAACATAATACCAAACATAACTTTTAATATTAAACACTGTATGTACAAATTCTTCTCAATACAAAATTGCAAAAAAAACCCATATAGTATGCACTTAACCTAACAAATCTTAAATAACACTAATGTCTATATATCTGAATTTATGTGATCCAAATCATTTTCAGCATTGTTTATATAATTTTGGCTTGCTAATTGTCTGTGAGTTTCTGCAATCTTTTGGCAAGCTTCAAAACATGTCACTTTTTTGTTGTTCACAGCCAACTCGCAAATAACAGTCCCCAGTTCCGCATTTGGTTGTATTCATGTTGTGGGTTCATCAGTTAACTTTGTGTTATTGTGCTGATATTCATTGTCCTTCCCTGTCTTTTTTTTTTCTTTTCCATTGTTATTTTCCACACTGTTAAAATGTATGTCCAGTGCCCTGGGTTTCACCAATTCCTTGTTTAGTGGATGCTATAGCTCTTAAATGTCTCACTATGTAAGTGAAACTAGTGTTGTACAGGGTGCATATTTAGCATCAGGGCAAGTCTGGTTTTTCTTAAAAAGTCAAACCATGTGACAGGCTGCAGGCTCCCCATTGCCCTATACTGGATAAGCAGTTGCATGATGGATGATTGTGTGTCAAATATAACTTAAAATAGATTGTAAATGATTATTCATAAGTAGACTATGTGTAATGGTCAAATAGTCCCAGGTCCTTCCTGCATCTTCCAGTTAGATTCCCGTGGTCGGCATTGCTAGTGTTAGGGGAGGGGGCTATTCCAAACTATAGAGGCATGTCACTACAATGACCCGTGGGGAACGTAGAGTCCTGTGGTTGCAGGTGCCCCAGTATTTTGCCCTCATGGCAATGCCTGCCGGCTTAAGTCATTCCGCTCTTTTTTGGGGGCTGCTTACATCACTCTCAGGTCCATCTTGCTGTGGGTGTCTGGCTAACTCATCACCCGAGGTGTTTACAGATGCCTCGGCGGGTGGCAGTGTTAGGATGGCTTCTGAAGGTTACTGTGGGCTACGCAGGCCCCTGAACACCTGACCTCTATCATCTGCTCCCCCCCCCCCGACCCCAGCAGCCGTCTCTAGGAGAGATCTTGCACTTCTCATTAGCCTCAAAAAGCCATGCTGTCAGCCCGAGGTGAAATCCAGCACCCCCCGGCTACTGGCCCCCATGTGTGCTGGGCCTCACTGTGCTTCTGTGAACGCGGCTGTGGTGTGTGCTCGTAAACACGTTAGCCTTTATTGGCCACATGTGGGTCTCGTGGGCCCACCACTGACAAGCAAGATTTAAATATATTTATATATGTACAGTATATTCAAAATGTGTATAGGGTGTGTGTACATATAACATGTATACATATATAGTATACTAAATATATAGTATATATTGTGCATAAACTGCATTTATATGTATATACAATTTATATATACACTACTGCATATATATATATAGTACTATGCAATACCCTGCAAAAGTCTTAGGCATTAGAACATGTGCTCTAATTAGCATTAACATTATCAACCAGTAAGAATTTCTTTTGTTCTCCAGATAGTTGGATGGCGAGATGACCACCGCTTCAGATCTGAAACTTCTCTTCAGGGGCATATTTATTAAATTGCACAATCAGCACTCTTACTTAATTAAATTATTAAAAAAACATTGACATATTGATTAGCTGTACAAGGTGCACTAGTGGCCAAAAAAAGTAATACATGGTTGTATTGGATGGTTACTGCAATTTCTGGGGAGATTTCCGGGTAAAAATGGCTAACACACCCTGACAGGTATAATAGCATACCTTTACAGTTTTACACCAACACGGAGACTATTTAAACAAAAAAATATATATATTTTCTTTGGCTGCTTAAGACTATATATATATATATATATATATATAACCTGAAGAAACACCTTCACTAGCTCTGAGCATGCTTGGGCTTATTTCTGAGGTAGTACTTCATAGTGTCTATCTTAATGTACGTACTATAAGAATCTGTAAATGTATGTGTGCACTATAAAGGACAGCCACATGGCTAGTGTTCCCAGCATCAAGCCTGCAGCACTATTCATCGCATGGTTTGCATCGGGTTGATGAATGCTTCTGCTTGCCCTTAGACCTCGCGGCAGCGATGACACACATACTTGACAGACGATGTACTCGGGCCAGTCGGGCCTGCCGAGCGGATCCATTTTAAACCCGGATTCCAAACAGCGGAGGATAGCATGAAGCAGAGTCTCGCTTCACGTGTTTGCCAGTGCAGTGTCCTGTCAGCGATGTTCTGGCCGCTTTGTCCTTCACGACACGCTTCTTTGCTGATGGCCTGCCCGTCGCTGGGGGCTATGAGCGAAAACTCTTTTGTAAACAAGGTCTCAGCTGCTTGTGCATAGCCGAGGTGTCTCATGTGACATTTTTTCAAGGTTCCAGCAGAACAAGGACGAGCCCCCTGATGTGAGTAAGGCCAAGTGAACCCGGAACCTCTGGTTTCTTCATTGGTCTATGTGAAGTTATGGCTGGTCTACCCAGGCGCCTGCAAAAAATATCATCTGTCGAAGTGGATATCAAAGCAGCAAAATGCCAACAATGGCATCTATGTGCTTTGCTCAAAACTTTCTGGCTAAAAAACGTGATAGATTTACAGCAATTGTTTCATTTCTCAGCTATTTCAAGTATCTGCTTAACAGACTGTTGAATAGATTTTATGATAAGACAGATGGTTCTTCTGCATGGTCAAGGAATGAAAAGTTTTCAGCTCGGTAGATCAAATTCAGTATGCCATTGACTTTCTTTTGAAAGAAAAATAAATTGTACAATGAAAGATATTTTCACATATCTTAGTGTTTTGTTGGCATCACTTAAAAGGTGTCACAACAGCAAATAGGTCTTAAACCAAAGATGTTGAGCTAAATGTCATAAAACTTGAGCATGAAAAATGCAGTGAGTTGTTTGTGCTGATGGTAGATTAAAAACATGGTGTGAGTGGTCTGCCTGCTGCAAGCAACTGGCAGGATGATAATCTGACCTCTTGTTATTCTGTTGGTACTTTTTGAGTGCTGGTGGTTTGAACAAACCAAAGAACGCGATTATGTACTGGTGGATCTAACGGCTCTTTGCAAATCACCACCACAAAGTCTGTCAGAGCGATTTCACTATCAGATGGGAAGTAGGGCCATTGCCTGACGGGTATTTGAAAGTGAAGATGAACTGGATAAACTGGAGCTGTGTGAATTGGGCACTTCTGCGCTGGTGTATGAACGTAAGCCAGATCTGAAGGTGCAGCCGTTGCAAGGGGAGCCTAGGCATGTGAGGGCACTGTCCCCTCTGCCGGGGGTGTGAGCCCCGTCCCTCTCCGGGGCTCGTTAATGCCTTGATTGACATGATGGGATGGTGTGCATTTCATTGATGAGCATTTCAGAGGCCAGGCTTGTGATCTCCTTTGCTGATCAACACGTCACCCTGTAGCTATCCTGGGGATATGTGAGATCAGTTTGAAATACCCTGCCTTTTCGACCCCAGAGTCAAACTCCTGCCTCAGGGGTACTGACTCACACCTGACTCTGCCGAAGACGTGGCTAAAGGTAAACGACACAAAAAGTTACTTGTCCGAAGTCATCGCTTTTTTCAAGTTGCATTAATAGGTTTTGTGGAGTAATAAACCACAGAATATGTGTAATTTTAAAAAACTTATGACCTAAGCATTGTCTGAGTGATGTCTGTTTGCCTGACTTTACATTATCTTAATCTCTGAACTGGTGTGTTTTTTATTTACAACAAAACAGATGCAGTTGTGCTTATGTGTGACCTTGCTCATGCTGAAATCAAACTTTGTTTAATCTTTTGTTAATAATGAACACCTGCTTGCATTTTAATATTATGTACCATTTCACTTAAAATAAGAATACTACAAAATGAAACATGCTAAGAATTTTTTATATAAAACAAAAAATTTAGATGAGAAAGACGAAATTGAATGAAACTAAACGAAACTAAATAACTGCTGATGCACTTAGCGAACACCCTGTTCTGAGAATTTTTCTAATGCCAGCTGGTGGCGGCTGTTCAAAGTCTGAACTGAGCCTAGGTGAAGGATGCCGTGTTTGATCTTCATCATAATGGATGACTATAATATACTCTATTAGGCCATGATTCCGTTATTGACTCCTGTGCACTCCTAATTCTAGTGTCTCTCCATTGTAATACATGTGCAAATCGCATTGCATTGATCAATAACAACAATCAGGCTCATATAGAAATGACATTTGAGTTGGACTGTTTCTTATGTGCTGAGTGCACATGTTGAGTTGAGGAAAGGGTTTCTACTGAATGGTACAGGAGTCTGTCTGAAAGCAGCCCTGCCACATCAGGTTGGAGCTCTGTCAAGTGGCCCTTCATTCAGGTGTGCTGACCTCCCTGATTTTCAGCATTGACCTCAAGATGTGTGGCCGGAGGTAACAAACTGCCTGAAATTTGCATCACGTCAGGCCAGACATGGAGGTGTTTGATTTAAACCTCAGTCTAATGGCGAGGGCTGGGTGCTTTTAGCGAGCCCAAGGTGGGTGTGGGTGGGTGGAGGCCTTTGAAATGCGTTCCGGAGAGCGTGTGTTATCTTTTCTCCTCGGCGTGTACCATCCAACCCTGTGCGTTGTCCGGCCAGATTTGGCGGCAGCTCAAAGAGAATGCTGGGAAATGTGATCCATATGGTGGCACTATAAAGCCCGAGCCACATGTGAGGATTGACCAGAAGCTCCTGAGCCCACGCTGATCAGCCTCTGCTTGCTCTCTGCTCCTTGCAGCTACAGCCTCGACTGGCCTAAGGGTCCCCAGGCACGCCTGACGTTTTCCTCAAGTGGATACTGAAAAGGTATTTTGCTGTGGGACGGGTGGTCATCACATGTCCAGCTCTCACTTTGCTGGATCAACAATACGCGGTACTAATGACTAATCAGTTTAGAAAACACTCGGCTGACTAAGTCAACAACCGTTAACGTGTTGCATGCATAGGTGTAGTAAGTGTGCCTCCTGTGAACATGCGTGTTCTTTTTTTTCATAAAAAACCCGTGGCATTGTCAAAGTGTTTCCCTGGGTCTTTCGCTCCTCCTCGCAGTGGTCTCGGGGATTCGCTATGAGAGTGCTGTTCCGTGTGGCATTGCTGCTCCTGCTGGGAGGGCTGCACTGCCAAAGTAACCGCAACACCAAAGCTGGCAGCAAGGCGCCGAGGAAGACTGGGGGCCAGCAGGGGGCCGAGGCGCCCTCTGAGGACGAGGCTCACCCCGTGACAGTGGGCCCCGGAGGCCGGGGTGCCTCCGGAAATAAAGCCAACGATGAGATGAAATTGCACTTCCTCAAGAACACGCAGGTCACCTGCAACGATGGGACGGCGGCCGGGTGAGATACCCCTCCACCTGCTTGCAGACTGCACCACTCTCGCTTCTCAAACGCTAACCTCAAACCCAAATCCCATTTCAGTTATCGTAAAAGACATTCTGCTTTATTTGTAGTGTATTTGTAGTTTATAGCACGTTCCCTTGGTTTGTATCTTAACGTATCCTCATTCTATTCTGTAGGTTTTACTTAAAGGAGTTCAAAGGAAGCAAAAGATGGCTCATTTTTTTGGAAGGTTGGTATTTTTCATTTACTGCTCGTTTGCTCAAAAGCACTCTTTAGATATTTTAATTCATATTTTTATTCTATTGCTAGCAATTAGCCTTGTTCAGTGAAAACATGGAACTACTATTTTTATAGTGTTATCCAGGCTAGTCTTATTTAGTTACATGAAGGTGCTCAATCACAACATCCCCTATGAATATGGCCCAATGCAGGCCCATCCTCTAAGCATGAGCAGTTCTGGGCAGGTGAACAGAGCAGGTGCAATTGCAGGTGCATTCCTTGGCTGGACCTAGGGGGGTAGCTGGAGGACTGAATGGGATCTCCTCTTTGTAGTCTGCTAAGAATAATATTAGCATCATATTTTTAGGTGGCTGGTGCTGCTACAACAAAGAGACCTGCGACTCCAGATACAAAAATATCCCTCGGCTCATGAGCTCATCGGAGTGGCCCCAGACACGTAAAGGTTGGCTGATATGCTATCATAGTGCTTTGGCCAGCGATACTTCTTCCACAGTAGATGACTGTATCGAGTGTTGAGATCACCCTCTCCCTCTCCTGATGTTTTCTTTCCTGCAAATCTAAATGGTGCTTTTCTTGGAATATTTTACAGCTACTGGAATCCTGTCAACACAACCTGATGAGAATCCTCACTGGTGGAACGCCAATATTGTGTACGTTTTTTGGAAGAATGTCTATTTGATCCAATACTCCAGATTAGGTTCAAGTTCATTATAGGGTTCAAGTTCATGTGTCTGTGTCCTTCATTGAAAGACGCAATGACTCTTGCCGATCCCACAATGCCTGATAATGTGTTCTGAGATGAGTCAGTGTCTGAGGCAAGTTTATCATTCCAGATTCATTCCATACTGCTCCAGCGATGTGTGGAGTGGAGCTGGACCAGCCAGCAAAGCTCGACAGGGAAAAGATGCGGGTATAGCTGTCACCACAGACAAGCGTGACATGTATGTGGAGATGCTGTGTTGTCATGGTCTTATGCACTGCAAATGCTTCTTACAGTGGAATACGCCTTCATGGGCTCCCTTATCATCCGGGAGGTGATCAAAGATCTCACTCTCAAGGGCATAAAACAAGCCAAGGTCATCATGTTGGCTGGCACAAGGTAGGTCTCCTTGCCTGATTTATCTACAGACATACCGGCTTTTATGGAAATGTCAGGGAAAATACATAAAAAAGTCTTCAAGTTTTTACGTTATTTTTTTGTTTATCGTTAAGCTAACTTTCAGCAAATGCTCTTCATTTAGGATGTCATCCAGCTGCAGCATCTCATCTTAACATGAACAGAAGTACAGGTTGACTGTAATACTGAGAGTTATCAAGCAGGCAAATGTACATGTCAAGCGGATGAATGTACGAATCAAGCAGTGGAATATATGAATCATACAGACAAATGCACGAGCCACTTAGTCAAACGTATGAAGCAAGCAGACAAATGCACAAATCATTGAAGAGTGCTATCTTTGGCATGACAGTGCGGGCGGTACAGGCGTGCTGCTGAACATCGAGAAGGTGTCTGTCCAGCTGGAGCAGCTGGGTGCAGAGGCACAGGTCCGCGGCCTGGTGGACTCCGGCTGGTTTCTGGAGAGCAAGCAGCAGAAGGCGCCTGAGTGCCCTGACGGTGTGTCCTGCACTCCAGCGGACGCTATTAAGAAAGGCCTCCGGTAAGGAGAACGCCAGTGAGAGCATGCTCTCACACTTCATGGTCTGCGTTTGACAGTGATGCACAAAGCTCATAGGTCCCCATGAATGATAAAGAAGGGGAAAGGCAAGGCTCGTTTACATGTTGTGGGAATGTTTCGCTGCACCTGCAGACTGTGGAACGGGATGATCCCAGAGAAGTGTCGTCAGCAGTATCGGAAAGGAGAGGAATGGCACTGCTTCTTCGGCCCCAAGCTTTACTCTTCCCTGTCCTGTGAGTGTGCCTACAGTGTGCCTACAGTGGCTCTTCCTGTGCGGCGGCTGAGGGCACCATCAGGTAAAGACGCCCTCCTGCACATCTCTTCCCAGCCCCTCTGTTCGTGGTGCAGTGGCTATTTGACGAGGAGCAGCTGCGGCTGGAGAACATCTACCTGGGTGGACAGCCCCTGTCAGAGCAGCAGTGGACCTACATGCAGAACCTGGGCAAGGAGCTCAAGAACTCGCTCAAGGATGTTTCGTGAGTTTGATGCTGTTCCTGTTCATCCTGTTAGTGGCTTTAGACACCCAGAATTAATCTGAACATAACTAAAATCAAAATTTTTTCTAAGTAACAGAAATTAAAGTTTAAGGAACTGCGTGTTTTCTCCATGTCATGGCTTCCACCTGAGGTGTGACAAAATTTGTATTATGAGTATCAGAGCGTGTGTGTGTGTTTGGAGAATGGATGTACAGTGTGGCTGGCCATGGTGGCTGGATGATTTAGACCAGGGTTAGTTTGGGGTTACGGTGTGCCTTTGCGCTGTGCTCCCTGCTCACTGTGTGATGTACATCTTCAGGGCAGTGTTCGCACCCTCCTGCCTGGCCCACACGTTGATCACTAAAAGGTAAGGACATCTGAAACGGTCTCAGGACTGTACTAACATATGCTGCTCCATCTCTGCAGGATGAACTCATGCTCCTGTTTATGGAGACTCATTCATCAGCCCACATTCTATCTGTCATTAGGTGCCATGTCACACTTTCACTCTCCCCATTTGGGGCCAGGCCCGACTACCTCCTGCCTAGAGGGGTGGGGGGTGGGGCTGGCAAGGGGGCCAGAATCGAGGACTGGGGGGCATGGTTTAAGTGAGGTCAAAGGTCACCTGGTGTAGAGCGTGCTGTGAGGTCAGGAAAGGTTTAAGGTATGCAGTTTTGTCCTGCAGCGCAGAAGTGTGGGGTTGTGTGCAGTGTAGTGAAGCCTGACCAGTGCGGTTTACTGTACTGTCCTCTGCTGTCTCGACACAGTAACTGGATGGATTTTCAAGTTAAAGGGACCTCACTCCCACGAGCCCTGCAGTGCTGGGATAAGAGTCTGCAAGAGTCCAACCGCAACAGCAAGACCACCATCAAGGGCTGCCCCTTTAACCTGATCGACAACTGTCAGTGGCCACAGTGCAATCCCACGTGCCCTGCCCTAGTGGACCAGGCCACCAACCAGGAGCTCACTCTGCTCCAGGTGTTGGCCTCCATGGGTCTGGACCTACAGAAGCTGGGCCTGAATCTGAAGCAGGAGGGTAGCCACCTAACTGGCATGGTCAGTAATGGAGGCTAGGGGTGCATTAGCTCCATGGCTTTGTAAAGGAATAAGTAGTGATGTAAACACAATGCGGAGATCTCAGTCTGGTACTCTATTGTGCCACCAAGCATTCCATTGCTCCAACTGAAAACTGGTGTTTCGGACCCGTGGGAATTTTCCCTGGGTCAGTTTTCCTGGGCTTTCCGTCTGCTTAAAAGGCTAGCCGTCGCTCTCTGACACCTGCGTGCCTGTAATTAGTCCTCAGACATTCAGATCAATTTGCTCATTTTTGCTGCACAGTATTCGGATCAGAGGGACTGTCTCGGTAATTTCAGTTTTTAGAGTTTTTTTTATTTGCAGTGAAGCCTTTCGGTTTTCGTGAGATGCCACGGGTCACTTTTGCGAGGTTCCAGTTTGGAGTCATACTGATGAGGCACATGTGGCTAGCCTAGCATGAGGATGAAAGCTGGCAAAGTTACCCGACAGCTGACTGGCTGAAGCTCTCACAACAGTAAGCTGCACTCTTGTAAACGGATCTGCAGCCTATTAGCAACCCTGCATTGACACTGTCACCTGCCATTATTTGTTAATAATTGTAATAGTGGTACTTTACTCATCCCCGTGGGGAAATTGGTTAGTTTTCACATATCCCATTTTGCACTCCATGAGACACATAGACATATAAACACATATAATGTGACAAATCCGTGCAAATAAATAAATAAATTATATATATA
>JAODKL010000095.1:24954728-24984500 GCA_026780765.1 Petrocephalus schoutedeni | reverse complement strand
TATAAGCCCTAACTCAATGATTGGTCATGTTGTGTGAAATACGTCTTTGACTGTGTGTTTCCACCAAAGCACGTGTTATTTGAGATGCATCATTGGTGGTTGTGGAGAAAATTACCTACAGGACCGACCTGCTGCTGCGGAGCAATCCCACTGTCATTTTCTTCTGGGAATGTTCTTTTGCGAATTTTAGGAGCAGATTTCTGTGAATCCAGGTACCAGCAGAAAACCGTGGGTAGCAGCAGCCATGGATGTGGTTAAAAACCGAGAAAGAGCTTGGTGGTGTAATGACGGGAGGGAAGCGTGAGAGACCTGATAGATGCTATAAGAGCAGGAGTAGGAGTGGCAGCCATGACTCCACAGGCCCAGGGGAGAACTGTGAGTGACAGTTGGGTGACCCCCCCACCTCTGATCGGCTGTGAGAGGGAGGAGAGGGGTCTAAAACTGGAAATAGGGGAAAAGGGAAAGACACTCACCTGGGTGGAAGGTTCTACAGGCACCCACATACTGTAGCCCATCAGAAGGGAAGTGGGAGAGGTGGGAGGTGCTGCAGGCATCACCTGGGGGAGGTGGGAGGTGCTGCAGGCTCTCACCTGGAGGAGGTGCTGCAGGCATCACCTGGGGGAGGTGGGGGGTGCTGCAGGCATCACCTGGGGGGAGGTGGTAGGGGCTGCAAGCCCTCACCTGGGGGGAGGTGGAAGGTGCTGCAGGCATCAACTGGAGAGAAGTAGGTGGTGCTGCAGGCATCACCTGGGGGGAATCCTTTCTGGGTGATCTGCTGATAACGATCTTTTTGTTGTTCCACAAGACTGAACTTTGGTTAGAATTTACACAGTCAGACTTGATTGAACTCAACTCCTAAGTTGTAGTCAGTGTTTCTGGAACTGTTAATTATTTTTACCTCATTTCAGGCTCATTCAAAACAAAATTAAGATTTAATTCATGAACCGTTTTCTGGAATACCCCCCTAGAAATACACTTTTACACAGTTATTTTTTTTTTGTAATTGTTACTTTAATTCATTATTATATAATAATGTTACTTATTATATTATTCATTATTATATATTACTAAACAACAAATGGGGGTCGGTGTCAATAATGAAGCTCGCCTTGCCTGACAGACTGTGACCGGCACTGGCCAATGACTCCCTCCTCCTAGTACGTGATCAAATTAATAAATGCTAAAATGCGAGAAGGATGGGTTCTCCCTATTAAATAGTTTTTTCTTAAAAATAGCAGGGGTTCCCCCAGAATGTTTTCATTAAAGTGGATGATTATATCAACAGTGCATTTCATCAGCGGTCATCACTAGGTGGCACCGTGAGACCATTTTCTAACCGGTATTTTCCTTTTCTGAATGAGAAACAAATTTTCAAGGAATTAAAAATCATTTGGGTGAGATATATAAGATACGTTTGGTGAATTTAATAAAGAAAGACAACACATTCATTAATGTAATTCAGGACGGGAAAAGTTTATCATATACCAGCATCGGTGGAATCACCATATGAAGTCAAGATAAGATAAGATAAGACAAGATAAGAAAGGAACTTTATTTATCCCGAGGGAAATTCTTTCCTCATGATCATGCTCAGTGCACAAAAGGAATACAGGTAAAAGACAGTAGTACAAGAGCAAACAAAATAATATAACTAAATAATAAATAATAAACTAAATAATAATAAAATAAAATAACAAAATAATTTACATTATTATTATTATTATTATTATTATTATTAATAATAATAATACTAATAATAATTTAATATTATTAATAAAATAATAATAAACATATAGATTCATATACTGAATCCAAAAGCTGTAAGATCCTCTGTTGAATCTTTGAAAGAGAAGCTGGTTTAAATGTAACAGAATACACTATTATAAAATACTGTGGGTAACGCAGAGTTTGACTATTTTAAAATTAAAGGCTGGCATGCGCTCGGGTAGCCGGCAGAGCAACAGGTGCTGAGTCTTTTCATCTCCATGGAAATGTGCCCACCTCAGGCCGTAGGTCTGCCTGTTCTGCTTTCTGATCTCAGTGGACAGTACCATCTATCCATCAGCCACAGGCTCCACAGCGGGGCCCCCAATTCAAGCACGGTGATTTTGGGGTGCTGAAGACCTTCAAGCTGGTACATCAGACAGAAATCAAGTCTTACAAAGCAGCACTTGGATTTTGGGAACCTGGGGGACGAGGGAGGAGTCCGTGGGGTAGTTTAGTTCCGAAGGATGGACAAGGCTGAAGAGGAAGTGAAACAGGAGAGGGAGAGAGAGAGAGAGAGAGGGATGGGAAGGGATGGAGGATGTGCGGAAGAAGGGTGGGGGGGAAGATAGGGGGGGAGGGAGGGGAGGATACACGGGTGGCCGCGCCGTGCTGACAGGAGGTGTACAGCACTCCTGAGGCAGGGGAGGATTCATGCCTTCATTTAATGCCATTTCTGGTGGATTTTTCCTTTCCGACTGAGGGCAGAATGGGTGCAGGAGAGGGGGATATCACCCTGAATGGGCTCTGAGGTAATGGAGAGTGACTGAGGGGAAGATGGCGTACATACAGGTAAGTCGGAGCTGGCATCTCACAGCACCACGTCTCAGGAAAACCCCGAGGCTACATTCTCTGCAATTTCTTTCAGAACATGAGAGTTGATTTCATGTGAAAATTCACAGGCAACTTCATTGTGCTTAAAGGTGACGGTGAGATGGATGGTTACTTTCTATAAAAGTTTGTGCTATTCCTACGTTTGCTAACAGCATCCAACAGGTTGCAGGACCTGAGTCAGTTCTGTGCCTGCAGGATAGTGAAGACTGGCACGAGGCTTTGCTTCTGTTTATGATGCCCGTGTGTGCGTGTGTGTGTGTGTGTGTGTGCATGTGTGTCAGATGGGTCACACCACAACCCCCCGCATGACCTCGTGTGATGAGGCGGCCCGGCCCGTTTGCGTGTGCGTGGACGCCGTGAGGCTCTCTCCGCCTGCTGTTCTGTTCACCGTGTCTGTGGTTCCTACGAGGGTCAGGGCAGCCAGATGGGATCTGTAGCAGGCTCCCTCCCTCCCGCTTCTGGCCTCGGCTCCGGCAGCCCGTCGCGGTCGGCGGGGGGATAGGAGTGGAGAGGCAGCGCTCAGGCCGCCGTCGCCATGGTTACAGCTACAGCTAATTGCAAGGACGAGGGGAAGGAGGGGGCAGCTGGGAGGAGCCAGTCTGGGTGGAGGAGACACATAACGAATCAGCCAGGGGTAAACAACGGGGATGCAGTCAGCCTGCCTGAGATGCTTCAGGCGGCCCCGTCACTGGGTTAGCATGGCTTGCAGGTTCTCTTTAGGAGTGCATCCTTTTCTGGGTGGTGCCTTGCCTCATGTTACGTTAAACAGACATATTATGAACTGTTTATATGTGTCACGGTGCAAGAGATCCAAACATAATAAGCACAGGTAGATGGCAGGGCTGGACTGAGATTTAAAATCAGCCATGGACTTTGTGGTTCCCTGCGATACATTTTACCAGCCCTGATGGGCCCAAACCCATCAGGCCAATGGGAAAATGTCTGGTAAGCCAGACAGCCAGTCCAGCCCTGGTAGATGGGAGGTGCCCCTTGGCTGACCCCATGTCATAGCTGCCTTCCTGAGACCTGCAGAGACCTCAGAGCTTACCTTTGGATTTTGCTTTGTCTTTGACGCCTGTTACTCTATGAACATTTCAGGAAGGGGAAGATGACAGCATCACGCTGGTTGCATCCTGCGATTCTAAACTGTTTTCCTTTCTCTCTCCATCTCTTTCCTTCTCCCTCTTCCCCTCCGGTATCTTCCCATCTGTGGCTATGAAAAAGGACAGCTGGAACCTATCAATGAGGTAAAAAGACCCACACGTCTGAATCAGCCAGCCTCGTCCAGACGGCCTTTACGGACGTGGCGTAATTTGCTGTTCAGTTTGGCAAATATAAGAACAAAATTCATAATATTCAGGCCTCTCCTTATATCTAAATACAAGGAGTACAAATGCAAGGACTAAATACATGTTTACACACATAACTGATGCATAAAGGGTTTTGAACAGAAGTCATTTTTTGGGATTCCTTGTGCTGCCCAATTCTGTGGTCACCCAGTCCCTTTTACTTAGAGGAATAGGTATTCATTGTATTAAGGAACTGGGGCTGCTCCATCTTGAAGAAATATCACTGTGTATCTCAGGCTTTATATCTGTCTGTGATGTCATCAAAAGTGCCAGCTTAGATAAGCCACAACTCATTCCTCCTAAGCATTTAATCTCTGATGTGGTTTTTTCATACTTGTATGTGAAATATAATGGTTTATCAGTTTGATCGCAGGTAAGATATGGATTGCAGATTCAAAGGTGCTTAATATAAATAACCTGACTGAGCTTGCAGTGCAGGCTTGTGTGTGTTTGTTCAGACCATGTTACCATCAGGAAGTACGTGATTTGCTCTACTGGCTACCTGTTACCAGTGATGGCTGTGATGTGTGTTGGAGGAAATGAAAAAGAAGTTGTTTCGACTTGAAAGTCCTTTTCATAAATAATTTCAGATAGCTGCCCAAAGAACCTTTAAGACCATCAGAATATTGCTCGATAAGATTTCAATAAGAGCCGGGTCACGTTCTCTGAAGAACTTTTAAACTGTCAAATCTAAAAATGCCATTTGAATAGCAAAGCTGCTTCTTAATTTTTAATGAAGATAGAACCAAACGGGGCTTTTAATGTCACAAAAGAGACAACCAAAAAGATCAGCTTGACTGTTAAAAGGAAGGAACCCGACTCGTCTAAACAGCTTGACGCCAGTACAGCCTTTGATGTGAGATCTGATGCCCACGCAGGCTTGCGGGCCCTCCTGCTTCCTGATGCATCAATAGCAGCAAATCCATTCAAGACTGATGTCTTAGTGCCCTTGACTATTAGGCATGGACTAAGAGGTGACTGCACACATGTTGCATTTGTCTCATTCTTTCCTTTCCCTATTAGTGGGGCTGTATACCATAAGCATGTGAGATTGGTACAGTAGCCCTTCCTCTAATGCCTCTTGCTGCTCTCCTTCACACAGGGTCTCCTGTCCAAATTGTCCAACTTCCTGTTGTGCCGCTGGACATGCCAGTCCTGCTGGGAGGCTTGCTGGGAATGTAGCTGCTGTCAAACGGGTGATGATGAGGTGGAGATCCTGGGACCTTTCCCTGCCCAAACCCCCTCCTGGCTGTGAGTGCCACCCCGCCCCCCAGGACCTTCACACACATGAAACCTCAGGCAGCAAAGGTAGCCCCTAGATGGAATGCCAGTCCATCATAGGGCACACACACGCACACTGTCATGCACACAGAAGACCCTCTCTAGGGTGTCCTAAATGTAGCCCCTAATGCACGGTGACCTGCATCTTGGATCTGACTTGATTTTAACATATCAGCTGATATTGATGCAAGCCATTTGCGTCAAGCCCCCTTCTTATTTATAGAAGCCACCTAACTGCAAATCCAGCTGTGCTGGTGCTTTGTCAGAAGGTGTGGAAAACATCTGGGCTGCTGTGAGTGACGCCCAGCCACCAGCCTGCATAGGGGAGCAGAGGGCTTGGAGGTGGGGCTGGTGAGTCATGCAGCCTGTGGTGGAGAAGTATTAGGCAGCAAAATGAGTCACTTAGGTGGTGCAGTCAGTGCTGTGTACAGATGAGTGGCACGCCTTGGAGTGTAGAGGACGATCGCATTACAAATGGTCACCTTCCCTGTCACAAACAATTAGGAAATGAATGTCTAACCTTCGATATAATGTGATGGGACCTTTCTTACAAGTAAATTGTATGCTATGGTCAAAGGGGTAGTGTTGGTATGGAATTGTGTGGTATTTTAGGGCTGTCTTTGTGTAGTAAGGTAAAATTTTGCAAAAAAGTTGCACTTCACATGAGACATGTGGATATACGCATAAGAGTGAAAAAACTACTGGAGCTGTGTGTCAGACTAAGCTTTTGATTGGTAGTAATGCAGAGTTCAGGCTCCAGGCTCCTGTGGTTTAGTTAGATAGGAGAATCAGTGTTCATGTACAGTACTGTGCAAAAGTCTTAGGCAGTCAAAGGAAATGATTTTTGAATGATCTTCATGCTGGTATAAAACTGTCTGTCAAAGTGTGTCAGCTTAACCATTTCAAAACCTCTACTAAAATCACACCAGTATTTGCTGCAACCATCCAGTATGCCCTTGGATTTTGATTGAACTAGCACACCTTGTAAAGCTAGAATTAATAAATCAGACTTCAGAAAATAATTTGATTAATTTTTAAGTAAGCTAGATGTGAAATGTCATGAATACATGGAATGACTGAGGTTCCCCTGAGGAGAGGTTTTGGAACCAAAGTGGTGTTCATCTAGCCATCCAACAAGGCATCAGCAAGAAGATTGGAGTAAAGAAGAAATTCCTGGTAGTTTGCATTGTTATTCTTCATTTGCGTATGTCATAATGTTAAATTCTGGTTTTGTTCTGAGCGAATATACAGTTGCTACCCAGAAAAATTGCTTTAAACATTTCTTTTGACTGCGTAAGACTTTTGCACAGTACTGTACAAGCACATTGTTCTCTGATTTCAGTGTCCAGTTGAAGGATGAGATTCAGGACGGGGGGTTCAGATATCTCCCTGCTGTTCCACCCCATGACCTTCTCAGCTGTCCAGTTTTGGTGTCTTAATGCACCAAGGGCTGTCAGATGATACATTTTCTTATTTGCAATTAATCACATAAACAGAGCGATTAATCACACATTCAGTTACGTTATACTTCGTTGAATATAGAGACAAACTCAGAGGTGACTGAAGTACCAACAGAATAAGACTGTCGAATGAATTAACTTAATGAGGTAATAAGCGAAATTAACAAATAACACAAAATCAAACTACCAACCAAGCAATAAACTAAGGAACTCAGCTGACTGCAAAGGTCTGAAAACAAAAACACAGAAGGATACAGGCGATTATTGGCGGCTGGCTGCTGCTGAATCCCTAAAATTAGCTAGGGATTGATTAAAAAAAAACAATATTTAATCTTGTGTTAACTTGATTAAGGAAATAACAACACGTTATAATATGACTATATGTATAACTATGTGTATTAAGGTGGGGTGTGGCAAAGGGAAGGAGAGGCGCCCACAAAACGATTTATTAACAGAACGAAACACAAAGGGGAAACAGAAAATCAAGGGCCCATGAGAGCTCATAACTGAAACAGGAATACTAAACATTATCTAAACGAATTACAAAGAAACACTGGAACAACTAGATTGTGACCTCCAGGAAATGAATGGCAGGCACTTCAATACACAGATACACAGACTAACATGGGGCAGGTGTGGGCTATACAGACCTAGGAGCATCAAGGAGCAGGTGAGCTCAATTAACAGATACAGCTGGTTCAAACACCAAGGGAACCTAAACCAATAAAAACTGAAATAATACAACAGGGAGCAAGGACAAGGGATTGTGACCAGAATGCATACACATAAACCAAGAGAACAAAACAGGCAACTAGCTGAGACTGACCAGCCTTGAACCCACAGCCAAATGGGAGTTAGGAATGGTGACTGACCACTGAGCCTGTAAAGCTACACAGCAGCCCAGGGCGCTGGCAAACACACTAGGAACAAAGGGCTATGACACAGAGGAAGAAACAGCATAGTCGTGGACAAGACACACAGGACAGGGCCAGGGAGGCACTGATCCTGACACAATGTGTACAGTATTTTTATATGTGTTTTTATTTTCTTTTTTATTGAATATAAATCTTAGAGTCTCTGAATGCTCCATAATTCACTTCTTCCTCCACGCTGGGACTCTTTCTAGCATCATGTGACCACTGTAACTGAGAGCACTCTGTCACATTGAGGGGGCGGAGGTCTGCTTAACACCAAGGAGGACCAAATGTTCCCCTGCTTTTGAAGAGCAAGCTGATTCAAACTGCCTCGTTCATCGGCAGCAATATTGCCTTCACTTTTCCTCTCTCATTGAGGTCCAGCCATAGCCTCCATGAGAAATCCAGCTGCTACTTATACATCCTGGTCCTCCCTGTAGGGGGGTATCAATGGTGGGCCACGGGCTTGAAGCTTTAGTAGTACTGTTAAGCTCACACTACACAATTTTATCCGTGATTTTCCACTGACCGACAGCATATCAGTGTGCGATTGGCGCTGGCAAATCAGCATAGATCTAAGGTATGTGATATTGTATCCTAAAAGTTTTATATACGAGGGTTGATTTGCTGCACCCTGTTAAATACCGAGCATATGTATTGTCTTTTAATTTGAACAATTTGTAACGAGTTGACACTTGAATTGTGATTTCATGGTGTCATTTACACATCTTTTCATGACAAAACACAATTTGGTGACCAGACAGACTCGTCAAAGATTCCTTCTAGTGAAAGACCTTGTGGTGTGTGACCCCCTGTCGCTGATCAGTAGTATAGTCTGTGCAAGCCTAAATAATGTGTATTACAGCTGATTTCCTCTATTATGGGGTATTACAGCACACTATTGCATAAACATTTGTAAATATACCAAATTGTTATAAATAGTGCAAAGGTGAGATGGTTGACACAAACCAACTACCAGTACAGTATGCTTGATATTGGTAGGGGTGGCTTATCAAACAAGTCGCTTAAGGACCAAGTCATAGGAACGGAACTTGGTCCATAAGTGAGTAGTGCCTGTACTGTCCTGTTTGCTGCTCACTGCACTGAATGCATCTGAAACATGCTGCCACTCGCCGCAGTTTTTTGTTGGTCACCCCATTGCTGTGACCACCAAACAAAATGGTTCTTCTAGTCTTTACCTCACCCACAAGCACCTCGATTTCACTTTCAGAAACGTTTCTTTCCTTGCACTTCCTCTCAGTTACCATGATAAATAAACAAGTATTGGGTTTAATTTGAATTGAGGTGATTTGAGGTAATCTGAGGTGTTTCGCATTGATCATTTATGGCTTAATTTGTATGCATCAAAATTCATAAGGTGTTTTGCATTGACCATTAATGGTTAAATGTGGGTGTGTTGAGGGCGGAATATGAGGCTGATCTATGCATTCCAGGTAGAGTGTGTTTTATAAAGAGGACATTGTTTGCAATTGCTTGTTTTATAAATCTGACTTTTTAAGAACACCCCAATTTTGTCTTTTGTGCCTATGTATACTTTTAGTATGAGTCCTGCACACTGGTTTATAAATGAGACCCCACGTGTTTTTTCATGCAGTAGTACGCCAAATGTTTTCTCCGAGCAAGACCCTGGCACTGATTCCTGTTAGTCATCCATGATTGACTAATGCAGCAGGCCCAGCATCTTGCAACCGATCCAGAAGAAGCTCATCTGCAAAGCCGTATGTCACAGTTTCTCTGCTGTAAACACAGAAGATGAAGCTGTTTCTGGCTGGTAGCAGAAAGTGCAGCTCCTTCTATAGTAATGGGCAGACTTCATTAGGCCTCTGCATGGGCAGGAGAACAGATGGGAATTTTTTTTCACATATCCTATTAAGTTCTCCTATGAGCCACACCCACATATCATTACTGTCTGATGAAAACCACATATATCCACTTATTGACAATTGTGACTTTTTGCTATAGGTGCCCATTCTCCTCTGTCCACTGATAGCAATTGGAATCTGATTGGTCAATGAAAAGATGTTTTATAAAATCATCTATTTAACTAATAATTATGATTGTACTAGTTAGCATTCATTATATAGCACTACATAGTCTATATTCATGGTCATTAGTATGGATTGCATTACATTATATCATTAATTTTAACAATTTAACATTGATAGCTAGATAACTAGCTAACTAACATTATTGCTGATTTTGAATATAAAGTAAGATTATTTTTGAGACTAGCATATTTTCCTTGCTGACAAAAATCCACATAAGTCCATTTAAAACATGAAACCATTCATTGATGGCAGCGTAAAGATTTTTGTGGAAGGTGATGATTATGTTTGTGGATTAGGTTATGATTTCATTACATTGTTCTAGGTCTACTTTGAAAAGCAGTTTCTGAGAAAATACATGTTTTTCACAAATAAATGGATAATTATTTTCACAAATAATGGATTTTTTTGGAGATGCATGTTTTTCTTGGGACAGCGACAATATAGAGGAGAGAGTAAAGCTTGGGCTGAGAGCACAGGGCCAGCCAGTTTTTTGGCTCTCCAGAGTAGTGCTTAGGGTTAAGGATTATGCTTCAAACCCAACCAGTGATATGATAACTCTGCTGGAGAAACAGGTCTAAACCAGTGGTGTAACAGACGGTAGTTGACCCAAATGGATCACCCTCCTATAGTTTGGCACACATGTGAAGCCCAGATATGTTGAGATCACAAAAAAGTTAAAAAAGACAGAAAAAGATACTATGTCCTCTATACACTTCCGTACGATGCAAAGGTGCAGTGAAAAGATGCAGATGAGGTAGTTGCATGTTCACGTGAATGGGGCCTGTTAAAAGTTCCTTGCTTTAAGTGTTTTTTTTTTAAGTTTAACTTTAAGTAGTAAATTGAAAGCAAAATTATTTTGTTAGTCATTTTTGATTATGTGTGGAAAATGCGTGACTGAAAACTACATGATTTGAACCATAAGTTTTGTGATATATTGCACCCCTAGTACAAAGTGCTAACCTGACACTAGTGAACTTTACAAAGACTGGACAGTTAAAGATCAATAGCTGTGCACAAGAAACTAAGAATGCTTGAATCCACCATGCTACCTTTTAAATATAAAGTTTATACAAACTGAAGATGAAATCTTTGAATCGCTCTTAACCTATATAACCTTGGCTAAATGAAAAATACACGCTCTCTGATATTGCTGTTTTGAAAATAGTACAGTTTGAGTAAATCAAAATGTTTCGTTCAAGTAGGTTACTTGCTTGTTTAATGTCGGTGTGTCCATATTTTCTTCCAACAGAATCAGTTGTTTTCTTTTTGCAAGATTTCAAGGAACCCTATAAAAATGCCAATTGAATTCATTCATTAGAAGCCCACATGCCAAGGAGATCAGATCATCACAGCTAATTCTTTTCCCCCTCAGGGTCAATGAGTACAACAGTGAGAAAGACAAGAGCCAGGATGGGCCAGCCTTCGACTGTCCTGCCACGCCCCCGGACAGCTCTCCGAATAGGCATCCCTCCAACTCGGACGCATCCCGCTCCAGCTACAGCTTGGCTCACCGCCTATCCAGTTAGTCTCCCCTCTGCTGTGGCATTAAAGAGATTGACATGCTGTTGGCTGCAGTGCCAGGAGGCATCTGCTCTTGTACTTTTGAAGTGGAAGTTAAATATTTTCAGGAGAATACAGTGGATATAAAAAGTGTACACATCCCTGTTAAAATGCCAGGTTTTTGTGATCACGATAAATCATTTCAAGACTTTTTCCACCTTTAATGTGACTTATAGCCTGTACAATTCAATTGAAAAATAAACAAATCGGTGGAAAAATGTTAAAAAATAGCAAACCTCCTAATAAGTTGGTTGCATCCAGTGTACATCCTCTTAAACTAATACTTTGTTGAAGCATCTTTTGATTTAATTGCAGCAATCAGTATTTTTGGGTAGGAATCCACTGTATATGAAAGAAAATCATAACAATACATTCTATATACAAGTTTTATTACAAATGCTGAAAAATGTGTGGATATACTATTATTTGCCATTCTGGCTTCCTGAACTCATTGCACTTACATCATGTGTTTCCAGCAGAAGTCTTCTGCTGTAAATGTTTTACACATAAAAACTATCAAGCAGACATGGTTATGTAACAGGAGTTGTCCTGTTATTATTGGAATTGTCCACCCATCCATCTAGGGATGCACCGATTCCAATACCGGCTTCGGGTATCTGGCCGATACTGCGTTCATATACTCATACTCGGAAAATTTCTCAGATACCAAGAACCGATTAATTGCAACCTTACGTTAAAACTCAAAACCACAGAATGTCTGTTTTTTTTTTTTTTTTTGCTTCCCAATCAGATAGCAGATAGCTCGTTATTCCTTATATTGTATATACTGAAAATCAAAAACTGTTTCTTATATTTATTTCTGTTGATAGTGAAGAAAGAAGATCCACTTCTGATTTCTTGTGTTTTTTTGTTTGTGAAAGTCTAATGTAAACATTTTATCTCTAAATTAATTTGCAAATGGAGCATAGGAAAACTTGAATGCATTTTTTTAAGTCTGCGCAACGTTTGCAAAAAATGATCTACAATTATAGTATTGGCCTAATAATTCTGCACACAGTACATGCATGTGTTGCATTTCGTTTAACAAAGTTAGGGAAGATTTGTTTAAGTTAACTCTGTTATTGCCTTACACAAAAAAGAACAATCGCAGTCCCTTCTACACAGCGAGGCAAACTCTCGCTTATTAATGAAACACTGGAATTGGATCGGTACTCAGTATTGGCTGATACCCAAAGCCCTAGTACTGATATCGGTATCGGGACAAAAAAAAGTAAAATCGGTGCATCTCTACATTCAACCTTCCAGCTCAGCGTCTGGGAGCCAATCCCAGGCACAGGGCAATAGGCTCTAGAGCAGCCCTGTGTAGTTTAGTTCTTTCCCTATTCCACCACAAACGATTGAGCTGAAGATCTGTGTGGTAATTAGCACAAGGAGCTGCGAGGAGTTGAATCAGGTGTGTTAAATGAGAGTAAACCCAAAAATGTGCAGGGCTCCGGCAGGGCTCCCCCTGCTCTAAAGGTAGCGGTAGTAGTATTGTAAGAACATAGTAAGTATTACTATTTTTATGATGATATATTTTGAGCAGGTCTGGAGTCTCGGAGACCCAGCTCCCCGCTTGTGGACCTCAAGCCCATCGAATTCTGGGCGATGGGCCCCAGAAAGGAGGCAGTGCAGCCGGCAGTCCTACGCAAGCCCTACGAAAGGTCTGACGACTACTTCCACAAGCTGGAGCCGCGGCTGTACTCAGCAGACTCCAGCGGGGACGACGTGGACTCCCTGACTGATGAGGAGGTGGCCTTGCGCTTCCAGCTGGGCATGCTGCACTTCAGCGTGCAGTTCGACCTGGTGCATAGCCACCTGAGCGTGCGCGTCATCGAGGCGCGCGACCTGCCCCTGCCCGTCTCGAGCGACGCCTCTCGCCAGGACATGGCCCACTCCAACCCCTATGTCAAAGTCAGCCTGCTGCCCGACAACAAAAACTCGCGGCAGACCGGCGTCAAGCGCAAGACCCAGAATCCCGTGTTCGAGGAGCGCTTCACGTTCAACCTGCCCTTCCTGGAAGCCCAGCGCCGCACGTTGCTGCTGTCCATCATCGACTTTGACAAATTTTCCCGCCACTGTGTCATCGGTAAGGTGACGCTGCCTCTGGGAGATGTGGACCTGGTCAAAGGTGGCCACTGGTGGAGGGCTCTGGTGCCTAGTTCCCAGGTATGCTTGATCTGATCTCTTATATCCTGAGTAAAGCAGCCTTCACACATAATAAACTAACATGATATCAGACCAGCTTACATCATGCTTAGGAGAATGAGCCAGTTTAGACTGCTGGGAACGTCACGCTCCCAGGCAGGATTCCAGGCCAATGTTGATCCTGTGGAAGGTCCTCCATAAGGCCGATCCATGAGCGCTGCAGCTGCTGTTTGTAACGTTCCTCTAACGTCATCTCAGAGTGAGGTGGAGCTGGGGGAGCTGCTGCTATCGCTCAACTATCTGCCCAGCGCTGGGAGGCTAAACGTCGATGTCATCCGCGCCAAACAGCTGCTGCAGACGGACATGTGCCAAGGCTCAGGTACTCTGACACAGAAAAGCAGCCACATATTCCCGTGCTCCTGAAGTCATCATTATAATATTATGATATATAATAAGAGGCCATAGCAATAATACTAATACTAATAATAATAATAAAAATAATAAGCTAAAGGAATAACAATAGCACAGATCATTGATGCTTTATTTTAGGTGTTATCCGGGATCATTCTGTACAGTTAACGTGACACTATGGTATCCCTGGCAATCTCCAGATCCATTTGTGAAGATTCAACTAGTGACTGGGTTGAAACTGGTGAAGACCAAGAAGACGTCCTGCATGAAGGGCACCATCGACCCTTTCTACAACGAGTCTTTCAGCTTCCGGGTGCCGCAGGAGGAGCTGAGTGAAGTTAGCCTCGTGTTTTCAGGTAAGCTGCAGTGCATTTCTGATTCTTTGGACGGAGGTTAACATGCATTGGGACAGTAGAAGGGTGACCAGATAATGCATGTCAAGGAGGACACTTTGAGCTAGGACAGGGTTTGTAAATTTTCATTGCAATTAAAAAGACCCGGATTTCACTTAAAGTAGATTGTAAAACCCGAAATAGCTCAAATTGTCCTCCCTGACATGGATTATCAGACAGTAGGTTATGTTTCATCTGTGTTTCCTAGTGAGGGTCATGGTGGGGGCATGCTTAGCAGGTCAAACAAGACCTTCTTGCAATATTAGAGTAGACCATCTTCCAGGTAAACCTTTCATGATCAGTATCGTTGATCATTTGTTGGCTTTATGGATACTTGGGGAAGACAGTGATGAGCTGGACAGAGTCATAATAAGGCTAGTGTGATTTTACCAGTGTGAGCTTTTAAGAATGTGATGAAAAATAAGTGAAGAAGAGCTTACGTTCACAGCTCACTGAGACTGACTCTGTTGACCTGAACCTTCACCAGCTGCTACAGATGGTTCGAAGTTCTAAACACAGGGGACCTGTAGAAATCAGCCCAGCGCGCGACTCAAAGCTGCTTACTTTTTTCCATCTTTTTTCCTCATTGGGGCAG
Organism: Petrocephalus schoutedeni; assembly: GCA_026780765.1. Classification (NCBI taxonomy): domain Eukaryota; kingdom Metazoa; phylum Chordata; class Actinopteri; order Osteoglossiformes; family Mormyridae; genus Petrocephalus; species Petrocephalus schoutedeni. The sequence goes on along the minus strand of JAODKL010000095.1, from coordinate 24,969,723 downwards.
GATATTAAATTAAAAAAAAAAAAACAAGTTGTCATGGATACAGATATTGAATGTCTTTCAAGAGCTTAATCCCCTTGATTGATAATGATCTTTTTAAATCAAATATTGCATGTAGCTGTATAATGGCAAGTCAGCAGTATTGTAATAAAGCTGAAATCATTTTATATATGTCAAATATGACATGACAATAGTTCCATTTCTGGTGAGCTCAATTCCTGGAGGGTCTTCTCCATCTAATATCTGTGGGGGTAATTCTGGCTTTTTATCCTGCAATCATTCTATTCTCTCAGCACAGATCATTGACTTCACACACCTGTTTGTAGCCAAGCATTAGTCTATATGAGGTTTCCTTGATGTTGTGGATTGTTACATTGTGCTTCCATGCAGACACTGGCTCTTTGGAGGCATCTGGAAATGAACAGGAATATGTGAAGGTTTGCTTTAAGATGATGGCAAGACAGTGGTTAGGAACCCCTCTGCCCAGATATTTGAAAAATCACCATGATGATGAGCTAAGTGATGCTGAGCCTGGAGGCTAATCAATACCCTTTAGATGTATTTATTTTTTTGATGACTGCATGATTGCACTATGTTCCGGCTGGGCCGACAGTGTTGTGACACTCACAGTGCAGGCTGGCCTTCCCCGATAGGTATTCCACAGCAACTGCGGTAACTGTGGGTGACTCACGCCATATTAATAATGCATCGGTGTGGCTTCGCATGGTGACCCATAGAGCGCAGAGGAGGGGAGTCACTCCCAGCAGTGAAATCATTAGGGAAGAGGTTGGCATCTCCAAAATGTGAGACGCTCCTCTCTGAAGGATGTTGTGCTCCCTCTTTGCTGGAATGAGTAATTCACTACTAATAATTCTCCGCAGTTCTGTTTTATAAACCCTTCAGAAGTGGCACCCGAATAATAAGTCACTGCTCCTCATTATCCTGTGATTGATGGGCTGTTTGCCACATATTTGTTATAGCCAACGAGAGGCCAGAAAAAAGAGAAACCAGACTGCAGCCAGAAAGTGAGGCTGAATTGTCTGGGAAACAGAATTATTTCAATGTAGATGCTAAGTTGCAATAGAGCGAATGATGTTGACTACCTTGCGTAAATGGTGCTTTTCAGGGTCTGGGATATAAACAGTAAGCTAACATTCGGAAATGTTAAATGTCAAAGAAATGAGCAGGGGTAAAGATCTGAGCACAGGGGGGTCCTTTTTCCTCTCCCGCAGTCTACGGCCACAACATGAAGAGCAGCAATGACTTTGTGGGCCGCATCGTGATTGGCCAGTTTCCCACGGGCCCCCCCGAGGCCAACCACTGGCTGCGTCTGCTCGGGTCACAGCGCACCCCTGTGGAGCAGTGGCACAGCCTGAGGTCCCGGGCCGAATGTGACCGGGTGTCGCTCGCCTCGCTCGAAGTGACGTGACAGCCTGGCAGCCCACAGGAGGGATGCGGAGGCACGAGGGAGACGATAAGACGCAAGAAAATGGGAGATGAGGTCTGGCCAGACAGGGCGAGTTAACACTTGTTTGCGTTCCTGTCCTCTTACCCAGAATTCATTTCTTCTGATCTGCCCTGTCCATTTGAAAACGATAGGTGCCTTTACCCTCCTCTTCGGCGTCAGAAATCCCTTGAAGAGAATGCTCACCTCAGAGTGATCTACAAGCTAATGCCAGCCACGTCGCCATTCATTCCACTCTATAACAGACTCAAGAACACTACGTCCATCAGTATAACCCTACGTCCCCGTTTAGTTCTTCCATTATCGTCTAAGTTGCTGGGAAAGCCACATATACCCATCAAGCCAAAGCCGTCATACACATTATCTGTTAATGAAACAGCTACTTACAATTTAACCTAAAATGCTGCTGATTTCTGTGTCACTTTCTGTCATGTGATGCCTGTGTGATGTCCATAACTCACTCGGTGTGAGGTCTTTGCTGAAGTCCACGGCTTAGTCTTGTGAGCCGTTCAAGAGAGTGCAAGAACTGCTCGCACGAAACTTGAAGGTTGCGGTGAAACCTGACGTCTGTCTCTTCCAGAGGTGATTTTTTCCCCCAGAGCCCTTGTGTGTGACTGTGCAACATATAGAGTCTCGTGCTTAAATCCAAGCATAGTTTTCTACAGCTGACCTTTCGTTCCTTGATTGGAAACCATGTCTTGTACCATCGATTCCTGTCGAACACTGTCTATTGAGAATATTGTGTGCTAATTGTCAGAGATAATCTACATAATTGTGCTCAGTGCAAACTGATGTGTGTACCGGTGCTGACAGTGAGGAGCAGTGTTTCCTTTAGGCTAAAATGCTATTACTGCCAGAAAACATGTATATAAATTTAGTAAAATAATGAGTGTTTGTATTTACAGTGGAAGGAGCAGCCACCTTTAGCTACAGCTGTTCGCTATCTGCCCTTCAGAATCACGTCATACATTCCAGTGATGTGCCGCGGGTCTGTAAGGCCGAACCACACAAATCTAACGTATCCAAATGGGGGAAAAAATGCATATAAGGTAACAAGGAAAAAAATGCTTGTTTGAACAGTACATGTACTGGAAAGTCATGCTAACTTGGAAATCAATACGAAAGTTGACAGCAACCTACCAAGTGGTCAAAATGGGTGCAATTAGAGAATGCTACACTTGTGCAGTAATAAGAGACATTATTGCCATTGTATGCATGGCAAAATTTGATGGTTTGAAAAAATGCTTATCTCAAATAACCAGACCTACATTTTCTTGAACTTATTATTACCAATTTATTGTTATTGCCAATAACTACCCTTTTCTATGTACAAGAATTACTTAAATCATCAGAGTAAGTAAGCTTTATATAGTGTACCTGAGAACCTAAGTAGTAATATCTACATGCACTTTTTATTGATTAAAAACATCTTCTCACCTTCTGATGGAGGAGAGCCTCCAGTACAGTATCAGGGTGTACATAAGTACCAGCACCCGATGCCATTACTCCTGCGATCGTTTGGTAGGTCTGATGGTAGTAGCTGATTACTGTATGAATATCATGTCATAACATTTAAGTAAAACAGATATAGTTTCAAGGGGTATGTTATAAAGCAACATATATGTATATTTCTTACTTTTCCAATGAAAATATTGAACAAATATATATTAATATTCTGTATAGAAGGAAAAAAATGTGCTTATTTTTTGTCAAACTGTTTATGAGCCTTTCCCTGATATATCAAACCTGGGGTGGTTTGTCATTGACTAAATGCAGTTGTTGGGATTTAAAGAGGCAATAGGTGTGGAGAACTGTCATGCATGAATGTAAGTACTGAAGTGAGGGAGAGAAGGATTCTGTAGCAGAATCTTTATGAAGGGAAAGCTCACCGGCTCGCTGAAGAAGGCCTAAATAGTCTATTCTTTTTCAGGAATCCCATGTGGAAATATCATGTAGTTGACCAAGCAAACTCTAAGCAAACTCTAAGCTGTATCGTACTGTACTGTTGCAGTGGTATTTATATTTATATGTACATGTTTTGTGTGTCTCAGTGTGACCTTGAAGGACTTCTCGTTCAGTGTACCACGTTAGTGTCCTTGGCAATAAACTGTCAGTGTCTCTGTCATTCGCCATATGCTGTATACCTATATCGCACAGTTTCTCACAGGAGTCTTGAGAAGCATCTAGCAGAAAAGAAATGGTCATTATTGATTTTGGTATTTTATTCACAGTGATTGCATAATTGACATTATGTAATATACTGGGAAAAAAAAACAATAATTTCGGTGACTGGTTAGTATCCTCATTGTAGCCGCTGCCATGGTAACACAACAAAGCGTTTTAATGCTCTGATGGGAGTACTGTTGGTTCCTGTATTGTAAAGTGTGCCAGTATCACTAAATGTTACTCAGCAATCTGTCATGTCTCATTGGTCTTCGGTTGGATGCCGTGCTTCATCCATCCATATTAATCATGTCCACAAATAAGTCTTTAGCAATAGCTTGTGTAGAAAAAGGCACCGGATATTCAGTGAGCCTTCATACTCTTCAGAGTATTAAATGCTCCGTTGTTAGCCTGCTAACATCAGTATGATCCTTACGCCTCTTTCCATCATCCTCACGACTCTTCGGGCAAAGGGAAGGATGTGATCTGTCGTGATCGTTATTGTGCCATGATCGCGTGTTTCAATTATTTATCGACAATAAAGAATACGTGTATTGAATCAAGCCCGTAGTACTGCAGATTAAATGAGCCATGCATTCCTGTCATTTTCCCCTGCCTTTCGCCAATATTACGAAAACCAAAATAATTAAGTGTTGCCGGGGAAAAATGGCAGACGACTATGTCAAAGCATTACCCATGCTGAAGTGACCTTTGTGTTCCTTTATTAGCAGCAAGGGAGGTATCCAGGAGAAACAGCTCGAACCCCTAGCAGCCTCTTACCCGGCTAATAGAGGAGTGCTGTCCGTCCCCAGGGAGGCCCCTGGCCAGATGGATTTGCTGCTCGCTCTTTCCTGTTTGTCGGGGATTAGAGGCAGCGCCTCGATCACTGGCAGCTTATTTTCCATCGACCTCGTAAAAAGTTTCAGATTTTTTTCCCCGATTCCCTGATTTATGACATCATTTTGTCAGGACAGTCTGCCATTTGTTGTACGATGTGTATCGTATACTGTTCCGATTCGCTTTTCATTCTTCAGTAGAAAGTAGAACTCTGAGATAGCGGTTCATACATCAAGCCTCCTGTGTGATTTTCGTACACGATTCCTCACTACACAAATCTGATAAATGTACGTCATACTAAATCTACAACTGGAAAGACAGCCATATCACCACAGCTGTTTCTCTCCCCTTGGTCTTGTCGTTGAGTGTTTTCAGTCACTTTCTGCCTCTTCCCCCCCTGCAATTTCCCATCAGCCTGTATAAGGGGCAGGCCATAGCTGACCCAGTATTTACATCTCTGCTTCAAACTTCAGCTGAGAAGCCAGCTTACGTCACAGATGGTCAGTCCCAGCATGTATACTCATGCATGACACTATTAACTATTAACCCTAATCCTTCATGATAGCTTGCTATGAAGATAAAAAAAATGCAATACGCAAAATGATCTCTCCATTATCTAAATACTTAGCATTATACCATCCAAAGATTATAACAGCTACTATATTGCACTAACTGGAAAGTAGATGAATTAAGGAATTTATAGTCATAAAATTACAGGTTCATGATGGCAATAACCATAAAAGTATTGCTATATTGAGAATACTTTTAAGAAGTACTAATTAAAAGGTAAAATGCTGTTACTGGGGAAATACCCCGGTGTGTAAGTCAATGTGTGTCCCAGCAAGATCTGACTGTGCTGCTTAATTAAATGTTTTACAAGAGCAATGAAACTGGCGTTGCCGAGGTGGAAAGAGAAAAGATCAGCTGGGGAAGAGTAGCTGCCCACGTGTGCTTATGAGGAACACAGACATGGATGGAGCCCAAGGCAGCATTATGGTCTGGCTGCAGAAGTCTCAGCTGGGTGCCTGGAGACAGACCGGTCCGGTGGTGTGTGAACCCCCCCTGGGGGGGCAGGGGGTGACGACAGTGAGTCAGAGAGGGATGACTGGCCTGGTCTGTTATGGACTGTGTATATTAATTGTGAATTAATAGCGGTAAAAATACTCTCATGCTTGTTGCCTATCCGGCCTGCACAGGTGCTGAGCGCCACATTCACAGTGGCCACTGGTAAATCACATTGTATGTATGTAAAGGTCTTTGATTGTTTTGAAGCTTTGATGGAAAGCTTTAGCTTCTCAATTCTGCTCTGTATGACATCTGCAAGACATACACCTGATAAAATAATACCAATTCTGCGGTGTCCCGGGGTAAAAACAGACCCTGCTATTTATGACGTCCGATGAAGGGTTAACACTCCAAGACATGATGTCACATCAGCTCCTGTAGTCACTGTCAGAGACCCTCTTCACTGCACCACTGATTAATGGAGGTTGCCGTTGCTTGGTAACTGAGTGATGTCACGATACCACTAGTGTACTCCAGGGGAAAAGAAATGAAGAGGGCAGGCAGGTAAAGAGCAGGAGAGCACATCACTGCTGGCCGCTTCTTCTTTAAAGCAGATGTAGGTGACATCCACCTATGTGTCTATGGCCCTGTGTGTAAGAAAAATGTCTGGTAGGTCTTTATTACTTGAAAGAAAAAATAGTAATTAGCGAAATTTCCACCTTAATCTATTAAAAACAACATTCATGCACTATATTTAAATATGCAGTAATGAACTGTATAATTTGGTCTGTAATCAATGGTGGGGAGAGCTAGTGTTTTGTACTTCTCTTTTAATACATACAAAAACAGACAGCAGACAACGATATAATTACAGTTCGGTTAGGAAACACCATATTCAAGTAGGAGTTCAAATACACCCCAGGCCACAATATTTTGATTTTCATGTAAATTGAACATGATGACTAAAAACATACAGCAAGGATTTGACCAATAAAAGACAGAAAGACGTTTTAAAAATGCGCTTATACACAAATCCATATTAAGTTGTAATCCATTGACAAAGGAAAGCGATTTCTATTATACGAGTGAAAAGGCAGGAAAAATCATTTCAAGGTCCCAAAGGAATAGTGAAAGGGCACCCATACAACCACACTGTTAGTACAGCATGCACATGGCAGGTGTAGTTACGCCCTTTAGAGACGTCGCTACTCGCTGCTTGCGCATTGATGCCATCTGCTGGTAGCATAATAGAACTGCAATAGATGTTATAAATGCTTAGATTCGCTGCAGAAGCACACATTTTTATTGGTTTAATTTGAACTTCCAGGGTTGCATGGTAGTTAGCACCGTAGCCACCCATGGATCGAATTCCACCTCTGCCCTATGTGTGTGTGAAGTTGCATTCCCTCTAGCAGTCCAGAGACATATGCCGTCAGGCTAATCGGTATCTCTAAATTGTTTTCCCCTGAAATAGACTGAAATACAATGCACACCACATCTTTGCGTGAAAATGGAACGAATTTTTGGAATTAGGACATGACACGCCATGTATGTGACAGGCAATATGCCCTTGTACCACCCCACCTCCCTCCCTCAGCAGAAATGAAATACCATTTCCATTCCGTTTGCCCTTTTTGGTGGTCACATTTTCTCTCCAGTTGCTAAGCAAATTATTCTTTCAAAACCATCCACATGCTTCCTGAAACCCAATACTAATTAAGTTTCTAAAGCATCTCTACCCTGTAATAGCCTAAGCATTACAATATTACCTTTACAGACCAGATGAGCTAGTCACTGTTGTGGGGACAGTTCAGAGGATACCTAAAAAATATCTGAAACATATAATTAAGCCACAGAATATTTTGCAGGGTTGCCAGCTGTCATGCGTGTAAATGCGTGTGCAATTGAAAAGCCAGCTGATTTTGTTTAGTTGCATGGACTACTGAAGGTCAGGGCTGGATGGGGGTTAAAATAGTCATAGTTGGGATTAGTTAGGGGATTGTCCATAGAAAGAGGAATTGAACGGTCCCCATATGTATATAAACACATGTGCGCGCGTGTGTGTGTCATTATCTCAGTACAAACAGAACGTTTGTAATGTTGGAACTATAACTACCAGTCCCATAATACCTCAGGGCGGGCTGACCGACTAGCGGTTAACACGGAGTGGGCAGCCCTGCGCTGCGCTGGAATCCGCAGTGCCGAAGCTGAGGTCGGACGCAGACACTGGCCGGAGACATCGCACCATGGCAGACGGCGACAACAAGAGCACAAATCTCCTGGTATGTGCCCCGCTAGCATGGTGCCGCCGCCTAGCGTTTTTGCACGGCTGATTTTGCGGTTAGATCAGATAAAAACACGGAAGATGGGGAAAATGGCGAAGAGCCACACTGACATCCATATTAAACAGATTATAGTAAAATCAATCTGGAGTATGTGATAGGCTGAGGCCGCGGAACTGCTGGAAATGGTACTCGGCGGATCGGTTCGTTTTGTTGTCTTTTCCGTCTAACGTTTGGCGTTGGCCGCAGCACGTCCAAAATCACCATTTAGTGCATAGTGCTGTTCACGGTCGATGGTCACAAAAATGCAGAACCTCACGCCGTCTCTGCAGTAATTGCTCGATGGGGGACAGGATGTGTTCAGCTGGCCGTGATAAAGCAGCCCGATCTGACCTCCTAGATCCTTAAACGCATTGAAGCAGGACTATGTCATATTTTTACATGTACGGCAGGAAAAAGCTTTGATCAATATTCAGAATTAAGAAGAACCGGACAGCAGTGGCTGCTGGAGAAGGATTATCTTTTATACCTTTAGTGCCAGTCTTTCAGCTGTAACCCGTCCTTATCAGAAATCCAGGTCTGGCCTTGGTGGGGGTGGGGGCGGGTTAGTTAGTTAGTTTTATGTTTCTAGCTCACAAATAATTTATAACATTCGGTGTCGAATGCAGCCATGGGAGTGCAGTGTGCTTGTATGTGACGGTACAGGTAGGGAGTTGCCTCCAAATATGATGCCTGCTGTGCTGGCACACACACACACACACACACACACACACCGTTTGTCTGACCCAAGGCGCAGGAGATTTCCCAACTGGAGGAGCAGCTTCAGGGATGGGGAGAGGTGATCCTGGCTGCTGACCACGTCCTGCGCTGGCAGAAGCCCTGGTTTCCTGGTGCCCTGATAGGAGTCACCACCGTGCTATTCACGTACGTACAGGGGATTGCCCTCTGACCCATGCCCGTGGTGTGCGTTTGGCTCCCTATTGACCCCCTCACTCTGCATAAGGGATATCAGGCCCTGTAGGTTTCTGACGGAGGAGCTGTGCTCTGGGAAAGTCCTGTGTAGATTCCCGTCCCTTTAAAATGGAGGTGCGGTGAATTGCATGCTATACAAGTACAACATTTGTAGTGCCCTCCGATCGTTTTTAATGTGTTGCATTTTCATAATTAGAAAACATCCAGTGTATGTCGAGCCAAGTCCTTGTTTTGTGAAATATAAGTGTCCTACCTTTTCTAGTCTCTAGCCAAGTTTATTCACAGTGGCTGTCTGATACTGAAATTCATGTGGGTGGTTTCTGCGGAGTTTTTGGCCTCAATATAGCTGTGTGCTGATAGGAAGGATGAGAATGCTGGTATCTTCTTTGTACATTTGTCACAGATACAAAGAAACATCAGATTCAGGTGTTTGGAGTTGGCCATGGTCACCTGATTGATGTTAATTACATCAAATCTGAGTTGCTCCATGCACTGGTGAAGGTTCCATTTACCTTCCCTTTAGTTGGTGTCCAATCCTTGCTTATGATGTCACTCCTCCGGCAGGCTGGTCTATTACCTGGACCCTTCAGTCTTGACTGGAGTCTCCTGTAGTGTGATGCTCCTGTGCCTGGCTGATTACCTTGTTCCGACCCTGGCCCCAAAGATCTTTGGCTCCAGCAAATGGTAAGTTCTGCTCAAGATACCGTTCATGACGAATTGGCCGTTCATGCAGGGAAAGCACAGGAAAGGCAGTCTGATGATCCTACCACGAAATGAATCACGCTGAATAAAGCTCTTAAAGTGGTTTTGTCTAAGCCACATGATTAGGTACAGTACATCCTGCCGTGGTTTTTGGATGCCCTTTTGTTCCAGGGAAATGATTCACTGGTGCTCTTGGCATTATCGATGGTTGTCTTTGGTGTGAGATTATTCATGTTACTGTTAAATACAGACACTTTACTTTTTACAATGTCCTGGCTAATGATTGCTGGCCTACTTGGAGCCAATAATCTGAACTGATCTCAGTGGACTGGTGCAGAGTCTTAAGATGACCAGGTTGAAGACCAGCCCCCACCCCCCTTCATTGTTTCCAAGTTGCATTTAAGAATCCATGGCTGTTATTCCACATGCAGGCTGAAGGTGATTTGTTGTGGACCATGGGGGTTCCTGTGTTTGTTTTAAAGCTTTTTAAGCTTCTTCATGCACATTAAATTTAACTGTCTTCTGGGAGCCATTGTGATGCTGCAAAATGCTGTTGGTGTCACAACATGAAACCATGCAGAAAATGTTGATCTGACCCTTAGCAAAGTGCAGTGTAATGAAGGCTCTTGTGTTAGGGTCTCCTCTTAAATTTGTGTTTTTCCAAAGGATGAAAAGAACTTTGCATCCTTTTGCTTGAACGTTGCTCTTTAATTGTTTAAAAAAATGTCGAGGCTATCAGTGCAGGGCTCTAATGGACGTATTGTGATGTTTGTGTTAATTTGACATTGTGGGGTCATTTGCTCTGATTTCGGGCGTCTCCCTTCTGTAGGACCACCGAGCAGCAGCAGCGTTTCCATGAGATCTGTGGAAACCTCGTGAAGGTCCAGAGGCGTCTGTTGGGCTGGTGGAGGCGGATCTTTGCCCTCAAGGAGGAGAAGCCAAAAATGGTAAACGGGAACTAAACGGGAACGAGCATGGGAGTGCCGCATGCTTTACTGGTGATGCTGGTGCATTTCTTTGTAAAATGTAATTATTTTTAACTGTAAATTCCTTGACCATATGGGTAAGTGCAGCCACACAGAGGCAGCTGCTGAGAAATGCTTTGATGACTTCAGACAAGTCAAGCAATTTAGCATCGTGCACCTACTGGTACTAATTCGATTTCCTTTTTACAAATTGACTCACTTTGACTCACAGATTTTGTAAAGAACTCTGCCAATGGCTACATTTAGCTCTCGTTTTGTTAACCCTAACCTTACCCATCTGTGAACGGAACCATAAGATGGGTGTAACCCTAACCTTAGATCTCGGCTCGCGATCTCCTTGCCATCTTACAGTGCGTGTGCGGTAATCACCAGGGCTTCAGATGACGGGCGAAACATTTGGCCGGACGGCAGCTTTTCGATGCAATACGGACTTTTGCCTACGCCCACAATTTGCCAAGCAGATTAGTAGTACACCTAAAATATTAATGAGATGCATGTTGTGATGCCCAAAAGTTAGTAATCTCCATAATTTTGGCGTATCCTTCTGTTTATTAAGTTCGGTTAGTGCAGCACGCCCTACCTAACCTTATCCAACTTTGAAGCCGAGTTTTCTTGTTTCCTCCGCAGTACTTCCTGTCTGTGATCACCTGTCTGGTAGTGATGGCCTGGATTGGGCAGCAGGTCCACAACCTATTCCTAACCTACCTGATCGGTAAGGACAATGATGGTCCTACTAGTTCATATACTGAAACAAAGCAGTTGTCCATAGGATGGAGCCTAAGGCAATTTCCCAGTATCATTCAGGTGCTCTTATCCTAAGCATCTGACATATGGGTTGTGTCTTATTTGGTAATGGGTCTAATTTATCTAATGAAGTCTACGGTATTAACAAAGCTTCCAAGAGTTGCAGTCAACTGAAGATAATAGAAAATTTTATTCCCTGAGTATATATTCGCTAATAAGGGATGTAAAGTTTGCTCTTACCAATGTGTGCCGGCTTTGCTTACTCATGGATCTGGGTGAGCGTGACAGTCATTGAACACACCTCCCCTGCTGGTGTGAAAATAGGCCAGCAGATCTAGGACGACCAAAGAGGCCAGTGTTTTCGCTTATCTTCACATCCTGGTGCTCGATCACCTTATCGCACCGCTAGGAGTTTACAGCCGGGGCGGCTTTCACGCTGTTGCTGCTCCTTGACCTCAACTCCTCCTCTGCTCTGCAGTGACCGCGCTTCTGCTCGTGCCTGGCCTGAACCAGCACGGCATCCTCACCAAGTACACCGGCATGGCCAAGCGGGAGATCAACAAGCTGCTCAAGCACAAGGAGAAGAAGAACGAGTGAAGCAGGGAGAGGCTCGAGACGCCCGTTTGCTCGGCACCGGCACCAGAGACCTCTGCCACCCCTAACCCCACCCCTCTCCCTCTCCACAGTGTGCTCCTGCTGGAAATCACTAGGCGAAATTGATAGAGCGAAGCAGATGTTACCCGTTACGTGCTATATTATGGAAAATAACCGCAAGTAGTCGCTCGCTGCCCACACACCATGAGTCCCGCCTTAAACATCTGCTTTCTCAGACCAGTCTCCCATGTCTGGCCTACTTGCTTTCGCTAGTGACTAGCTAAAATACTGAAGTTCTGGTCAGAAGGGCAAGCCGGTTTACAGCGAAGGGAGCTTTTTTTTTTTTTTAAATCTTGTTCATTTTCCATGCTATGCTGAGGTTATTCTGAAGAATGGGCAGCGCTTGTCAGAGTAGATGCCAGTTGGTGAAACATGGGTGAATTCGGAGATCAGAATGTGACGCAAAATTGGATAATTATACTTTGAGATATTGTGGCCAGTAAAATGTGTATTAGGCAAGGAAAGCTGAATGTTTAAGGCATATGTAAGCTTATAGCTTTAAATGTACCATAAATATACCATGTTTTAATGAGCCTTTATGAGAAAAGTTTCAGAAGAAGCTCCACTGGGAGGCTGTGTGCCAGACTGCTGAAATCTGCTGTACTGAAAGAACACTGGATTTTTTTTTTTTTTAATATCTGACCTACTGAATCAGATTATAATTGTACCAGTGGGCTTTAGTGACTTCTGTAAATATCTGACCTCAGCTTATTTTGGCCTTTATTTAATGTATATCATTTAAAACCTTCATTTTTTTCATTTTCATGTTTTTTGCAATAATAATAAAGATAAACATTACACTTGTGTTTGTGCTTACAATCTGAGCTCAACTGAATGAACCAGTTTTGAATCCTAGGTTTTATTATGAAACATACATTTAAAAACTACTTGTATTTTTGTTGAATGATGCTTCTAGAGGCCTTATCTCAGTAAGCTTCCATTGATCCATACAATCAAGTTGGTGGGGAAGCACAGGGCAGAAAGTAGATGCTAGCATATGATAGGACACATTCAAACATATGCAATTTAGAGAAACCAGCCCATGTTACTGGATTGTGGGGGGGGAAAAAACGTGCAACTATCTGGAAGACATGCAAACCAAGCACACACACACACAGTCCAAACCCACAAACAGCCATGCGAGCTAGGCCATAGCTACCCGCTAAGCTGCTATCTACAGGAACTCCCTGGTGATTTAAAAGGATCCAGTGCATGCTGTCTTTGAACTGCAGTATCTTTCATAATAGCTCTTATTTCAGTCTTTTGAGTTGGCCCCCGTCAAGGATCACTTATGTTCAATACAGCAACTCTTTATCTAAATGAGAAACACAAAACTGCGCCCTCTTCAGATGACTTGTGGAAGACAAAATGGCTTTGTTGTCTAGAGCCTTATTTGATACTATGAGTAATATCCACAGTGGCCGAACAAAGCCACAATGATGGGCTTCGTCTAGACTACTCATGGATGTCTTTGCATCTGCAAAATTGCTCGGTGGGGCAATTAATTACTCTGAGCTAGCCAGGTCTTAGAGCTGACAAATGTCTTAGTGTTTCCCTTTCCGAGTTTTAAAAGAATTTTATGTAATAAATACATACTTATCATGTTTTGGTAATTGGTTTTAATATGTATAGATAGTAAAGTGATTCTTGATATTTCATTATTTTTATAAATTATTTTGCAATAATGATAATAAAACAACGATAATTTACCGTAACGCACGCTTGTCCCTGAGCTCTCCTAATGCCCACCTGCACGCATCCAAGCGGCCCATGCTGACTATGCCCCTACATTCCGTGCCAAGCTGTTCTCGCGATATTACGTTTTTTCCACGTTGTTTGATCGCATGCGCTTTTATTTCTTTCGCTATACTGCTTTGCCGATAAGGCGGTGGAGTAGCGTGTTTGATAATCAAGTTAATACCTAAACTATCTTTGCATTTGCCAATAATCTGTTTGGAAAGCCAGAAGCGCACAAGCACTGTTGTTAAACAGGACGGCGATGGGTATTTCATTTATTTGAATCGCCATTTGGAGGTCATGGCGATTTAGCTTTAGTTTGTTGTAACTGTTTAAAGTAATAAGCCCACTTGCCTGAGCAAATGCACTCCAGCTATGTGTGTATTATACAGTTTCAGGTGGTTAAATGAACCGTCAGATTGAAGCAGGTACTTTCTCAGACATGTCGTGTCCTTTTCTCGAAAGACCGGTTGACATCGAAGCACGAATTATCCGCAGGAATCTCCGTCGGGAGAGGGTGATCAGACCCCGTTTAGATATTTTGTCATTTACAGATGGTTTTCTGTTAGAGCGTTACCGTTTTTCATCACTGACAATCATTTATCTCAACAATATACTTAGCCCTCATTTTGCTCGTCAAACACACCGTGGACATCCTCTCGGTTCCGAGCAAATTCTTTGTACAGCACTTCGCTTCTTTGCTAATGGCAGCTTTCTGTACAATATTGGTGACACTCAACGCGTTTCTAAGGCAACCGTCTGTCGGTGTATCAGACAGGTTACTCTTACGCTTAAACGTTTTCTCTACACGTTTGGGGCATCTCCTGGTCACAGATGTAGTAGAATAATCAAAGAAGAATTCCACAGAATTGCAGGTATGAAGTATTAGCCTCATATATTCAGTAATATGCTTTAAGATTTGAAGCAGTAAACAATTGTAGGTTAAGACTAGATGAAATACAGTTACGCTTTTTGCATTGTTACACCATACAAAACTAGAAACTGACTGTAGTACCTGTTCAAATTAAGTAGGCTTATGCCCACTTTGTTAGGATTTCCAGTTTTGATTGGCAGCATAGATGGCACACATTTTCCCATTAAGGCTCCTTCAGTAAATGGAAACTATGTGAATAGAAAGTCATTCCACAGTATTAATGTGCAGGTAGGTGAGTTTCTAGCTTTTAGTAGTAGTAGTACAGCAAAGTGGCCTGGATCTGTGCATGATGCCAGAATGTTCCGTGAATGCACACTGAGTGCTAGACTTGCTCATGGTGAGTGTATACAGTGTAGGTATATTATAATCTTTAATCAATATCTTGTTCCCTCATATTGTACCTTAACATGCAAACTGTCTACTCATTATTGTAGTGGAGTTCAGTGGTTACCTACTCGGTGACAGGGGGTACCCATGCCAGCCCTATCTGCTGACCCCATACCCTGATCCTGAGCCT
>JAODKL010000095.1:24936055-24953292 GCA_026780765.1 Petrocephalus schoutedeni | reverse complement strand
TTTATTATCAATGGACATAAAAATAAACTGAATAAAAAACTTTTCAGTTATAAACTCCAATTGGTAATGAAATTAGCATTGACATATGAAATTGGTTGCTTTATATCAAAACTTAAGGTGCATAACACTTAAAAAAAATTAATCTTCAGGATATGCATTGTTAACTTAGCCATAACATATTAACTATAAATAAGACAAATGAATCTAATCAATCCAACCGCGTTTTCATACAAACTGTGGACGGGATGATGCTGCCTTCATCACAACTCTGAAATAAGGGCCAAACCGCATCGCGTATTGATTATAAACGGGACGATTCCATATTCTAAAGGACGTGTGGCAACCCTAGGTACACATGAATGTCCTTGCAGATGCTCTGAGGAGCAATGCAGAGAAATGGGGCAAGCTGCAGGCTCTGATCCGGCCCTGCTCCAGTTGCATCGTGCACTTCCTCGCCGTCTTGTTGAAGCACGGTGCATCGGGCCCCCTCTGTCACCCCAGGAAGTGTGGCTGGTGATCCTCCCCAGCCCTCCCGGGATCACTACAGGAGTTATAATCAAAGGTGGGGGGCCAATGCCAGCTCCCACCAGCAGCCAGTTACAGTAGAGATGGTCACGTCTAGTTATAGAACTACACAGAGCGTGCAGCGGCTGATGGAACAGGCCATCTGTCATTATAGGACCGTGTACTTCGTGGTGATGGAGGTGTGCACTTTTGGAGGTGGGGGGGGAGATTGCGTTTTGCTGGTGTCTCGGTCTGATCTCATCTCTGCAGGCTACATTGGCGAGTTTGAGATTATTGATGACTGCATGGCTGGAACAAGGTGAGTTTTCGATCCGTTCCCCAGCTTTTGTTTAAACTGGCCTTTGCCTCTTGCCTTCCCGGATATTTGGTTGACTGATGGTCTTTCCCTTTTGATGTCAGTCGCCCCGGTGTACTCTTAGTCACTCAATAACATCACCTGCCAGGTTTGGTCAAGCTTGGCAGTCTCTCTGTAGCTGCGGCAGTCGGGCCCACGTGATGAAATAAACTCAGAAATATAAGTTCACATCTCCTCTGTGGAATACTGCAGCACTTATTGATGCAGGTGTTGGCTGTACGTAGTAGTTAAGTTAAATGGACCAGAAGGTTCCACATCAAATCTCATTGTGCACCTAGGAAACGCAGTGGTTTCTTCAGGAACCCGTCGGATGTATTAAATGGCCGTCAGAGCCATCCTTAAGGAGCAGATTTCTGGAAGTTTGAATAGTAGTTTGGGGGTAACGACACATTTTTATTTTTCAGCACAATTAGCTTAAAAACTATTCATTTTATGGGTTAGGCAGCGAAGTGAACGTGGTTAGGCATATATTGGTTAGATATTGTATATATTATTGTATAAGTTGAAGATCATGGTCATGTGAACATAGTACAATGAAATTCTTGTTTGCATGGTCACAGTATCAGATAAATAGAACACAATGAAATTAGTAAAGTACGAAGTGTCATAAAACAATCAGTTTGACGCAAAATAACATCAGCATAGACCAGTTGTCACTTAGCCAATAGGTGTGTTCAGGGGAATTTGGTGTGTTCACTATCGTAGCTGCGCATGGCTAAATGCCATGATGGGTCTGCCTGTCACCTGGTTCCAGGACCCCGCGGTGTCTAATGACGTGGTCTGCCTAGGTCTCTGCCAGTCATGTTCTTATGGTCACTACAGCAACTTAACCAGTCATTATTACCAAAAGATGCTTATTTCATAAAGTTCAGACCATTAACTGGCTACTTGATATAATAACATCTCGGTGGTAGGTCCGGTCCCATGCAGCGTGACTCATTGACTCTTTTGGAGCAACGATTCCCATGTAAATCTGAATGATTAACCATGAAAACCAGACATGTATATGAAGCGCTGTCTTTGGGGAGCAGTGACTAAATTAATCTAATTTATTTAATCTCTGAAGGTGATTTACTCCGGTAATTTGAAATTATGGGCTTTCCTCTCAGCGAGTAATGGATGTGAACATGTTTGTGTGATAGTTACTGGCACTGATAATGTTTATTGATCAGTGCCCAGAGTCCTGGGTCAGAATCGGAGAATCCATAAAGTGTGATTACGTGGGGCTCAGCTGATAGCTCTCCCATGCTCAACAGCCACATGCAACTATTGGCTACAGGTCACAGACCCCCATGAGAGAAACAGGGCAGCATATTGGCATCCAAATGGAGAGTTTGCCTCTGTTTAAAAGTAGAAGGCAAGGTAGAGGCGTTTGTATGGCCAAAAGGTTAGCCAGTCTTGTGGTCTGTGTGGAACCCACTGTGCTGTAAATTGATGCAGTTCTTTGGATGATACGTAAAATAGAGGTCCTGACTCTCTGTAGGCATTAAAGATCCCTGGGCATCTTTTCAAAAGAGTTGGGGTGGTACCCCAATGTCCTGGCTAAGATTGCCCACTGTGGCCCTTTCAGATCTTGCCTCCTAATCATCCCCTGTATCTACTGGTGCTTTTCTACTGGCATACAGGAACCAAGCCATACCCACGTAGTACTGGAAAGAGAGACTAGTTACGGCGTGGTTCCAGCTTGCTTCAGTTTTCCACTGCAGAAGGATCCTCTCGGTAAATGTGATGCCGGGTTTGGAGAGTGACATTGACATAAAATCATAGAGACAGTTTACTGTTTGCATGGTGTACATCATGATATACTATGTGTTAATTTCCACTAGCCAGTCTCTGAGAATCACCATGTTATGTTAGCATAAAATGCTAATGAAATTATCACAAATCCATTCCATTCAGCTGTTCTCTGGGACTTTTTTAAGAAGGTGGTCAGAAGTTTTCAAGTTTTGAGTTATTGAGAATTCATTAATACATTGCATTAATTAATACATTGTGATGTGCGATACTACTGATGATAATATATAGAATATTTCCCTGCAGTTCAACCAGTCAGAAGGTGGTGATGCAACCAGCTTGGTTTGGTCACACTTTCAGCCCTGCCAGCATGCAGGACATTGTCATCGTGGGTACAGCTCAGGTACAGCTTGGATAATATACAATGGATAACCATTATTTTGTGGTATGGCTCGGTTCTTGATGGCAGTGCAAAAGTGCCATAATTGGTGAATTCTCTCCTGCCCCTTCGCCACCTACTGTGTGGTGCACTTACTGGTGCAGAATGGCTGCTGTTGCATCATCCAGTCGGGTGCTGCACAGTGGTACTGGTTGAAATGGCTCCTCATTGGTTCTGTAAAGCGATTTGGGTGTTTTGAAAAGCACTATATAAATGTAACTTTCACGAATATGAACTGTGAGTTGATAAGCATTAACCCAACCAGTAAAACCAGGAAGGTGGATGGGAATGGGGGCCAGTGGAATTCCCATTGTCCTTCCCGCCAGAAGATGTTCCTGCGTAGATAACAGAATGTAAGTGGTGGGACACATATGCAGGTGGCCTGTAGTAACTGTAGCAATAAATGTGTCCCCAGCATGGTATCACCCTATAATGATTCCTATCACGTACATCCCATGGTGAGCTGCTTTTTAAATGCATCATTTCAGCGTTTTATGACTTTCCCAGTCTGGCAAATTCTACCAGCTCAGTGGATTTACTGCCCTACAAATATAAACCTGATGAAATCATGTGGTGTGTGTGTGTGTGTCTACAGGACCAAAGGACCTCACAAGTAAAGCAAATCCTTAAAAAACGATTGACTATTGAGGTTATTTTTTCCAGTCCTCACTACTTCAGACTTCATTTTATAAAAATCTGCGAATGCAATCAAAAAGTAAAAATGCCCAAAGTCTTGTATTATGTTTGGTTACTAATGGTTAAGGTTATGGCTGGTTAGGGGTTAAGGGTGTCGTGATTGAGGTTAGGGTTTTTTCCATAGAAATTAATGAACGGTCCTCGTGTGTGTGCGCGTGTATCCCAAAATTATATTCCTGGGTCTAGGAAAAGGCCAAATATGCAAATCAGTTGAATACAACCATGTGCATGTCCCACGTGCAGTACATGTGCGTGTGTCATGTACCGTGCACATGCATCTCTCCCCCGCACGTGTGATTCTCCCGTGTACGTGTGCGTCACCCGTGTCTTTCTGGCCTCTGCTGGTACATCATGTTAACAGCCTCAGCTGGCATCAAGGACCACGAAGAGGCTAGACGGGAACACACTGGAGGGAAAATTCTTGGGTTTTTTCTCTAATCATTAAAACACACGTGCAAATAACCCCCAGTGCAGTGGCTGTGCTGTCCTTCTGTCTTTACCAGCCTGTAATTTTCCATTAGTTTAGTTAGCTTTCCTTAATATTTTTAGTTCAATGTAAAAAGTCTGATGATTTGGGGTCACAGTACGTGATTACGGTTATGAGCTCGGTTGGCAGCTTTAAAGTGAGTAGTGCTCTTAATATGTTTGTGTAGACCCCAAGTTGTGCTTCCTGAGATGCTCTATAATCTGTGTTAAAATGAGGATACCTTTTAAAATAGAGAACATCAAACAAATGCATTTCCGCCTGACTCACTCTGATATTGAACATTCCCACTTTGCATATCAGTACAGTTGTGTTTTCAAACACAATTAACGCAATTAAAATTCCTAATTAAAATGATGACTTTGAAGCGATATGTTGCTTAAGGATAAAGTTAGCTAGATAGCCAGAAATTGCGCTCAAAATAGCTCCTACAGTGAGCTCTCCAGAGAGTCCACCTTCACCACGCGTGTGTGATTGTTAGCGCATGCGTGTGTCTGCCCCAGTTGTGAGCTAGCAGCCTGGCATTCTTGTGTCCTGTGCTGCCTGGGATGGGCTCCAAGTAACCATGTATTAGAAACGTATTTGCAAGAGTGGTAAATGGATGGAGACCTAGTGATTTTAGGGTTTGGTAACTAGTGGGGAATGCGCCGTGTTTTGAACAATATTCAGACGAAAAGCTTGTGTCCATCTGTGCTTTTGAAGGGGCCTGTAGTGAGAAGGTTAAATCTATGTATGCATTTATTTTCAAGGTATGCAACGTCCATAAGGTAATGAGAAGCTGACTGGAATATACGGGGTTCTGAATAATCCTCATAGAATCTGCTGAATATTTAAATCAGGACATCTGCTAATTTATTCTCAGCAGTTAAGACGTGAGAAATCTTGAATCTGTTCATCTTCCTGGAGCTCAGCTCTTGCGGTCCACACCTGCGGAGCTCCGCCCCGGGGCTCCATGGGAATGTTACGCTTCAGGACACCTGCAAAGGAACCCGATGCCGAAACGCCTGCGTTGTTTTCCTCCTGTTTGCCGTCTCCCCCGCTGGCATATTCTTCATCACACTCCTGCCCTTGTTCAGAAACAGCCTGCCTGTGGGTTCTGTTTGCAAGGTGTTAATTACTGAAATACCACCTATCAGCACCATCTCTGGAGATGAGAGGGACATGCGAAGAGCAGAGACTGATTTGAAACGCTGGACAGACGGCTCCTTGAAGCTACACTCGTTTGATTCTGTAGTCTGAATTACACAAATTAAGCCTGTGGTGCCCAGCTCCAGTCTTGGGGGGCCAGAATCCAGCACAGTTTGTACATTTCCCTGCTGAAACAAACCCATTAAACCTGGTAATTAGCTAATTAAGATGTGTTTGAGCAGGGAAATCTGCAAACTGTGTTGGATTCTGGCCCTCCAGGACTGGAGTTGGGCATCCCTGAATTAAGACACCCATCCAGCTAACTTCCAGCCGCTTTTGGCCAGAGTTGCAGGAACCCTGCACTCTATTCCAGCGAGCACAGGGAGCAAGGCTGAGGTGCATTCTGGGTGGGATGCCAGTTCCCAGTACTGGACCCCGAGGATGCACAGTATGCAAATGGACAACCGGGCAGTGTTATAAGTGGTGAGACCCTGAGGATTAGTGGTTCTGTAGTGGCTTAACTTTTTTGTTTTAGAAGGACTCCTCCTCACTGAGATGCACACAACCAGTGCATCTCCTGCCCAGAAGGAAGTTCATGTGCTTGTTTCCGGTTTCCTTTGGATGCAGACTGGCTTCCTCTGAAGCTCATATCACCTGACTGCATGCTTCTTCTTCCAAAGTGATCCTGGTATTAGGGGGATGTCGGTATGTGCGGTGTTTGTACACGAATATTTTTTTACTTCTTATTTCAGATCTATGTATGGTCGTGCCACAAAAGGAAGGGAAGGATCTCTTTTGAGAAGTTTTCCAAAAATTCTCACCTCCAGGAAGGTGCCGCCATGTTTCTGTAAAGCAACTTGTTTGAACATTTTTGAATATATTACTGCTGCCTATGTTTTAGTTTCGTGTGACACCTGCATAAACTCTGACTTCTTCAAAGCAACCGCAGGCTGTTTGCTGCTGTGCCTGCAGGAGGCGCTCAGGAGCACAGATTGTCATATTTCACAGTGTGAAGCACATCCTGGCCTGGTCGGCTCTGCCGTGTGACTCACCAGCACTAAAGTGCGGCACACATGGGAGGCAGAGAATGGACACTGCAGCACCTGCACCGCGGGCAAGGGAGATGCTCTTCCTGTTGGCTTTAATGAGCCTGTTAAAGCGGCATGCCATTCCTCAGTCAGACGTGAAAATGAACAAACAGCTGGCCTTGAGCTGAGTCATTATTATTCTAATGAGCCCATTTTTATGAACGCCTTCGCTCATGTTGATGCTCAGTTGGAGTTTGTCCCATTCGTAGCCAAGGGCAATGCTTCAATTCTGGACTGAATGTTTTTGGATTTTATTGGACTCCTGAGCAAGACACTGAGCTGAATTATGCTGGCAATGTACCCTTCTGTAAATGGGATTCATCTATAAAAAATGCTAAATCATTCTGGATGGGTATATCTCCTAAGAAAATCATGATGTAAAAATGCACAAGGTCAATGGGCTGGGTTACTAACTGCTTTCTAACAGCAGGGGGCGATGCTTGTAATCCTTATAGCAGTGATTGTGCTTTCAGTTGATATTAGCTGTTGAGAGGTGGTCCACTGATGGCTGATACAGTAGACTGCCTTGAATACTGTTTTCTAACAGTAGGTGGCGCTGTTTGTAAGCTTTACAGTGGTGATTCTGTTCTCAGTTGATATAAGCAGTAAAGAGGTGGTCCTTTATTGGCTGATAAGATTCAGTCATATACTGTTTTCTAACAGTAGGGGGCACTGCCTGTAAGCATTAGAGCAGTGATTCTGTTGCCAGCTGATATTAGCAGTACAGAGGCTGGCCTCTGATCCCTGCTGTTTCTCTTGTGGTCTACCTCAATAAACAGATACATTCAGATGGAAGGTCATTCTGACCTTACCTTACCTAACCTTATAGTACCTTACTTAAACACCTTGTTGACTGTTTCTACAGTATTATAAGGGCTTTCATTTCAACAAATCTTTTGTACATCTAGCAGATTCTCCCTACCTGTCTATATCTGTATGTACATGTGGCTGCTTGCCTGAAGCTTTTATCCAAAGTGACTCATTCCTATTTATATAGCTGGATATTTACTCTGGCCTCAGATACCCCCCGCTAGGTCATAAACATGGTACCTTCCTTCTATGGGTCTGTGCTCCTAAGAGCTACATTAACATATAGCCTTCTATTTCAGCCCCAAACCAACAACAATAATAATAATAATAATAATAATAATAATAATAATAATAATGTAGCTGTATAGTGGCAGATTCACAGCCATTAAAGCTTGGGAATTCATTTTTAAAAATCTCTTGTATGGTCGACATATAGATGCAGATTAGTTGAGGACATCTGACTTCTGATGGAGATCAGGCTCTTGACCCCTGAAGAAGTGACAGATGCTTCCATTCCTTCTCTGGTGGCTGCCTCATTTCTCTCTTTTAAGGCAGCTGAGGTCTTTGTGCGCTGCTCAGATCTACAGCACATCCATGCTGCCTGACGCAAACAGGTCTGTTTAAATCTCTTCTGCTCATTGGTTGTGTCAGGTAATGTACTTCATAAAGCCAGGCGTGCACAAAGAACTTGAGCAGAAATCAGAATTCGGTTAAACATCTAATCCGATATATATCAAATGTGTGCATGGTTTTATACTAAAATGCAAATACTTTCTATAAATATGCAAAATATGAAACAAACTATTTAATGTACCTTGGAATTTGAAGGCTGTCAAATCCATAAATAGATGGTTCCTTATTTGCTAGGATAATAATGATCCCCACCCCCTCCCCCCACCTCCATCCACAGAAAATGGGATGTCGCTTGGAATGAGAGTGTTTACTAGACAAACTCACCAAAACTTCTCAAAATAGTTTAACTGTAGGGCAAAAGGATAACAGCTAATTCAGTCCTGTCAGGGAGCTCCTGATTTGTAGGACAGCTCGAAGCATATGCCATTTAAACCAGTAGTTAATCTCTATAATACAGTGCTTGAGCTAGGTGGCGCTAAACACAATCATTAGCTTTGTAGTCTGGCTTCTTAATCTGGCTTAGTCTGCACCTCAGGTGGCCAGCGTGCATGCCTGCTGGTTGCTCTCCCATTGGCTGGGGCCAGAAGTGACCAGTGTGCGTGCCTGCTGGCTGCTCTCCTATTGGCTGGGGCTGGACTTGGTAACTGTGCGTGCCTGCTGCCCACGTGGTCTCCCATTGGCGGTGGCCAGAGGTGGCCAGGTTGCTGTGTCGAGTGCTGCCACCCACGTTCTCTCCCCTGGCTGGGTGGCTGAAGGTTTGCTTGTATTGTGGCTAGGATGTGCTCAGGGATGCTCCTCAGAGAACCAGAATAGGAACAGGCCCTTCCAGTTTGTATTCCTAAGCCTGGGCCAGACAGCCGCATAGCTGAGATCCACCAGAGAAGGGGGCTGTGGATAGATGGACTTCTCTAGGGGCAGCTGGATGTTATTTATAAACCATCACAAGCTTATTCTATGATAAAACTAAATTTATCTTTAAAGTTCTTCATCCTGACAATCCAATGAATATATAGAATGAACAAAAAAGGTTTTTTTTCCTTTTCTTTTTAAATCCTTTGGCCTATATTAATGCACACTGAAATTAGATTACATTTTTAAATAAAATACCATGTATTTATATGGACGTAACACAAGTAGCCTTAAAATAATCCCAGTGACACATAATAATAGCTAACTTTGTTTAACCTTCTTGAACCAAATCTTACAAACAGCACATTCGTGTTCTGTCCAGGTTTTACGCCACTTTTACTTACACTAAGATACCAAGAATTTGTTTGAAATTGTCTTTTTTTCAGTTCAATTTTGAAATTTCTGTCACATGATCCCTGCCAATAAAGGGGTGGGTTAATGTCACTGAGAAGAATAATGTAACGTATTAGAATGGCTGTGTCTACGTTTTAAAATGGCTGCCCGATTTAGAATTTATTCCGGAAGATATCGGTGTGACATTGTAAAAGGGGTACAGATCTGTTAAATGGGTTCTTTAGTGATAAAGTTTCAATCTGATGAATGTAATTATAGCATATGTAATGTTAAGGGGAGGGTGATTCATTGGGCTATATTGGGAGAGGTCCTGCAAAGTCTATGTGAGTCAGTAAGGCGGGCAGCTGTGGGTGCAGGGGCCGGGGTATTTGTGTGTCGGCCCAGATATGTGACCAGCCAGGGAGCGGAGATCACTGTAAGGCCAAAATCACGCCAACTTGGGGTGAACCTGAGCTTCGTAAACTACCCTTCACCTTCTCTTGTTTGAAATCTAAACAGAAATCCTTGTGAGTCTCATCAAAGCATAATTGGCAACATCAGCCCTGTGTCCGATTATACAAAGCAGACTGTGTGTCAGACCACACCGCGGGCCAGATGCAGCAGGCAGCTGGCAAGTGTTAAATGTAACTCAATAAGAAAAAAACAAATGGAGCCGCTATGTACAGTCAAGGGACATGATTAGTGTCTGAAACCAGACCGTTCATTTGTGACTTGGATGCAAAAATAATAATACTGCTTTTAGCCTCGAATGTGTGTCCATATGTGTTCAAAATAAAAAAATGATAACGGGACCAGCCTGCAATATACCATGTGAGCGCCAGGGGGCAGCATCTCCGCATGAGCAAGGAGCCCATTATCAGAAATTGAGCGCTGTTCTTTTCTGTCTCTGAACTAAGTGTAAACAGGCAGCCACTAATGTAATTCCTCATTGTGTTTTTAAATTAATTGGCACCTTTTAGAAGGAAACCAGAAACGCATATCTGGAGATATTAGCACCGGAATAATCATCAGCAGGAAGTGTGTTTATATCACATCCTGGCTGTCTGAGACAGGTGTTAGCAGTACATCTAACTCAAAGGTAAATCACAGCTTTATGGCTTAGCCACCCCTTAAGGTGGAGCGGCCTGACTGTCTGAGACAGGGGTTAGTTGAGCCATGTATTCATTCAGAGCTTCTCCATGTAAGCCCAGAGGTAAATCCCAGCATTACTGCTCAGGATCCACCTTAAGGGGGAGTGGCCTGGCTGTCTGAAATGGGTTAAAGTCAAGTACAGCTTTATTGTCATCTCAGCCCCATACAATACACAATGCAATGAAATAATATACCTCCTGGGCTCAAGATGCAACAGTCACGGTGGGACGTAGTGCAGTCATCGTGTAACTCTCCGGGGCTGTCTGCCATGCCTTTCATGGACAGCATTGTTTTTTTTTTGTCTTTTCCTGCAGATGATTTAGAAATCACAGACTCGCACTCAGGGTGGAGGGAGTGTGCGTTATATTTTCCTCCAGTCACTTTAAAGGCAGTAACAAATTCATGTGTGCCTGCCATTACACTGCCCAGTCACCCGGCGAACGTGATGTGCATTTGTGCCACTGTGTGTGTGTGTGTGTTTGGGGGGGGGGGGGGGGCGGAGGAAGACGAGGGCCTGCTTGAGGAATGAGATGTTTGGGCAAACTGTGAATTTATGGACGGGACGGCTGCCATCTATCCAGCGCCGGGTGCCGTCCTCAAGAGCAGGTTTCCGGACCGGGCCCCCGTGGGGACGAGAGCTCTGGGGGGGTCCATTCCACTCATCCGCCCCTCCCGCCATCAGCAGTACAGGGCTGGGGGTGAACTATACGCTTCTGACATGCTGATTGATTTACAATTTTTTTAAATATTCTGCCTAGAGCTTTTGAGATTGTTTCATGTAATAAGCTGTAAGCGCGTGTGGCTGCAGTACGCAAGGAGCCCACACTGTACTCATTTAAATGGCGCAGCAAGCCACACTGTCTATTTCAGACTGCATACTTATTAGTAATTTGTGGTTCCATCATCTAAACGCTCTGACTAACAGCTTCCATGTGTCACCTTTGAAAGGCTTTTCATTGGTTCCTTCTGTAGCTTCATTTTGTTTTTTTTTTTACGCCGATGTATGATTAGAGGACACACGCCGATCCGCCCATGACCGCTTTGTACAGAATAGGAGGTGTGGAACAAGGATCTGCTGTATTACCTTTTTAAATGTTCTGTTATGACAGTAATAAATAACCGTTAAATGTTTATATGATAAGTATATACAGATGTCGTTTACCGATTAAGTCTGGTCCAATTACTTACTGCTGATTAAATGACAATGAAGTGGGGGCGCCACTGCGGGCAGGTGGGGGCCAGAGGCGGCGCTGTGGGGAGGTGGGGGCCAGGGGGGGGCGCTGTGGGCAACTGGGGGCCAGGGGGGGGCGCTGTCATGCTAGCGGCAGCCTCCGACCTGCAGGATTGGCAGCTCAGGCCCCGCCTCCCGATCTGCCTGTGTGGGGTGGGCGTGTTCTCTGAGAGCAGGATGCTGGTAGGGTGTGTGTATGTAATGGAGTGGCATCCCACTCAGCGTGCCCCCCTGCCCTCTACCCTGTGCCAGTCTACAAGCTAACAATGACCCAGGATAAGAACTTGCGAAAATGATGGATTACCCGATGCCTGGGGATTGGGGGTAAGCAGATAAAAGGTTGTGCCTGTGTAGTAAAATTCAGCCTGCGTAGTTAGCTGCATATTCCCAATTATATATAATCTGCATATTGTTTTCCCCGTAGGGTAAATATTATTATGCATGGGTAGTAATATTTACCCTAGATAGTAATATTTAGATTGTAAAGTAATAACTTGCATAGCAGTAATTAAATTATACCCTGTGCAGTAATATTTAGACTGTAAAGTAATAACACTCATTGTAATAATTAAACTATACCCTGTATAGTAATATTTAGACTGTAAAGTAATAAGCTGTGTAATAATATTTAAGCAGCACCGTTTGCTGTCTAGGGGGGACAAATAAGGAACTTGAGGGGGCCGGGAAAGAGGGCGCAGGTGGGAGGACTTGCATGTCATGAGGGCCTGGGCTTGGGATTTATGAACCGGCGTAATAATATTTAAACTGCTTAGCAATATTTAGACTGTAAAATTGTAACCTGTACAGTAATGTTTAATCTGCACAGTAATGTTAAATCTGTGCAATAATGTTAAACCTACGCAGTGATGTTAAACCTGCACAGTAATGTTTAATCTGTGCAGTAATGTTTAATCTGTTAAATAATGTTAAACCTGTGCTGTAATGTTAAACCTGAGCAGTAATGTTAAATATGTGCAGTAATATTAAACCTACGCAGTAATGCTAAACCTGCACAGTAAAAGTTAAACCTGCAAAGTAATGTGTAATCTGCGCAGTAACGTCTAACCTGCACAGTATTGTCTAACCTGCGCAGTAATGTTTAATCTGCACAGTAATGCCTAACCTGCGCAGTATTGTCTAACCTGCGCAGTAATGTTTAATCTACACAGTAATGTCTAACCTGCGCAGTAATGTCTATCCTGTGTAGCGATCTTTGACTGGCGCAGTGATATTCCCCTTACTTTGCGTTTCTCCAGGCGGCCCTGGGAGGGGGTCCCCGTGGGCATAGAAACGCTAACAAGGCTCGGCATGATCTGATGGAGAGAGGGACGGGAGGCTGGGCCGCTCACCGCCATGTGCACCTCCCACCGCGGAAATCTGGCTGGAACGAGAAGTTGTCTGCAGGTAAAGGATCTCATTACCGACACACAGTGTTTAATTTTATTGGAAGGCATGAGCGGGACAAAGAGGGATCGCCACAACCTCCAGCCAGCCCCCTCATTGCCTGGAGGTGATCCTGGCAATCGCCCCACGTGTGTCGAGCTCAACTGAAACATCACCTGTGGGTTCAAGTCTAAAATATTCTGAAATATTCTAATTTATACAGCTCTCTGTTCTGTTATGTAAAGTGTAGCATTGCAGCTTTTCAGCCCAGCCGTGAGTAGCAGATCTGAGGCATGAGAGGTTAATCGCAGTGCAGCTGGGCTCTTTCTCGAGACACACGCCGGCACAGAGCTGAAACAGGAGCAGAACACGCCGGGTCAGGCAGAAGGGCTCCATGGACAGGGCCCAACATTGATCCGCGTTAGTCGTAAGGTGATTACACTCATCTGCTCCCTGCTGGTGCTCAGTTCGTGTTCAGCTAAGACCAAGCCCTATTGACTGACCAGCTCCGCATTTCATTATGGTTTTTTTTTGTCAATTAAATTGTACACTGGGGACGGGTCAATAGTGCCTCGACATCAGTAAAAGTACCGCAGGGTGCGTATGAACATTCCCAGACCTCTTCAGCTCCTGTTCTGTGGCTTGCGTGACCTTAAATGATTGGATGCTATCAATTCAATTCAATCCAGTTTATTTTTATATAGTGCCTTTCAAAACAGAGTCACCCCAAGGAAATATGTTGTGAAATATTACAGTATCATTAACCCGTTTAACTCCAGATTTTTCCCTGCAGAAAGAAAGAGAGAAAGAAAAAGAAAGAAAGAAAGCCAGATAACAACGGAGAACAGGAACCAAAACTCCCAGAAAAAAAAAACCTCTGGGGTCCAAGGTCAGCTGGCGGCCCAGCACCCCGCCCCCCATTGACATTACTGACAAAAGAAAAAAAAAGAATTACTGAGAAAAGAAAGAGTGGGACTGCTGAAAGCGAGGTGCCAAACCAAAGTCTGTCAATGACTGTTCTCCATGCCGACCTGTCTAGGGTGGCAGATTAAAGGCTGCACCCACTATGTTAAGTTCGTAAGTCATATCCACCATGTCACCCATCCATAGGACTGAACCAAGACTCTGGGTCATATGACGCCCATCACGGGCACCATCCGGGCATGTGGGAAGGCAGAGAATGTGGATGGTCAGAGCATGCATCGACACACTAATGGACAAGCATAGTAGGTAAAAACTGGCATGTACAGCAGCACCAGCTGCCAGAGTTATGGTGTGTTATGTGTTAAGTAGCAGCTAAGCTAAACTTAAGTAATAGGTCCTCAGTCGAGATTTAAAGACTGAGACCGATACGTCACCCTGAACATGGGCTGACAAACCATTGCGCAATATAGGGGCCCTGTAGCAGAATGCTTTACTGCCAATTGTCACTTTGTTTATATGTGGAACAACAAGGAGGCCTGCATTCTGTGGTCTGTGTGGATGATGTGGCTTGTTAACTTGGAGTAATTCCATTAGGTATGCAGTATGCAGTGCTAGACTTTTAAGTGCCGTATATGTAAGTAGGAGAACTTTAAGGTCAGTCCTGAACCTAACAGTAAGCCAGTGAAGGTACCTAAGAACAGGAGTTATGAGATCGAACTTCCTGCTCCTGGTGACAATTCCAGCTGCTGCATATTGAATACGCTGTAATCTTTATTGTGCAGTGTGTGCTCCCAGATAACAGAGCGTTACAGTCGTCTAGCCTTCTATATACAAAGGCATGTATCAATTTCTCATGTGTCTTGAACAGTAAGGAATCGTCGTAGGTATCTGGTAATCGTTGCGTAGCTGTAGGAAGCACATCTGCGATACTGCATCCACATGTGATTTGAATGAGAGGCTTATATCTAAGATGACACCTAAATTATGGGCTGAGCTTCAGAGGGATAAATTCAGCCCTTCGGGTTGGAGTGTGGAGATTATAGAATTTCTATCTGCGGACTTGCTTCCAAACAATAGAACCTCGGTTTTCTGAGCATTTTACTTCGTTTTACTCCATTGAAGCAATTGGGTAAAGTAGCAATAGATTGTCATTATGTGTAACCAAAATGTATATTTGGGTGTCTTTGGTACTGAAGTAATTAACATTACGTCTTCTCATTATGTTACCTAATGGCAGCACGTAGAGAGAGGAATGCTATGCCACTGCTCTGCATTGAGACAGACAATTGCAGTGCAGTAATACTCCCAGAAGGGAGGAAATAGCTCCCGAAGAGGTCCAGGACCCCCAATCATGGTAAACTGTGAGGGACTAGCATCCTGTCCTAGGTGTGCCCAGCCTTGTGCCCTGTGAGGGACTGGAATCCTGTCCTGGGTGTACCCAGCCTTGTGCCCTGTGAGGGACTGGCATCCTGTCCTGGGTGTGCCCAGCCTTGTGCCCCTATGAGTGACTGGCATCCTGTCCTGGGTGTGCCCAGCCTTGTGCCCTGTGAGGGACTGGCATCCTGTCTTGAGTGTACCCAGCTTTGTGCCCTGTGAGGGACTGGCATCCTGTCTTGAGTGTACCCAGTCTTGTGCCCTGTAAGGGACTGGCATCCTGTCCTGGGTGTACCCAGCCTTGTGCCCTATGAGAAACTGGCATCCTGTCCTGGGTGTACCCAGCCTTGTGCCCCTATGAGAGACTGGCATCCTGTCCTGGGTGTACCCAGCCTTGTGCCCCTATGAGAGACTGGCATCCTGTCCTGGGTGTGCCCAGCCTTATGCCCCTATGAGTGACTGGCATCCTGTCCTGGGTGTGCCCAGCCTTGTGCCCTGTGAGGGACTGGCATCCTGTCTTGAGTGTACCCAGCTTTGTGCCCTGTGAGGGACTGGCATCCTGTCTTGAGTGTACCCAGTCTTGTGCCCTGTAAGGGACTGGCATCCTGTCCTGGGTGTACCCAGCCTTGTGCCCTATGAGAAACTGGCATCCTGTCCTGGGTGTACCCAGCCTTGTGCCCCTATGAGAGACTGGCATCCTGTCCTGGGTGTACCCAGCCTTGTGCCCCTATGAGAGACTGGCATCCTGTCCTGGGTGTACCCAGTCTTGTGCCCCTATGAGAGACTGGCATCCTGTCCTCAGAGTACCCAGCCTTGTTTTGAGATCCCCCGTGTCCCTGTTTGGATGAGCAGTGTGGAAATAGATAGATGACAGACAGTTGTTTCAGAGCGCAGCATCTGTCATCGTAAGTGAACCCTAACCAGGCCGAATCTGCATGAGTGGTACCTGCATCACTTAACATGCCAGGCGTGTTTTCAGGTACAGAAACTGTGGCAAGGTAGCTAACTGAATAATTAAAATAAACATCTGGCGATATTCTGAACCCAGGAATGCTGCCGACACAGTTAGTGGGTTTGTTAGAAATGCTCAATCTGCCAGACGTGTTGTTCATGTTATTAAAAATAATTTGTAAGCAAACATTTGCAAATGGCACCTCCCTGCTCAGTGCACAGTTACACCCTAGTGACTTCTGTGTATTTTGGAATCATCTCCATCAGTGACATCATTCATTTCACGAGAAGTCCCGGAATTGTTTTACTAAGGAAATTCATATTTGTGATATTTTGGTTCTTAATCACTGAGTTTATTTTAAATATATAATCGCGTGCGTCATTTACTTCAGAACCGTGTGATAAGGGGGAGCTTGTTTTGGTGCGAGAGTGGAGACGGGTTTGAAAACAGCCGGAGAGAAGAAAAACCCTTGGGGGGCAGAAACATGCAGGAGTTGGTAAGGGGCCCCGACTGACAGACTGGGGCATCTGGGTCAGGACCTGTGGACTGGAAACAGGTACACAGAAGCCAGTCCTCCATGAGTGATAATAAGGCAGAGGTGAGGTAAGAAATGTGCTAAACTGCACTTGTGTTCAACATCCCCCCCCCCCCCCCCCACACACACACACAAACACACACACACACATGCCAGCAAGTCAATGCATGTAAAACAATGCAATTGCTATGCATGCATAATTATCAGCTGGCTTTAAAATTAGCATAAACAAATAAGATGTTTAATCTTTTGTGCATAATATCAAGATGTTCGGCTATCCAAAAAACATTAACTGGAAAATGAGATCGTTATTATGCTCTTCTAGTTTGGCCCGGTGTGATGCGTACTGGTCTTTGGAAAGACCGGCAGGGTAGCATGGCTACTGGGCTTTTGTGGTCTTCCCTACATGTGGAATGGCACAAAAAAATGGCCCACTTCCATTCGGTCCAAAATATGATTAATAAGATTAAATGGGGGGCGGCACGGTGGCGCAGTGGGTAGCATTGCCGCCTCACACCTCTGGGACCGGGGTTCGAATCCGGCCCAGTTCCA
>JAODKL010000095.1:24868401-24894790 GCA_026780765.1 Petrocephalus schoutedeni | reverse complement strand
GGGGGGGGGGGGGGGGGGGGCTGGTGCCAGGGTGCCAGGTGGGTATGGTACTGATAGAGACACGCTCACCAGAGCAGCCTAACATGGATTAACTGGGACTATGCTACCCAATGCCGAATACTGCCTAACAAAGTGTATTATTCCATAACCAAGTTAGCCAGACTATAAAGGGAAATGTCATTAGGTCACACTGGCACACACGACGGAGCCTAACCTTAACCCTAACCCTAACCATGTTCATTAAAAATAGGTAATGACAACCTTAAGCTCAACCTAACCATAACCCCTCATTAGCCCAGCTGGCCTCAGGTCAGCAGTCTTCAGGCAATCTGGCAAAGTAAAGTTCCAGCATCATCTCCAGCATTCTCACAAATCCGAGGAAGCATTATCTGTGACAACTCACCTCGGACAGAAAGCCGAAGAGCCACTGCTGGCGAAGTCAGGAAAAGAAAAAGAAAAGTTTTGAAATATTTTTTAAAATGTTGAAAAATTACAATCCAGAGGGCGACAGACATTAGATAACGGACCTCACACGTAAGAGAAAACGCTCATTTTCCACAATGCCAGAAATGTGCTATTATAATTAGGACAGAACAAAAGAGGACTGGACAAAAAGGTAGTGAGTCCCATCCAGGGCAGGGTGGGGAGGCCCACTGGTCACTCTGCGGGCAGCACCTAGAGGGGGCCGGGCAGCTACAGCGGCTGGTCGCCTCAGCCGGCTGCCAGGCGGTAGCGGGGGCACACCGCGCCCATTTCTCTGCACGGGCTCTGCCGGCACCACGTCTATGCATAGAGCCGCGGGCCCGGTGAGCGAGTCGCGCGGATAATTCACATGGACACTCTGTAATGAAGTTACACGTCTCCCTGCGAAACGTTGCCGACTCTCTACACTCATATGGCTAAATGTTGGTTTAACTTGCTATTTTTAGGACACTTGCTATATTATCTCAGAGCCTACAGATGATGCCGAGTGATATCTAACAGGCGTGGAGAAGATCTTCACGGCCATGAGCAGTGCCAGGCGAAGCTCTCATGTAGGCCCAGGGAAGCTTCAAGCCGGATTTCACCAACGAGGACAATGCCCCCCCCCCCACCCCCTCCATGCTGCGTCCCCCCTCTAAAATAACAAGGCCGCTTGGCCGCAGCCAGCAGGCTCCTCGCCGCATCGACAACCCGACACCACTAAGTGGATCGTCTTAATCATTGAGGGGATGGGTGCAGGCGCGACCTGGGCCCTCCGCCAGACATCGGGGAGGGGGGGGTCAGCGCGGCATCTGTGCGTCTCTCAGGACAGACAGACAAATGGCAGTGCAATGAGGTGGAAGTTTCCGGAGCACAGAAACACGTCCATCCGTGCACGTCCATCCGTGTCCCCCCCCCCCCTCTGGGAACGAGTGCGGGCCGAATCGCAGAGTGGTCATTTCCTCGCCAGCTGGAACGGACGGAGGGGTGGGGGGGGGTGGAGTGGGGAGAGAGAGAGGGGACGCAGCCAGGCAGCCAGCAGTTTGGGGCTGTAATTAGCCCGTGGCGGGATCAGCAGCGGGACAGCGGCTAATAGAACACCTCATTACAGCCCCCCCCCTCCCCCCGCCCCCCCGGGCTCCCCAGGACTGGACCTCAAACATGGGCCCCAGGGTCTGGCGTGTAATTAGCAGCTCTCCATCACCAGAATTCTGGGAATTCTGGGATGGCGAGCACTGGCAGGGACATATCTGCCAGGGCCAGAACTGCTGATGCCGGGCTGAGCGCCACAATGCCCAAAATGGGCCCCGCCGGCCTGGCCCGGCATCCAGACCAGTACGCGGGCGTGCTGGAGGCGGAGGAGACGCACCAGCTTCAACATTTCAATCTCAGCACCCTCCTCACCCCGGCTGGGCAGTTGGCTCTTTTCCCATCATGCATCTGCTCCAGCCCAGCCAGCATGGCTCGCTATGGTCGGCTTGGCGCGACGCTAACCACGGGGAATCTTTGGCGATTTTTAAATGACTTTAAAATACGTGGGATATCCGTGCTGCCCTGCTCCGCCTCAGAGATTACGGCGTCCTGCTTTCCCATTATCCGCACGTTTGCGTGTCTAACTGGGCCGGTGCTGAGCATGTCTAATACTCTAATTAAAGTCACTGCGGGGATAATGGCGGCCTCGCCGTCTGCCGTTAGTCACACCTGGCGCGGGAGGTTCCTGCCACAGCCACGCCGCGTCGTGCCTGCCGAGTGGGCCGGCCGCCCGCCCGCCAGGCTCCAGGGAGAAGGCCCGGTCGGCACGGACTTGGCGAGTCTCCGGGGAGTGATTCCAATGGCATGGCTTCACACCGGTCGCTCTATTCTGGGACGTTCCCGATCCGGATGCTTGTCCACGCCTGAAGAATTGGAACAAATCCTCCCATTATCCCGACCTTTTGGTTCAAAAGCGGCTCAAATGAGGCAACAGAATGTTTCGGATGCTTCCGAAATGCATCGAAAATTCCCAGGCGGGGCTGGCTCTCTGAGTAAGCGATCACTGATCATCACGATCCCTCTGCACATTTCACACGTTTCATCATGATTATCTGGACTCACTCCTTCTATGGGAATGACTCTCTGCAAAGCGAAGGGTCACCTCCGTACCGCTTCTGTGTTCTGGTCCTGTTGGTCTGGAACGAGTATGCAAGCAGTTCTTGACTGACGTAAGTAAACTGCCCCACAGATCCTTGCCTTACTCAAAATTTTACCTAGACAGAGACATTCCATTCAAGGCGCCGCCACACACAAGCCAAAAATACACTAGCGATATGTATTAAAGAACACATTAAATCAAAGATAAAGCCACCTGATGTATAATGTTAAAAGAGCTCCAAATTGACAAATTTTCAGTGATTTTAGGGAACAAAACCAGTCTAGTCCAAAAATCTGACCACCAACCGCCCCCCCCCCCCCGACATGCCAGCAGCTCCCAGAGGGGTCCAATCGCAGAATCAGACACAGAAGCTCCAAAAGCGGTGCTGGGCCAGCTCAGCTTTAATTCCACCTCGCTCAGGCCAGCCCGACACCTACTTCATTTGCCCCGTTTCACTTGGAACATTTTAATTAGGTTACTTAAAATCCTCCCACTCGCAGCCCTTTTAGAAGTTGGCTTTTTTATTTTTAACATTATCTCTCTGTTCCTATAAGTCATCCTTTCCTTATCACAAAGTGCGTGCCGCTCTCTCTCTTAAAGAGGAATGGAGACGGCTAATTCCTCAGCCCCGCACCTTCCCAGGGAAATGCGTAAGCAGCCCCTGGCCATCGCGCCAGTTTCCGGTCGAGCGCGATTTGCTCAGGAACGTTCCGGCAGGAACCGCCGGCAGCTACGTCTGCCATTGCCACCGTAATGGAGACCGCTGTGGGTCTGAGGCCCGGCCACCCAGAAGAGAGCAGAGACAGGGGACGCTGGAGCGCCATGGGGTGTCGCCCTCCTCGTCGCCGCCGTTGCCACTTCTGACAGCTGGCTATGGGCCAGGTGCTGTCTGAGGCATGCTGCAATAAAAGAGCGACCCCCCCCCCCCAGCCCACCCACGCTCACCTGGAGAACAAAACACAGCAGAAACAAACACACGGCGTGCCGCGTGTTCAGGAAGACCCCGGGCGATTTGTGGCACGTCACACTTCCCGTTTTAAAAGGAAGTCAGGGGGGCTGGAGGTGCAAAGCGCCGCACAGCTGTGTTTCCCAAACATCCGCACAAATGTTAAGGGCTGAAAAGGATACCACAACAGCCCCCAGGGGGATCACCACTTACTCATCCAGGTAACACACCGGTCACCCAGGGCCAGCGGGGGGCAGATTTAAACTCAGGCTGGCTGAGCACCCCGCCAAATAGACAGCGGGGAACATTAGGAAGATGTTCACTGTGCCCGCGATGGCACCTCAGACCTGAAAGCACCATAACATCATAGGGCACAGTGACGAGACAGCCAGCTATTAGCCAACAGGCTGGCACAGTGCCACCAAAGTGTATATTCTAATCAAACATCCGGACCGCAAATATTTACAGGGGAAACAGATATTTTTTCTGCACTTCCTGGACACACCCGGAATCTGTTTAAACATTTTGCTGGCTAGGGTAATAATGCCAGCATTGTGTCTGTAATGAGCCTCCACAATTCCCCACTTCCACACACGTTACGTTCCATGGGATTAGAAACACGCAGGCTCGCACCTGTAATTTCATCAGAGACCTTGGTATGCCAAACCAGCAAAGTGGCTGAGCTGTCAGACAGCATCCATTAAAACACACAGCCAGAACTTCATTTCAATTGCTTGGAGGCAAGTCATTAATGGTGTAACACTGCTGAATTTATTAAACTGTAAAAAATGCCAGTTTACAGAAACTTCTGGTATATCCCTTAAGCGGTCCATCCTTGATTTCAAGAGCATGTTAGTGGAACGGATGGTCTCACACTGTGAAATTCAGATACCCCTGAAAGTAGTGAGGGGATACTAGGTTCTATGGAGGTTATGTTACCCTTACTGAGACCAATCCTGGTGATGACAGCCTTAAGGTGGCCGGATATTTCGAACAGGTCTGGACAAAACGGAATCAAACAGTGAGAACGATCTCATACTCAAGTTGGGGCTGCCACCATCTTTATTCCATGTCACACCACAATAATTTGCTCTTTACTAAAAGCCACAATTGGTTTAATAGTAGTGGCGGCACATATAGGGAAGCCAACAATGACACTCACAGTTACACGCTAACAAAGCAAACACTCTGCGGCAAACATCACACTGTGATGACATTTACTGTGTACAGAAATACAGTAATACACATATTAACACTATTTACAGATACATTGAGCAATGCAAAGCATGCTGGTAACCGCAAAATAAGTCCTGCTGACTAACCCTGTGGCATTACATTATGTCAGCCAATTGTGGACAATGGGTAGGACCAGAAAAAACAAAGAAATTCACGTTAGGGACCCGGTAGAGTCAGTGTGGCAAAAGGATTATCACCACAGTTATTACAGGCGATGCTAGCCTCAGTGAGGATAGCCCTGCCATTGATGACGTCTGCGATGATTGCCCAGCTGACATTACCCTCAGCGAGGATAGCCCTGCTGTTGATAACCTCTGCGATGATTTCTCAGCCAGCGCTAGTCTCAGTGAGGATAGCCCTGCTGTTGATAATCTCTGAAATGACTGCCCAGTCGACGCTAGCCTCAGTGAGGATAGACCTGTCGTTGATGACGTCTGCGATGATTGCCCAGCTGACATTAGCCTCAGCAAGGATAGCCCTGCTGTTGATAACCTCGGAGATGAATACCCAGCCAACGCTAGCCTCAGTGAGGATAGCCCTGCTGTGGACAACATCTGCAATGATTTCTCAACCAGCGCTAGTCTCAGTGAGGATAGCCCTGCCATTGATGACGTCTGAGATGATTGCCCAGCTGACGCCAGCCTCAGCGAGGATAGCCCTGCTGTTGATAACCTCTGCGATGATTGCCCAGCCGACGCCAGCCTCAGTGAGGATAGTCCTACCGTTGATAACCTCTGAGATGATTGCCCGGCTGACGTCAGCCTCAGTGAGGATAGCCCTGCCGTTGATAACCTCTGAGATGATTGCCCAGCTCACATTAGCCTCAGTGTGGATAGCTCTGCTGCTGATAACCTTGGTAATGATAGCCTTATTCTATGCTAGTATTCACAGTTTAATCAGCACAAAAAGCAATTAGACCAGAAGCAGACGAGGGAGGGGAGCGTGCAGCTCCAGCTATCACAGCCAAGGCACGCGGTTAAGGGAGCAAGGGGATCCATCTTAATTTCAAACACAGATGTGATGTGGACAGCCATATTTTAAAAAACTCCTACGCTACTATCACCGCTAACAGATTCCAGCAAAATGAGCCAGGAAGGCACCAGCACAGTGGGTTCCTTATCAGCCTGTAGGGGGAGCATTTGAGCACCTCCCCCAAAAGCTGCCTGACATAACCCGAGAGCACATATGAACACCTCTGCCCCGCGTTCGAGGGCATCAGAATACCCTCCATTAAATGCGCGTTACGCTCAAATGAGACCACTGTGGGGTATCTCATGACTGCTCACCCTCGAGTGCACTGACTGGGCTGGGGAACAGGAACCTGGATCGGACCCTATCCCCTACCACCTCCAGAGGTGGATGTCATTCACCACAATGCAGACCTGTGTCACGGGAGCACAGAGGCTGTGCTCGTCTAGGCAATGTGACCGAAACGCGTGCCGCCATTGGCCAGAGGTTCCGGCACCCTCTCCTGAGTGAGGGGGCCAGGTGCTGGAGCGTTTTACATCTTAGGAAAGGCTGCCGACCCACAAGCTCCCGAAATCAGCGGCTGGCAGGGAGGGAGCGGCGGCCAGTGGCTGCGTCAGCACGCGGCGGGACGGCGCATGCGGTGCTGTCAGAGCGGCGGCCGCGAGCCCTAAATAGCTGCAGACGCCTGGCGGATTCTCACCGGGGGGAGGGGCCATCAGTAGGGGGGGGCAGTGGCATCGCCGCTAATGAACACAACAGTCGCTATCATCATTACTGTAATGACTCTTTTACTCTCATTACCGCAATTCGCTGTTTTGTCATTTATTTTTCAACGGCGAGCTCTTTTTTTTTTCCCCCTTTTGTTTTGTTTTTTTTTTTTTTTAAATAAATATGTCTAATAATTACTGAAAACCCTGGGAGTCTAATTGGTCTGAAGTTTAAATAATGCAGATTGCAGCGAGCGCTGTGACAGATCCACCAGCGAGGACGCGGCAACAGCAAAGCGGCCCCCCACCTCAGACTGAGACAGGAGTGACACTATACCGATACAGACAGTGCTGCAGGAATATCAGGTGGCACTTAAAGAAAACATGTCTCTGGTAACAAATGGGCATGAAAAATCATTTCTATAAATCTACAATGGACCCAGTCTGGTCAGCACTTGGATCACAGAGAAACATGTAGTGGGGGGAGTGAAGGCATTTTGGTGCTCCCACCAAGTCGAAGTACCAAAAGGCCCCCGGCCGATCCTGTCTCCTGCCCTGCCTCGTGGCTCTGTCCAGGCTCCCCGGGCTGGGAGGGGGTTCGCCTACAGTGTCCACATGGCTGTACTTTTCCGCGTGCCACCGTGAGTCAGCTGCTCCGGGAGCGAAGAGCGAAGTGCGGCGATGACTCTGCATTCGCCAAACCGTTATGTTTTTGGGAGACTACTTAAAAAAAAAAAAAAAGATTGCATTCAGCTGGAACTTGTCTGGAAATATTTTCCAGAGAATAGCTGGAGCCGCACAAAAAAGCCTCCCTATGGATCTGTTACAGCAGCACAAAGAAACCTGGAAAATTCGCATTGGTGACTCCAAACAAGTGTTTATAAAATAAACATAAAAACACAACAATAGCATATTGTTTCGAGCTGTGCGCCTCTGCGTCGTAAACAGGGCATGCCGGAGACTCCCTCATCGCCGGCTGCTCTCTCAGGCCCCGTTAAAGTCAGCGTGAGCGCATTGCTCCACCGGAGAGGGGCCCGGCCCTTTGCCCGCCCTCCCAGAATCGCACGCTTGCCTCAAAGGGGCCTTTTCAGCCAGCTTTAGGCAAGGCACAGAGCCGCTCTTTGTAGACTGTACGCGCAGGAGTGCGAGATCCAGGTGCCAGGAGCCTTCCTGACCATCAGCCATCTCTGCTTGTGTCAGGAGGAGAGTACTTTACAATCTCCGTGTGTGCTCCTGAACTCATAATAAATAATTACACCCATTCATCTCCCATAACTGCTCACAGTGATCCAGAAGCCTATCCCAGGATACATAGGGCACCAGGCTGGGGGGCACCCTGGATGGGATGGCAGACCATCACCGGACACAGACAGCGTTTGAGAAACTTAGAGACACGGATTCGCCTAACTGCGTGTCTTTGGACTGCCAAAGAATACTTGAGAACCAGGATGAAACCCGCACATCATCTGGAGAATACACACACGCACACACACACGCGCACACACACACACACAGTGGATGTGGATTCAAACCCCCAATCCCAGGAAGTGTGAGCCAGCAGTGCCGTCCACTGAGCCAAATGCGACCGACGGCAGCCACGTCCGAGCCGGGCGGCAGGAAGCCCCTCCAGTCTCACCATTAACTAGCGCCATTTTCCCTTAAATGCCCTAACCTCAGTAGCTGGACGTCGAAACCCGCAATGCCGTAGCAGAGACGCCCGATCATTACTGCGCAGCTCGACTTGCGCGCGGTTTTAAGGGAGACGAGGTTAGCAGCGACCGCGGCCCCGGTCTCATTTACGGGCCGAGAAGCCGCACAAGGGCACTTTCAGCTTCATCCTACTGGAAGGGCGAAATAATAAGGGAAAAGGAGCGGAGCTGGCAGCTTTAATCAGCACACCACTCACTTCATCACCTACCATGTCCTTGGATTAGCAGAAGACGCCTCCAGGAATGAAACCTTTATTTAAGATGGACCTACTGACTGGGCTTTCTACAGAAACGGGCACCGGCCAGCAGTGCCCTTTACAGGCCACACGTCTCCAAAACCCCAAATTACCCCTAAATCTCCACTGCAGCTCCCAGAGACACCCCCCTGGCGCCCCATACCCCGGTGGCTAACCTCGTGGCAGCCCTTAATACTACCTCAGGCCCTGCCAAAGCCCCACCCAGCCCACCTGGGCCCCCCCAAGACACTGACCAGCTGTAATATACCATTGCAGCAGTCATTCTCAACTGGTCTAATCTAAGCTAACCAGTAGGGTTCAAATCAAATCGCGATTCTTTCTCTGACGATCCAAAATTGATTCATGCATTCCAAAAGAAATCGATTCATATTTTTCAACTAACGTAATGGCACTAGTTTACTTTTTCCCCCGACAGGAGCTCAGCTCGTCGATCCTATAGATGGCACAATGTCGAAATCTGGCCAGATAGACCTCCTTCACGTGAGCATGGGAAATGTAGTCAGTATGCGTAATGTAGGGACTGCGTGCGAGCGATGGATAGCATTATGGAAAAAGCAATTCAGCCTGTCCCCTTTTCATTTGAGGCGAGTGCTTGGGCACATTTCAGCTTTTACAATTCAGATGAGAAAAAGGAGCTTGATAAGAGGCATGGGATATGCAGGCACCGCAAAGGGCAAGGATTTTGGAAACACGTCAAACATGCAGACTCACATGACCCGCCACCATTCACAGATGCAGACGAACATCCACCCAAAGTAACAAAAAATCCCAGCAAATCAGCGCACTCTGCGTCAATGTTCTGCTTTTCCAGGCGAATCGATTTTGAATCGAATCATGAGATTTTCCAAATCATGAATCCTCTATTAACCAGCATTCCCTGGGTCTGTAATGCGCAACCCACATTTTTAGGGGGAGATATTGGTGATGATAAATGTAGTCGATCGGGAGGGGTGGCAACGGTAAAAGTTGCCAACCAGGTGGGTGGGTGGGGGTGGTGGGGGGTGGTACATTTGTTTTTAACCCACACACTCTGTGGCTCACTGAAAATGGCCGCGACCCACAAGTTAAGAAACACTGCTTTGGAGGACGAACGTACGGACGGATGGATGGATGGATGGAAGGAAGGAAGGAAGGATGGATGGATGGATGTCGTGTTAAATAAGATGAGGACTAACTGTATGGACAATAAGGGTCCAGCTCACACTGAATATGCAACCTGCTCTGCCAGGCAGTAAGAACACGAGATGCTAAATTGAGCACGAAGCCAGGGGCTATTAACATGGTGACACAGACGGCCGTCAGCGAGGCGAGGTCACCCCGCACTGATCAGGACTTGCCAGCGGCTGCCTAAGTAGCCTAAGAACCCAGGGGGATTGCAGGGGATTACGCCGGGGATTTAAGTAGATGTCGGATTTAAGGATAAAACACAAAATCAAATCTGCAGCCCCCCTTCCCGGTGTCATGGCACACGTGCCCGTCGAGAGAAACAATGCTGGCAGACGACCCCGCGTTACGCACAGGGGTCAGGGTGCCTTGTGGGGCGCCGGCCGGCCGGACGGAGGAACACCTGTCAGATAGGTGCCCCCGGGCCAGAACGAGGTCCACTGCAGTCTGTCCACTCTGCAGAGATGTTCCCAACAGGGACAAGGGAAATACAGAGAGAAGGGAAAAAAAACAGGATTACAGCCAGAGCTGAGGAAGATGAGGAAGGGCATCCGTGACAAGGAGGAAGAGCAGCGGGTGGGAGAGCTAGCGTGACCGTCTGGAGGCGTCTCCATACGAGAGAAGGGCAGGGCTAAAATGAGTCCTAAATAAGTCCCCGCTCGATGGGACAAGGCAGCCGCTGCCACGCACTTTGGAAACTTTCACGTCCCTCGCTGGAGATTTGGAAATAAGCACCCCGCAGAAGAATTCAAGAAATGCTTATCCTAGTCAGGGCAGGGTAATCCACCTAGCCCACGTCGCTAACCCCAACACAGGATTCCCAGCGGGGTGGTGGGGTGGGGGCAGCTTTCTTGTTGAGGACAACAGAGTGTCTCTCCCCACAATGGCCACAAATGGCTGCTTCCCGGAGTAATGCAGATATCTGAAGGAAGACGAAGCAGCCTCTTTCCACATTTCCCTGGGTCCACACCCTTGAGTCTGACCCTCACCCATCTGTCTGGAACAGAAAGAGGCAGTGTTTTGGTAATGTAAACACTGAGCAGTGGGGCTTGTATGTCTAACAGGCCGCCCCCTCCCACCTGCACGGCCCCCCCAGCAGGCCAGGCCCACAGCGCCACGCCGCATTTATTTACATTCGACGCGGCCGAGCGGAGAGCAGACAGCAGGGGCCATTCACGCTGAGGCGCCGCGTGACGCACACGGAGGGCCTCTGAGAGACCCTGTCAGGGGGGAAGGCCCGACTCGGGGGGAGTGACGGGGTCCTGGGAATCTCTCTGGGCTCTCGAGCTGTACCTTTACGAGAGAAACGCGGACTCCCGTTAAGCTTACACTTTGTGACATTTATAAAAGGCGTGAGGCAGACTTGCATCGTAAACGCAGCATAAAGTCCCGGGCAGCGCGGGTGCAGCATTTAGGCATGGCGTGCGGGAGAAACTGCACCCCTCCCCTGTGGCCCGGCTCACACCAGCCAGCTGTTTAGCACCCCCCAAATCACCACAAGGGACCTGGGAAAAAAAAGAATAAACAAACACCCCCCCCCCCCCCAAAGACGTACAGGGCAAGTGGGAGAGCATCTGTGAACCGCTTCACTGATGTCATGTACGTGTGTCCCGGTGAGCAAGAGCGGACCTTTACGGAACCCCACCTCACTCACGTCATGACGTGGAGGATGGGGGCGGGGCCTAATCGCGGCTCTGACCGCGACTGAGTTAGGGTCAGCCACCAACAGCCGGCAACATGACGGTGGTCAGGGGGCCGTTGGGGGGGAACAGCAGCTGAAATTAGTCACGGCCGAGGGAGCCGTGAGAAGCGCGTGTGCACCCGCCCCGTGGAAATCAGCAAATAATGCTGTAAATCACACTGACGTGCCTTGGCTCTTACACGGGCACACAGTCGCTCCCCCCGCCCACAACCCTCCCAGCAGCTCAACTATACATCATGCATATGAGAGCAAGCCTCCTCTCCCCGCTGATGAAGAATGGAATCAGTCCCTTTCTAAGGAAGAAGCCATTTGTCCATCCTTGTCAAACGCTGCACAGTTTTTTCTAGAAAATTCCAGTGTGAAAGTTTAGCAGAGTAATTAACTGCCGCAGTTAGACGCATGCACGCACAAACG
Organism: Petrocephalus schoutedeni; assembly: GCA_026780765.1. Taxonomy (NCBI): domain Eukaryota; kingdom Metazoa; phylum Chordata; class Actinopteri; order Osteoglossiformes; family Mormyridae; genus Petrocephalus; species Petrocephalus schoutedeni. The sequence continues at coordinate 24,883,093 of JAODKL010000095.1, read as the reverse complement.
CACGCACACACACACACACACACACATTTACAGGAGCGTAGCTAAAGATACTTAGGTGAAGTATGGCAGCCTATTGTAATAAAGCGAGTGATTCTCCCTCCAAGGACGTGAACCTGAAACTCTTCGTTAAGACCCGTGTTGCGTAACGAAAACGGTCCCTCATTACGACCCATTTATATCTATAAAAAGTGAAAAACAAAAAAAAAAAATCGCTAATGCCACAGATGCACGAGTGCTGGATATCGCCCATTACTGCATTAACGCTCTGAAGACCCCCCTTCGGAATGTGGATGTTTATAGAGAGCGTCCTCTCGTTTACTTTCCGCATAAGCTTTTTCTGCGCTGCCCTACAGCGTTAATATTGCACGTATTTAATCATTTGGCTCGCCTCAGAGCCAGACCCGAAAGGCTCACGCTGTGCCCTGTTCCTATGTGAACCCCCCTGTGAACCACTAGTAATGGTGGTACCGTCTCAGAGAAGTATGTGAAGAGGCATGATCCATTGCAGGCTCTGAGGAAAACATTCTCAGCTTAACACAGGACTCGTCTTGGGGTCCATGCCGGCCAGAATACCGAATTCTGCCTTCCTGTAAGGGCAGATAAGCCGACCTTTTCTGAAGCTGTAAATCATGTGAAGTCAATTCCATGCCCCCCCTAGCTGCCTCTGACACTAGTCACACAATATTTATCCATCAATCATCACTTTATCCATTTAATCTTATAGCACAGACCTGAATGCACCTTTCAAGCTACATGTTATAGTCCCGTTTGTTGTTTTAAAACCTTGACTGAGGGAATTGTGCGAATTTCACTATATTTCTACTTTTGTACTTGGTCTGCACTGGAACCAGACAATCAAGCACCAAGAACACTAAACACCTGGTGCTCAGGTGTGCCCTGAGCTGGGAGAGAGCAAAAAAAGTGGACGTTCCTGAGGAGTGGGTTAAGAGACACTGGATTAAGGGATGCTGTGAGCAGACCGGCCCCATCTCAGAGTGTTGCTACAGACAGTGAACGCCAGAGCCGGCTGAGGGTCGGTGGGTCTCTAGCAGCCAGAACAGGCTGCCGCCCCCCCCGTGTACTTTACCAAAGCCGGAGACGTTCAGAACTTCACTGAGTGGCCATTGACCATGAAGGTGATTCTAGATGCACTTCAGAAGGATGCCAGCCAAGCAGGAAAGCGATTTCTTAAAAGGAAAAAAAAAAAAACACAAGGAACGCCGAAATAGTAAACAATGTTTATCTGTTCTGCCCCAGCAGCAAAGCCAAGAGGAACCGGGCTCATTTTTCTCCATGAAGAGAGAAATGAAATGTTAACTGCTAGTTGCCGGCTTGATGCTTTTCAATTTTGTTGCTAAAACAAGCTTCGGTTCCCTCGTCAGCTGTTTTGGGCTTGGACTCCGTCGATGGCGAGCAGACGCGCAGATCAGGGCGGACGGAGGAACACCCACCAAGAAATCGGAGTGAGATTCGGGAAGGCGGCCCCGTCGTGGCCAATGGGAATGCTCGGCCTTCTGGGAGATTTTTGGGGATTTGCTCAGCTTTGCGTTTATCCTGTCGCGCGTATAGATCGGGGCTCTGTGGCTACTGTGGCTCCCTGACCTCTCGGGGTGTGTGTGTAACCAAGCTCTACATAGCCACCAACTCCGACAGCCAAGGCAGAGGACACACATGCGTTCAAAAAAAAAAAAAAAAAATGATTAAAAAAAAAAAAAAAGAGAGAAGCACGAGAAGCTGGAGAGACACATCCTTCAGAGCCCAACCTGACCCAGAGCCCCAGTACTCCTCTGGGGCACCATGACCAGATTAAGATACTTCAGCATTCTCAAGGAATCCGCTGGAATCGCACGCTGAATTCGGGCCATATCGTGTCGAGAAAACAAAAAAAAGGCCAAGTACGCAGCACTTTGCCCCGGGGCGTGGTGGCCCGTCAGCGCCAGGCGCAGGCCGCCCCCCCCCCGCACATGTTTAAGGTTTGATTCGTCTTACGGGGCGGTACCTGCATCCCGGCGTCATGATCATCCATCATCTGCCAGAGCTCCACCGTGACACGCCTTTATAGCAGGGCAGAGCCCCGTGTTTAAACACTGAAGTGCGACCCCCCCGGATCACTCAGGAATGGGGGGGGTGGTGGTAAAGGCAGATCACCTTCCTTCCCCCCCCCCCCCCCCACAGATTTTATGTCAATGTCTTTAAATAAGCCCCGCTTTGATCCTGGCCCTTAAAGACGGCCGATTGAACGGCCATTACCTCCCCGGCTTTGCGGTGTCAGGTTACCTCACGCGTGCCGCCCCTTGTAGCCATGGCGATTCAGTTAAAAACTGCCCCCCCACAATCTTTCCCTGTCAGCCTGTCACTGGGTCTGATCGCCAAAGAACGACGAGAGCAAATTACTAACAAATCATCCATGGTGGGGAAAGAAAAACAAAAAAAGAGAGACCTCACGCTGATGCTCTCAGATAGGAAGTGACTCCGTTTGGACACCACCTGAACCACATCTGAACAATTTCACCACTTACAGGCCTTGGGGTGACACTCCATACGTTTCATTAGCCTCCCAGGGATTCAGTTATGGGGTCGGTTATGGTGTCTGTGGGACAGTATCATCAGCCTCCGTCTGTAGTAAAAGATCACAGCCGCGCTGTGTGTGCCCAGCTGACCTCCCATTTACTGCCTGCCAAAGCCCTCTCACAGAGACGACCATAGCAGTTACTTCCTCGGGGGCTCGAAAGGCCACGGGCACGAAATGAGCGCATTTCAAATAAAACACTATTTTGTTTCATTTAACCTTCAGCCCATTGGTGTTTTCCTTTGTCAGCCAAACCTAAAAAGCACTTTGTCCAGAACCGCCTGTCAAACAGCACTGGGCTTTTGTATTGATTTGCTTTAAAATAAAACTATTTTAATGGGCGCAAGTATATGCGAAATACACCTCACTTTCTGAAAGACAATCTTTAAAAAAAGAATGCCAAAAAGACTCAACTTTATATGTGTGCAAACCAGTTTTATTCAACACTGAGGAATATGATACTGGCTAGATTAGGAAACAAGCACCAAGCACCACAGGGCCAGTGGTTATTAAACAGTAACTAGTCGCTCCACTGAAAGACTGTGGTTTACGTTACGTTTAAAAAAATAAATAAAAAGTAACGGGATCACACATCCCCAAGTCCTGAGATAACCGAGGTCTAGTTTAAAGGAGATAAATCAGTGTCAGACGCTGATGCTGTGGCACTAAAAGTTACATTATCTTATCTGTACGTCCTATGTCGTACTGCACATTATCATTGTCTTAGACTACATGCTGTATGTTTGCACCATGGCCCTGAATACACGCAATTTCGGCTCCGTACTTGGATGACATCAAAAAACAACTTCAGTCTCTTCTAGGGGCGCAACTTCGTCTCCAGCTGCAACCCGCAGTACAAATCTGATAATTTAGTCCCCCAGGCACCATTATAGGGGATGCACACAACAGATCACATGTATACTAATTTCGTCTTGTGGCACTTGATGCGGTTTTGCTGTTACAATTTCTGTCGTTTCTGTCAGCCGGAGTGAGTTTAAAAATCACTAATAATATTAAGAGCACATCTGTGCGGCCCCCAACACAGATGTTGTATGGGGCACTTTCCCTGCTTAACCAAGCTGGCACCTTTTCGGAAGTTGTCCGCCACTTACATCCACATTTTCCGGCGTGTTTTAATGAGCACAAATCGAATTTTTAAAGATGATCAATTTCACAAAAATGCTGACAATAACTTCCATGGTTGTCTGGTGAAAACGAAAAATAAATGCTTCCCAATCGTGTTGCGTTCGCTGGAGACCACGTATTTCTCTCCGGCTGGGGCAGCGAGGCGCACCGCGGCTCCGGCGGAGCAGACCGGCGTTTATGCGGAGCCCGGCTGCGGTCGGCACCGCTTTCATCCCGTCAGTGTATACGGTAAAAAAAAAAGCACAGCCAGACCGCGGCGGGGGAGACGCACCGTACCGACCGGGTCCGGGGAAGGCAGGGGGCATGGTCCCAGCCCAAACCCCAAATGAGGCAGGAGATCGCAGAAGGAGCGGCTGGTTAAAACGACTGGAACTTACCGATCCCAGCCATACAAACTGTGGCTACATTTGGCAAGACCGGATACGCGATCGATACATTCAGCCGGCGTGGGAAATCACGGGGATACAAATGGGATAAAAACGTAACGCTAGCGAAAAGCAGGACGCGGCGCTCACATTTACCCCGGGAGGGAGAAGCACACGCCGCGGCCGGCTGGCACCTTACCGGCTGCTGTCCGCGCCGATCGCTCCCCTTTCCCGGCGGCAGCGGGCGATGCTGCCCGCCTTTCAGTGAGTCTCCGGCAACGTTGCCGGCGCCCGCGGCTCCCCGCTTCTCCCGCACGCTGGAGCCGGCGCTGGCCGCTCCCTCGCCCGGGTCCAGGCTGCTGAAGTTCCAGACGATGAGCGTCTGAAGCAGCAGCACGGTGAGGGCAGCGATCAGGGCTGAGCGGGAGCGCCGGGCCAGCCTGCGAGCGCACGAAGCGCCCACCATGTTCGCACTGAAGCACGGCCGGCTGTGTGCGGCTGTGTGGCGAGCGGAGAGGGATGATCGGGCTGGATGAGGTTGGCTGGAGAGAGACGGGGACGCCGGGAGGAGAGGCAGAGCCCCCGTGTGGCAGAGCGCGGCAGGCGGCTCGGCGCATTCCTGCACGGTCCGAATGGGCGCCCGGGCCACTCAAACCCGGGCGGCTTTTACCGTAAAGACACGCAGGGCTGCTGCATTTCTTTAATTCCCGCCTGGAAGTAAGGGGTTGAAGCGTTTACAGTTCTTTTAAACTATAATGATTTTACATTGAATATTAGGAATATAATGAAAAGTATAAAACGCCGTTAAAAATGGTGGAAGACGCAGATACGATTTTTATTTGATTTAAAGAAGTTAAAGCAGAATAATAATGTCACTGGTTAGTCTAGGAGGATGCTGGACTGACCGAATCAGCTTATGGTTTCCATTAAGCTGTATGCTGAACTTTCAGATACTCATGTAAATCAATGGGGTGAATGTTAATTGCTATTGACTAATCTGTGGAAATCAACATGACTAGACAACTTTTCTTCATAAAGAAAAATTCATTAAAAGTTTTATGTGAGCTCTGTGGGCCTTCTTTCCTGTGATAGATCCCCCTGCTTCATACGCAGTCACAGTCATGGGGCAATGTTAACACGGAAAACAAAGAATGCCATTAACTACCCAGCATTATTCACCAAAGATCACAGTCTCACCTCTGACTCATTAAGGATGGGGTCATGATCTTCTGTAACCACAGCCTGCCAGTTCAAATCCCAGGAAGACACTTGCTGTAGTGCCTTTGAACAAGATATTCAACACGAATCACCCCAGCAATACAGGAGCTATGAAAACAGAGACATCCGAGTGGTACTCAACCACAAAGCCAGCTATTCCTAGTAGGAATGTTTTTGTACAGACCACTCGCATTGCAGTTTGGACTCAAACAGGAAATTGGTAATTTTATCTGAAGCCCTGATTCTTATCATAAATGATTCTTATCATAACTGGCTGCGCTGTATAGGGGGCGAAGCCACTGATCATGCCATGGAAAGGAGCCACAGGCTATTTTCATGAGTGGGATAAAGATGCTGCAACACTAGGCTCAAGGTGCGAAGCTCACCCCAAAGACCTCAGATCCCACCCCTACTCCTTGTTTTGTGGGTTACCTCCAGGTACTCCAGTCTCTTTAATTTCCAATTGGTGCAGGCAATATACAAGCGCCCTTTTGTCTATGTGATTTTGTGTCTATGCCCTGTGATGGACCGGCCTCCCATCCAAGATGCCCTTCTGCCTTGTTTTGTTTGCTTCCTGGGGTGGGCCGCAGGTTCCCTGTGGCCGTGCACTGGATTAAGCAGGTGGAAGATGATGTGGGATGATGTGAAAACACGTGTGAAAAATGCTGGTATCTTAGCAAAATGAGGACCATGACTCCCGCGTTTGGCAACAAAGCCCGGCCATGATTAAGCGACATTCTGATTTGGCTCCTTCACGCTCTCCATCCAGCTGTCGGGGGTAATGAGCCCCATTACTCTACGCGGGAAGAGCCTCACTAGACGGCGACGGCTGCGAGATCAGGGCCATCTTGCCAGGCTGACGGGATTCCGCGGTGTCAGGCTACCTCTCTCAAGGGGCTCTCTGCCGTCCTCACGGGCCAGGGGAAAGAAACAAACTCAGCTTCAAGGTCTCGGAACCCTCAGCGTTACTCTGCTGCACATGCAGGTTATTGTACTAAAAGATACCGCACATGCTCCAATAAACACCGAGTCCCTTATTGTCGCCAGTCTCTAATAAGCACCAGGCTTCAGAGGGGACGCGGCCAAATAGTAGCTGGTCTCTAACAGTAGCCGGGTCTTTGATATTTGCCTACTAGTGTACATTGTAAGCATCTGTATCTTTATTGACGTGTGTAATAATCTGTGTAATAATCACATTTTTATCACAACGTAACACACCTGTAAGGAAAAAAGAAAAAAACAATGATAACTTTACAAAAAACACATTCTTGCAAAGTTTTTTGCAAGAACATCAAAACGACAGCTAGCCGATGCAGAAAGTTGATGCCATGGCAAATGACCCCACCATGAATCTGTCGAATAACAGCTCCACTTAAAAAGCCACCAGTCTAGCTACGTCAGAAGACAATTTAGAAGTGACTTAGCCTGTTCTGCGGCAGGTTGCATAATGCATCAGTGTTTACCGTTTGTATATCAGCAAATAGCATGCACAGACAACAGCTACTCCACCTCAGGGAAAAAAGGGTCCCAAATTATAATGCTGACTAATAACACTGACACGCGCAAAAAAATATTGCATTCTCAAAGTTTTTGTTAATAATGGCCGGTCTCTAATAGCAGCTGGTCTCTATTAAGTGCTGGTAGCCGAGGCTAGTTTTGCAAATAAACGCCCGGGGCCTCTATTGGAGTATATATGGTACTTAACTAATTAGCAAGGATTGATACTTGCCAGGAGACAAATACACTTGATTTGGATATTTTCCTGTCATTTATGACCACAGTGAAATTTTACTTACACTTTTAGGCAAAGCGACATATATTGTTTTGTGAAACCAGGGTCAGACAGCCCCTGGGACAGCTGGAGGTTAAGGGGGCTTGCTTAAAGGCAGAATAGAGACACCGCTCTGCTGACCTTGGGATTCAACCCAGCAAACTTCTGGTCACTGGCACAGCATCCAAACCCACTGAGCAACACAGCACTCGGATGAAATGTAGACCATCACTGGCAAACCACATACATGGATAACTTTAGTATTATGATGACTACAGCAGGATATACCGCTTTTGATTCCTTTACGGACTCACTATTTTGGCTGCTGCATCAACAAACAGAAACTGTGGACAAACCAGTCTAGCCGTCGGAAAAGTTAGTCAGAGACTCGCGGCGGGCTGATGTAGCAACGAAGGCAGCAGCATGATTAATGAGGCGGCATGTCTGCGGGCCACCTGCATCCTTGTGGTAGGGCCGCGCATGCCCTGCGCACTGAGCGGACGCCGATCCGCCCGCCCATGTTCGCCTGCTCTGTTTGCAGCGATGGAAACGGAGCACAGATGAATCGGCTGTCATTAACCGGCTGCATTACTCCCTACAGCGGCTTCGCGACTGGACCCGCAAATTGGCCGCACGTCCTTCACTGCCCGATGAATGATGTAATGGGAGCAGATAACTCTGTCAGTGGAACGCGAAGACGCTTCGCTTGTGATGTACCTGCAGCTAGCAAAGCCCACACAGCACGGGGGAGTCTCAAAGGCATGACGGATGCTGCCGTCGGCTTTTCACCCTAAGCCTCCTCCTTTGGTATGACATATTTTTCCTTACCCAAAGTGACAGGCATTGCTGTCCGCCACTACAGACTCATCAAGCTGTCCACCTGTGGGAAAAGTCATTTTTGGGTGACAAACCAAGGCCAAATGCACTGCCATGGCCTTTAAAGGGGTATTTAAAAAAGGTTATTGGTATCCAGAATGTATTTTCCATGCAAGTTTTCTGGATTGCAATGTTTTTTTATTTTGTTATGGTTTTGTATAAATATATATTTATAGCTTGCAATAAATGTAATAGAGCTCCAAAGACCTTATAAGCTTTATAACTTAAACTATTAAGGAAATAAAGATTTGCAAAACCTGATCTCATGATTGAAGAATAACCCATTTATGATTTCAGTGTTTTACATTATTTCCATCCAGTCCAGGTCAAGTCAGGTTGGGGCACATGAACTGGTACAGCATGTTGCTGCACCACCACACGACAAAGCACCTGAGGAGCCTGGTCGGCGACCCCCCAGGGTGACATGTGGTCCAGTCCCACCCTCCGGAAGTGGCTGTCTATTTGCCGCAGCCCAGTTATGTGGGTGTCCCCTTGGCCTGGTCCAGGCCAAGCGATGAGGATCCTGCGAGCTGGATCACTCTCAGGGAATCGCGCCACATGGCCATATTGCCATAACTGATGCTCCCTCACAATGCAGGTAATGTGCCTCATTCAGGACTCCCTGAGCAACTGATCGTTCGACGCAAAGTCAAACCAGCGGTACCCAAGGATTGTCAGAAGAGACACAGTACCAAAGAAGCCCAGTCCTCGTCTCAGGTCACTGGAAAGTGCCCATGTCTCACAGCCATACAGCGAATGAGGGAATACCAGGGCTCGTAAATAACACAAATGTAGCTGTGAGCCTCAAAAGGTATTTATTGCAGACTAGTTCTCAAATAACACACACCTGGTCAGTGCCTCTGTCCAGCACACTCCAGAGGTAAAGGTAAACTTTGCACATTGACCTCTGTACACTGTAAAGAAATATGCAATCACTGTCAGATATATCAGATTATTCATAAGCACATCTCCAGTACAGAGTTACAGTGTTATCAGACAGTAACATGCTTTATTTTGGGGTGTGTATATGATCCATAGTTTAAACCTTCCATTCTCAACTTATCATAATTTAAAAAGATTTAAAAAAAAAAACTATACAGTATATGTATGTTCCAGATACTAGAAACTGGTACTCTTGATTGTTATTGGTTGAGAACTGTTTGCTGGGAGATTGGAACTTTGGACAGTTTTAGAGGAGCACAAGCAAATGAGGTGGGCGTGGCAATCTCCAATGTGATCTTACACGTAGTTACATGTTACAAGGGCAGAGTTACGTCTTCCAAGGCCGTGTTTCCCAATCCGGCCCTCAGGGACCCACAGACGAACCATATTTTTGCTCCCTCCCCTCTGCCTGCTAGACAGTCCACATTTTTGCTCCCAGGAGCTGGGAGAGAGCAAAAACATCGGTGGGCTGTCTGCGTGTCCCTGGGGACCAGATTGGGAAATGCTGTTCTTAGGCATCTTCCTTCTCAGTTAACACGCTGTCAAGCCTCTGCTGTATCTTAAAGCCGAGAGCTGGACCTGTAGTGACCTCCCGTCGCGTCCTGATCCAGGGGCTCATATAAAACCGCTCTAAGTAAAATTAATGACAACTGAAAATAATGGTGCTACAACAACAGCTTTGCTCTGCCTGGGATACCCCGGCAGGAAATATAATAGATTTATCAGAAGGATCTGTCAGCATCAAGCTCTGCTTACACAAATCATTGTGATCTCAGGTCCAAATGCTGCCCAACCCCATTCCCCGACATGTGACAAAATGAGACACATGGAGATCCAGCAGGGCCCAGCAGAAGGGATGAAGAATCCCTAAAATGTGAGGAATAGAGATCTACAGCAGTGTTTCACAACCCAGTTCTTGGGGACCCACAGAGGGAGCAAAAATGTGGACTGTCTGGCAGGGAGCTTGGAGGGAGCGAAAACATGGACATGGTGGGCCTGATGATGGCAACAGTTCTGGGGTACAAGCTGTTTCTCAGTCTGGCTGAGCAGGCATGTCTGGTCCTGTGTCTTTTATCAGATGGCAAAAGATTGAACAGACCATATCTGGGACGAGACCATTCCTGGGCTTATCGTTTCACTGAGGAAACTTCCCCACAGGGCAGAGCGAGGCTCCTCGGCAGGGCTAGAGATATCCGTCCCATCCCAGCAGGGCTGCTCCCGGGCCCCAGCAGGATGCTGTCCGTGCCGGCGGCTCACCGAGACGGCTTAGATGATGCATGTGTATGTCACAAGGTCGCAGGCAAAACAGGAATCGTCGGTATCTAGGAAAAAAAAAGACATCATGACTGGAGTACAAAAGGTTAGACGAGCCTACCGAGGAAGGAGTGCGGGGGGTCTCCACACCTGAGTTTTTGTAGATACCGTGATGTTTTCCCATCCTTTTCCTCCCCGATGACTAACGACACAATTCACATCAGAACACTGTTTCTTCTCCTGTGGGTTTGACTCCTAAGAGCGAAAGTGAAACATAACTGTGGTAATTGCCCTGGAAAGATTTTATCTCCCACAGAGTAGCCTTTCGAAATAGCCAGGAACTCTGGGTAACTTCATGAACTCAAAGACAAACATTTACAGTCAACCGGGGTTTTGGATGATCTCATCCATTTGTGACTCTTCTCCTTTCTTATATAAAAACACCTTCTATCAAACTACGCTAAACTAAATGTCATGTTCGATCTGCATCAGTTACATAATAAACCTAACACACATTATTCCAACTATAATCAAGTGCAAGGTAATACTTTACTTCAGCAATACTGTTAAATACCGTATACATGTACTAGCATTTTATTGTTTATATAATTGAACTTTTTCTGCTAGCATACAGTGTAGCTGACAGGTGAGTATTAGTCTCAGTCCCACTGATCTCCCTATCTGCATTGGGCTCCCAGTTCTAATGGAGAGCTTAGCTAACAGGATCCGGGTTATGTATCCTGTAGGGATACTATTGGGTTACTCTTGACTTGTGATGCAGTATAACCAACACCCGAATCAGTATGCTTTCTCCAATAAAGGAAAGATTTCGTGTTCAATGCAGCCAGACGCTTGCAATTAATGTATGACTGCACCTGACCACTTTATTAAAAGCCAAGGTACTCAGAGACCTGTGGCCATGACAACAGTGACAAGCGCATGGGCCTGCAAGCCAAATGGTACCATTTATGGCACACAAGCCTCTACCACTCTTAACCCTTTCATGCCGCCCATTGCTTTTTACATGAGACGTGAGCTTCTGTACGGCACTCCTCAGTGTTATAATGTATGTGAGATACATGGTTCCACACAGGTAAGACTGAGTACTCATACCTCCAGGACTACAGGGTTGATGTTCAGTTCCTCCCGTTTGAGTTTGCTTGGGTTTCCACCCACAGGAAGGGCTGGTGTCTTTAAATCCTCCTCAGCGTGTGTCCTGTGATGGACAGATGTCTCGTCCAGAGGTCCCTAGGCTCCATCAGATGGCTCCTAATCATTTTAGAACTATTATGGCAGGGGTGCCCAAATCCAGTCCTGCTGGATCAAAGCCCCCTACATTTTTGGGTTTCTTCTCATTTAACACACCTCATTCAATTCCTTTGCTAATGACCATACAGGTTATGAGCTGAATCAGGCGTGGTGGAATAGGGAAAGAACTGTAAGTTGCACAGGTCTGCAGCCCTCCAGGACTGGACAGGGGTAGCCCTGGTTTATGGCATGGGTGCCGAGTTCTAAGAAGCTCTATGCCCTGGACCTACACAGCTGGATGTGGATGTCGTGCTGGGCGGGCAGCTTCGTCCTGGAGATCTGCTCGGCACCATATCACTCTCTGCGGGGCTCTGCAGTCCTCGGAGCTGCAGCTGCCACACGGGAGCGGCTGAGAGCGCGTGAGAAAGGCCCGGGACACCCCAGGTCGCAGCCCACATCTGTTTTTATTCCGTATCGCTAATGTTCTACGCATCACATGCTGGCAACTCCGGTCTTATTAAACGGGCATCAGACGCTTATGTAGCGAAGTCACAGCTCACGAGACGGGCTCTGATGAATGAGGGATGAATGTGTGCCGCGATGCGCCTCCACGCAACGCTGCCCCCACCCTACCTCCTTCCTCGCCTCCCTCCTGCCGAGGGAAACGTCTCATTTATTATTTGGCAGTGCTGCCGAGATGTATCTAAATCTGACGGCCACATATGCCATTATTAAAAAAAAATGCACGGGATCCTGGCAGCAATGCTAATCAGATCTGGAAAGTGTCCCCCGCTTACAGCACCGGCCGTGTGCTGACCCGGCCAGCCGCTCCATCCAGATTCCACACAGAACCAGGGGCGGACGTGCCCCGCATCCTCGTCTCCGCGGAAACGTGGGGAAATGTGGCCTCAGGAGACAGAGTCCCTGCTAGCAGATTTCTGCACCTTTACATTTACTGGAAAGGTACCTGTTAGCATCAGTTCAAGACTAAGGCTGGATGGAGGAAGGTCTGCATCTGTCAGGGTCGCCAGCTGTCACACATCTCGCGTGACACTTACGCTCATGCAAGAAATCTCACGGCAGATCTATATCATTCCATCATAAACCTAAAAGTAGCTACATCAAAAACGGTGGGGTAGTTTGCAAACCATACAGACTATTTACAAGGTAATAAAACTGTTACATACATGTAAATATGTGTGCATGTGCGTACAGGCTCAAATTGAAACTCTTAGGCCAGCCAGCTGATTGTGTGCACCCCCATCACGGACAGTCAGGGCTGGCTCCGCCTTCTCAGGGGTCCTAGGCAAACCTTTACTTGGGGGGCCCCCCCTACCAAGAAAACTGATGATCATTTCGCTTCCTCCTCAGTGCAGGTAATTCGGGGCTCTAGGCAACTGGCTGTGTGCCTGCCTGCACATAAGCATTTCAATGTGTGACATTATTTTTTGTTATTTTCAATTTTTTGTAATTATTCTTATTTATAAATTATTTAAACATGTACGCCTTAACGACTTTGTCTGGACCCCTTGTGATTGGGCCCTAGGCAGCTGCCTAGTTTGTCTCCTCCTGGATCTGGCCCTGACTGGAGTTACTGCATTCGAATCTCTGCTTTTGCTTACATTTTTACTTATTTAGCCTTAACCCAAAAGACTTTATTTTAAGAGAAAAAGCAGGGTGAGACACTCGCAGATAAAATTTGGGGTTGCTTAGGGGCCCCACAGGGAAATCACTCTGCCAACCCTGGGATTTAAACTGGCAACCTTCTGAGCTCAAGTACAATGTCTTAATCCCCTGAAGGAGCTATGTCTTTATTAACCAAAGTATGTGCGATTCCCCTACGATAGGTGGTGTTATGGCTCCTTTCAGCTTGTTAGTGTTGGGCTTTTTCTGGTTGATCTATTATGTCACAGACCCAAAACAATTGACCAACAATTTACAGGGCTCACAAAATTGGTAGCCCAACGTCCCAGGGCTATTAACTTTTCCCATCAGACTACCAAAATCTAATCATGATGATTTGTCCGCAGAGACGTGTATGCCTGTGCGTATGGGTAATGAGTTTACTACTCCTCTCTTCTCTGTTTCATATGATGGCAAAAACTTTTGGCGGACTGCTCCCACTTCGTGTAAAGGAGCATAGCAATGTTCTCTTCATAAGTCACACTCTACCTGAAATTATGCACACATAAATCAAGCTCGTATTCTGTCCTCAATATTCGATTCTGCCCACATTTAACCATAAATGGTCAATGCAAAACACCTCATTAATATTTAAGATTTCAAATTAATTATAATAATAATAAATGCTCAACGTAGAACGTCTCATGAATATGTAGGATTTCAAATTGACTCATAAATTGTCAATGCAAAACACCTCATGAATATTTAAAGATTTAAATTAAGTCCGATGCATGTTTACTCATCATTGAGGAAGTGCAAGAAAAGGAACGTTTCTGAAAGTAAAATCGAGATGCTTGTGGGTGAGGTAGAGACTAGAAGAACCATTTTGTTTGGTCACAGCAACGAGTGGCAGCATGTGTCAGATGCATTCAATGTAGTGAGCAGCAAACAGGACTGTACAGGCACTCCTAGCTCACTTATGGACAGAGTTGCGTGAATACGACTAGATTCTTAAGCGATTTGGTCGATGAGCCAAGAGCCGCCCGTACTGTACTGGTAGTGGGTCTGTGTCAACCATCTCACCTTTGCACCATTTATAACATTTTGGTATATTTTTAAATGTTTATACAGTAGTGTACTATATACAGAACAGAGGAAATCAACGCTAATATACATTATTCAGGTTTGCATACTGTAATTACAGGTAATCGCGAATGCTAGTGTAGTGGATACTGACCGACTGTAGAGTGAGAAAGGCTGACGCCACGCTGCCGATTCCGCGTTCTTATGCAGCGGACAATAACGACTGATCGTAAGTCCGTGCGGACGTGAAACAGATAGGTCGGTAAGTGAGGAGAGTATGTACACAGAATACATAGGTCCGATCTAAAGCTGATTGCAAAAAAAAAAAAAGATAATGAAAAACGTAACTGCCACCCATCACCAGTTATGTCCACCACTAATACACTTACGTTTCAACAGCTGCGGTGCGAGACAGCGCTCATGAAATATTACGTAAAGTATATGTATATGTGACGTGTGCTTTTAGGGGAAATAAGATGTGCGAGTTTTGACTCACTAGCAATGGCATCACTATGCTGTATGTATAACGACTTGGGTCGTTGATTTTCTTTAAAATGTTCGTACGCATGGGTCAGGGTTTCCGTACAGAAATGCACA
>JAODKL010000095.1:24853473-24868301 GCA_026780765.1 Petrocephalus schoutedeni | reverse complement strand
CTTACACACCAAGGGTTAGGGTTATGCTTTCATGTCCCACTTTCACCAGTGCGGGGAAGCAATTAAAAAGGCCTACAGTATAAGATATTGGGTTACATCTCTAGGTGTGTGGAGTTTTAGTCAAGGAAGGTAAGGTTAAGACTATACCATTCCTTTGTAAGACCCCACCTAGAATATTGTGTGCAGTTCTGGTCACCTTAACTTATAAAGGACATTGCTGCCTTAGAAAGGGTTCAACGCAGGGCTACAAAAATGTTCTTCCAGGTCTTAAAGGAATGTCTTTTGTGGAGAGGTTAGCAGAGCTGAATCTGTTCAGCCTCAAGCAAAGGAGACTGAGTTGGGACATGATCTGGGTATATACAATTCTAACAGGTCTGGATGCTTTTAAACTAAACAGTTACTTCAATATTAGCTCAAATAAAAGAACTTGTGGTCATTGGTGGAACTTAGCAGGAGAACATTTCAAAATGGAGTGTGTAGATTGAGTATGGAATAGTACAAGTAGTACAAGCTAAACCCTTGGGTTCCTTTAAATCGGACCTAGATACAATTTTAACAGCTCTAAGCTATTAGTGGAATTCTCCCAAAACAAGCTTGGTGGGCCGAATGGCCTCCACTCGTTTGTAAATTTCTTATGTTCTTATATTTTCTTTACATTAGGTACCACCAAATAAAGCTACTACTACAGTAGGTGGTTGCACTTTATTCATCCCCAAGGGGAAATTCTGGCATAGACAGCATTCAAACCCGTGAGGTTAGGTTTATGAGACCAACACCGTTTCGCTTGATTTCGCTGTGGGAGGCCATTTAGACCCCTCCCACAGAGCAGCAGAGCCACTTTCATTTCCTCTCTGGATGGCCACAAGATATCCACTTCTAAAAATCAGGGTGAGATCTTCTCCCTGTCACGTTTAGGGTTTATGGGCATGCTGAGTGCTGGTCACTAGTGACACAGGATGGACATGTACAGCGGAGCGGCTGCCACCCGCCTCCTTGCTGCTCCGTGAATCCAAACGTGCTTTACAAGCTGATGATGCGTGGAGGCAGCGAGAACACAGTTAATTACCCCAAGGAGGACGCCCCCCCCCCTCCCCCCCCACACACACACACACTTAAGTTGATCATCAGAGCAGGGATATCGACACTCGCTCACACTGCGCGGCAGCCTTCTGCAAAATCCTGGAAATCCTGCATTTATTGTTTAGATAATGTCCTTTCCAAAGAAATTCTCACTATTTTACTGGCCTGGTAGAGGACGAAAGCAGCCCAGCAGCCCCTACCATCATGTCCCGCTAAAAACTGCTAAACGTGGCTCCGTCATGTTCGGCGTGAGCTGACTGTAAGATTTATCCCCTAGTGAGGGACCAGGGGTCAGAAAGTTAATTACACATGTAACCCAGCTCCTGTCAGCTCCAGTTATGTTTCACAACTGCCCGGCCAGCAGCTGCCATGTTGACGGATCTCTCTTCATGTTGGTGACATTGCTGGCACGTGCCTGTGCCCATTATTACTGCATTTTTACATCCTGGGTAATTCCGTATAAACCTGTGCCTTTGTTGACTTGCTGAATTAAGCGCAGTGTACTGAGTTGGGTCTTGTCCCCTAACTGAACTGCCCGAGACCTAATGTATATGCAAGTTTGAACGCGAGAACTTGCCACCAAGTATATCTATAGATACCTAAGTATACCTGAAGGGCTACAGGGGCAGAACAAGGCTTAGCAAAGATTGAACATCAGAATGGGTCTAAACCACCAGCCTGCATCTCACAGTGCCTCTGCAGAGTGCCATTGACCACTTCTGCCTTAGGCTTAATCTACCCTAACCCTCAGCCTAAGCCTGTCCTCCTGGGGTTACACCCTCTTCTCCTTTGGTGTAAGCCATCGATCTTCCAGGGTGCTTTGCTTGTCTCTCTGACCTCTCATTGTGCCAAGATCCAGTCTGTTTAAAGCAGAAATACAGAAAATGTTATTTTTTTTTCACTTGACGACTGAGAACGTGAAAATGAAGCAGAATTTTCCCTTCCTGAATACTTTACCAGGTTCTGCAGACAGCCAGCCGATCTATGGGAGGGTGCAGGGAGCTGGTTTTATTAGGTACCCTCGGAATTGCAAGCCACACACCATCCTGCCCTCTAAGCTAAATACGGCGGATGACCAGACCATTGTTTTGAGGGTGTTTAACACACAGCAGCTTTGCTTTATAGTAGAGTGGTTTGTCACCTGACCACACCCATCCTCTGAAACATACAGCCCCCCTGCCATTGACAGTATGAGTCTGTTGTAGGCTGATTATGATTCTGAGAGTCTGCTCATCAATGTGTGCAAGTCAGTGACACCAAAACCCATGGACCCATGAGGTCACTCATTTACACACAAACTTAACTTAATCCTTACCCTTCATTTCTAAGAAACTTCTTATGGAAATTGGCGTTCGTCAATGATCTTAGCTAAAGTAGCTAAAATAAGTCTTGTGGTTTGTGCTAAAGCTAGTTACAGATGGACAATAGACTGAGGCAGCTTAATTAAACAGCAGTTCATTACCTTACGTCCAGCACCCTCCACAAGGTCCTGCGTCACGCTCAGGTTGGGCTCTGTACCTCCACGAGCTGTGCAGAAATGGGAGTGTGAGAAAGTTAGAAGGTAAGGTTATGGTGAATGGGACTAAACCTCATTCTGACCATCAGTCTGCAATTTTGTAATTTCGTTACGTACCCCTTTTATATGTAAATAGTTACACTCTCCATAGTTAGTACTCTCCATCACTGATGATCACAAGGTAACACAGTGTTTCCCAACCCAGTCCTTGGGGAACCCCGGACAGTCCACGTTTTTGCTTTCTCTCAGCTCCCAGCGCACCTGAACCAGGTATTCTGTGTTCCTGATTGGCTGGGAGTTGGGAGGGAGCAAAAATGAGGACTGTCTGGGGTTCCCCTGGGTTGGGAAACACTGAGGTAACCAGTTCAGATCCTGGAAC
Source organism: Petrocephalus schoutedeni (assembly GCA_026780765.1). Classification (NCBI taxonomy): domain Eukaryota; kingdom Metazoa; phylum Chordata; class Actinopteri; order Osteoglossiformes; family Mormyridae; genus Petrocephalus; species Petrocephalus schoutedeni. The sequence goes on along the minus strand of JAODKL010000095.1, from coordinate 24,865,326 downwards.
TGATAGAGTGACTTCCTTGTTCGGGACCCTGGACAAGGTCCTTAGCCTCAATTGCTCCAGAGACTGGGTGACACTGCTTTCTCAAAAATGATTTGAAGTTTATACTTTATTTATTTAACAGACACTTTTATTCAGAGTCTGTGCAAATTTTTCAGTGTATATTTATTTTTTGCAGTCTATCTCCTTGCTTTGGCTTTCTGTAGACCAGCACTTACAGCACATATGGTAAGCAATTCTAATCAATTCTAAGGTTATTATTGTTTAAAAGCAAATCTAAGGTTATCATTATTTATATGTTTATGTATTCTCTCCTCCACCCCCTCCTGGAGCAGCAGGGCTTGCTTGCGGTATTTGCATATGCAGGGTTCCATGATCCGTGTCATACTTCCAATGCAGCCAAAGCCCCAATGCCCAGGCCTGCCCATCAGGGCAGCCTCCTTCTCTCAGGACCAACTTTATAACAAGTCTCCGCCAGACAGAGATGCCATCTCCATGGTAACCGCCAGCATCCACATGCTTGACGACGGTGTAACCCTGGCAGGGAGACGCGGAGAAACAATTAGTTCCAATTTTGCAACAATTGATGGGTCCAGGACAGATTGCTAGGCACAGGCAGACATTGCATACCGGATCCTAGCCACTGAAACATCCTCAGCACAATTAGGCACAAGAAAACCATGGAGATAACACTAATTTACACTCTTACTGGGGCGTAGCTGCAATTGTAATTAATTCTTCAGTAATCGCATTCTCACATAAAATTAAAATCACCCAGAGCGTGTTGAGACATGGAAATCTAATCCCTTCTCTCAAACCCAGAAGCTGCCTCCTACGTGTAACGCGAAATATCTCCTGATGTGGGTCGTATGCTCTCCACCAGGCTGGTAAACTCCGATCAGCAGCCGTAATGAACTGTGTCCGTTCTGCACTAGGCTTTTAATAATATACACCATATATTTTTAGCTGTTCGGTATTCAGAGTCATATGTTTTAGCGAGAGTATGTGACGATCCTCATTCTCTGTGGGGCTGTGGTCCTGCCATGCAGTAATCGCTGGTGTCTGTCTCAGCCCAATGAGGCCTAACAGCAGGAAAACAGGAAACAGCAGGCCACACGCGAGGGATGCAGGCGGGCATCTGAGCCGACACATTTTAGGGAGTATCCACTATCTCAACACCTTCTTCCTTTGCAGCAGCAGACAGCTTCCTGTACCGGCTTGTTCTCTCATGCACAGTGCCCCCTTCAGCCCCTGTGAGACAGGCATTCACGACCAAAGGGCCCCGCAGACGCCAAAACACCACTACTGAAAGCTGCCACAGAGCATCACATCCACAATGATGGCGAGGATCTGCTGCTCTCAGCCCATTCCCTGTTGGCATATAGCCTTTAAGCATTTCAACAGCGGTGGAAAATGTAAGTCCAGAAAGTACAAGTCCAGAACAAGATTTTGTTTCAACCGACCGGTTGAGCACTCTGACTGTGACTTTTTATACTAAAGCGGCTGGTTGAAACAAAATCTCGGTCTGGATTCATACTTTCTCAACCTGAATTTTCCACCTATGCCTTTCAAACAAACAATATTACACTTAGGATACAAACAATCAACTTTTTATGGCACAGAGGTAAAGCTGAAAATAATAAAAAGGTATAATAAATAAAATGGAACAACTACCCCATTAATATTACAAAAAATAACTCGCAGAATGGCGAACATGCACTGAATTACTTTCTAAAAGTAGGATATTAAGCCACAAATGGAAAGCAAAAGAAAAAAGAACAATTAAACACAGGTAAGGCATTTATTTATGGGTATCAGGATGGGCTATGGGAAAAATCGAATGTGACGAAAGATTACATTACCTATCGCAGCAAGCTTAAAGACAAATATACTGAAGGTCAGTAAATTTGAAAAAAACTTTTTTATCTGTATAAGCAGCACTTCTGGCAACTGGTTTGTGGTATTAACATTTCATTTAATTTAATAGCATTTAAAGTGGTTCAAGAGTAAGTAGCATTTTAAAAACATTTTCTAATGGGGGAGGGGCACTTGAGAAGGGCCCAGAACACTTGTAGGCATATGTGTTGCTTCCATCGGGTCCGGAAGATTTGCATCCCCGGTACTTACGGTTCTGCAGAAAAACAGGTACTGCACCAACTTGGTACCAGTTTTCATGGCATCTGAACTCGATAAAATCAGGGCTATCTGGTCACAAAGCTCTAACAGCGAAGCTCTCTGCAAACGGAGCCTGCTTAGCAGCCATTTGTCATCATGTGCAAAGAGGTACGCCCGATCCCTACAAACTCATCCTCTATAATCATTGTTATTATGCAGAGTCATTTAAGCAAGACAGCATGCTGGTGCTCTTAGATTTCTAACTACCTGCTGCACTCCAAGATTGCCACAAGGAAATGCGTGAGTGCCAAGCCTGAATCTGGGTAAAGTTTTATAAATCTTTGGCGTGGATTTGACCATGTGCACACTGTAAGATCAAACCTTTGCTTAAGAATGTTTTATGAATGAGGCCCTGTGGATTGAACGTAGCTGAGAGCTTGGCACACACATCAACAGGAACGGGGCATTTTAGGGAGCAAGGCTTCTTCTGGCTAAGTGCTGCTCTGAGAAAATATATATGAAACATTGGGAGAAGTGATTTTCATCCCCTGTAAAAGGGCAGCCCGTTTTTTAAATCACTCCTGCCTAAGCAATGCTGACTATCAAGACAACTCTTTTCTGGTCTCTCGCCTGTAACGATCTGTCTGAAACAAGCAGCTTTGTGGTGACGATGCTAGGAGCTTCTCTCTGCTTAAGTGGAGGGTCTTTCACTCAGCTACACATTGCCGGGGGAAGTTAAGTGTGTCTTATTAACATGTTGTTGTTGCTGACTTTGAAGCAACGTAATGACACAGACATCATTCAAAATCAAATTACCCGGCTCTGTGGACGACTCTCTCCGGGACTCGATAGCGTATTAAACGATTGAGGGGAAATGTAGTGTGAAACCAGCGGAGTGGGCCAGAAAATGAACACAGGCCATGAATGGCTGAAATGAGGCAGGTTGCTGGTCCAGAAGGGCCGAGGGGTGAATGGGAGGCAGGGCATATGAGGCAGCACATAGGAGGCGAGGCATATGAGGCAGCACGTAGGAGGCAGGGCATAGGAGGCAGCAGACAGGGGGCGGGGTTTGGAAGGCAAGGAGTAGCTTAGCTCCATCGCATAGCTGATGACAGGTGCTGTGGTGCTTTGCAAGTTCTCTACAGGTTTCTCTAAATTGCCCACAGTGTGTGAGTGAGTGAGTGCACCCCTGCTCGACTTGCATCCTCTGCCCTGAGGCTCCCTGTACTGGCTCCAGCCTCACAGCACCCCAGTACATGATTAGTGAGTGGATGTATGGTTGGCAAATTAGAGCCATTCGTATTTAATGAAGTCTCCTTCGGCAGGCCTGTCTCGGAAAGCTTCATGGGGGGTCCGGTGGAATCCGGGAATCCGGCGGTATGTGAAAGTCGTCTTGTTAAGCCATGGTTTGTTCAGTTAAATCTTACAGCACCCCTGTGGACAACATTCCGCTCAGCTCCAAACAACACTGAGCACTGAGCTCCTCAAAGGAAACGTGACAGATCTTCGGGGGCGCTTGAGGACCCACTTGCGCACGGCGTTTTTCTGCAGACACCTTCCTGCAGATTCCAGATGTGCATGTCACTCGGAATTATTTCGATGGAGACGGCACAGTGAATTACAGGACACAGGTGGCCTCTCTCACAAGCAATAAAACCCAGAGGAAGCAGTCTCAGGGATCTCCGGAGGCTGTGGAAGAGAGGGGCCGAGCCAAATACCAGACCCCAGCCTCTGAGAACCAAGCTCATCACAGACCGCAACAATCTGGACACCCGGAACCAGGCCGGGGTGTCATTGGAGATTAAGGCAGATCAGATTTGTTACTCTGAAAACTCAGGGCAATGTTTTGTAGCGACTTAATATTGTTATCACTGTCAGATCCAAAGTCATTCAGGTACCTCTGGCTGTTCTGGTCTCCGGGACAGAAGTGGCTCATTTATGAGAGTGTTTGGTCCCCAGACATAATGGCAGATGATGTCATTGCCCACTAACCTGGTTTGAGCCCATGCTACACATTTGAAGCAGGGACAGGTACGTTTTATTTATTTAGCTGGTGCAAAGTAACAATCATTTGAGGAACAGGGTGAGCCAGGCCCTGGGGCAGCTGAGGCTAAGGGCCCGATGGTGGCGCTGATCTTACAGTCGCAGGCATCGGGTTCCAGCCCACTGAGCCACGTGCGGCAGCACAGGACAGGATGGATGTCTTCCCTTCCACCTTTCTATCCACTCCTGTCCACCTGTTTATATTCCCCTCTCCATTCCTCCATCCCTCTATTCACCCTTCTTCATTACTCTATCCACTCCATCTGTCCTTCCCACCTTTCCACTCCCCTTCTTCATCCTTCTATCCATTCCCTCCACCTTCCTCCATCCCTCTATCCACACTTCTTCATCCCTCTCCACTCATCACACTATCCACCCCATTCTTCCCTTTATCCATTCCATCCATCCCTCTATCCACTCCATCCATCTCTCTATCCACCCAATCCATCCCTCTATCCACATTTCTTCATCCCTCTCTCTACTATCCACCCCTCTATATGATGGTAATGATAATTTCGCATCTCCTGAGTGTCTTTACCACACAGGGGGTGACTAACCCAGTAATGAAAGCCATAGCAGCTATATGGGATTCTGGCAATTCCACTCCAGAAAGAGGACAGCGGCACTGTTAAAAGTGATGGGATTTTGGCAAATGGCATTGCTGTCCAATACCATTTGGCGAAATTGGGAACGTGACATTCACCCTGGCAGGAGGAAACAAAAAACAATGAAACTCTCTGCCCATTCTCAAAAAAGGATGGCTCCATTTGTGAAATTCTTTTCTGTCCTACAAGTTCTCAAAACAATTGCAACCAATTTCTACAAGTCTTATCACAGGTTGTGGGTACCAGAGTGGAAACATTGATTGGGGGGTAACCACAACACTGGGTGGCTTTTATATAGACCTGGGAAAGTTTATCAAGTCAGCACGTGTTAAGTTTATACTTATCAGGCATTATGATTTTCTGATCACATTAATTGCAGTTTTCTGCTATCCAAAAAAAGACAATATTTTGGCTTCTGAAAAGTTTCATAGCAACACTGCTTTCGTAAAGTGGGGCCTGTACTCCAGGTCAGGTCAGGTTGGGCAGCATGCGTGGACGCAGCACGTTGCCGCACCCACCACATGACAAAACATATCAGGATCCCAGTTGCCGACCCTTCCTTTCTCTGAGTAAACCATGAACTGATGTTATCTCCCCTGTGCTGTGTGAGCTTCTCTTGGATGCTCCAGCTTCCTCCTGCAGCCCAAGAGCATGTGTTCAGGCTAATCAGCATCTCCATATTGCCCCTGAAGTGTGGGTGTGAATATGTGCCCTGCAATAAAGGGATAAAGGACATGGGGCAGATTGCTCAGTCCTGCCTGTGTGGTGGCACCATCCCCTCACCCCCACCCGCCCCAGTGTGGAATGTGGAAGATGGATGGCTGGAGTTTGTATTCTACAGAAGTCGTATTAAGATTTTATACCTTAGATAGCCTTTGGTGAATTTGTACCAGACTTACTGACATGATCTTACTTCAAAAACAAATAATGGTATAGTTGGATATACATACTGTCTTCCACGAGGGGGATAGGCATATTTAACATACGATGATGTTTTTAGAACTATACTGATAATGTTGCATTTCACATACAGATTTGTGAAAGGTAGGTTGGGATTGTATTTCTGGTGGATAAATAACACAATCTAGCCCACTTTTTGGGAGTGGGGACGTATCCTTGTTAAACACTAAAGGCCACCGGCAAGTGCCATCAAGAGTGATAACAGAGAGCTCAAGCTCTGTCGTACGCTCGGAGCGGCGGGGCACGTAAGCACTCTCAACAAAATACAATTAGCTAATTCCCAGAGACCGACTCATTCAGTTCTAAACGGATTCAAATCAGGGGAAGGAATCACGACATCACAATTAATCAAATCAGTGACAACAAATGAATGGGATACTCATAAGCAGGGCCATTGAAGGGCTGGGGCCTGTCGCTCTGGTTCCTCCAGGAGACCCAGGTGGGCACTGCTGAGACCCCTCCAGCAGAAGGCAGGGGAGACAGACATCTGGCAGCAGGCCGTCTGAGGGGGCGGGTCATCACGGGCACCTCCTCCTGCCCCGTCAAACACCATACGGAGTCCATCGCTGAAACGGCGGGGATGGAGCACGAGGGGACATGGTGGTCAGGCACCCTTGAACAGAAGAACATGTTCCTTTTGCTTTTTTGAATTTGTAATTAGTGCAAACAATAACCTCGTACGGGAATGAAGGAACACTGGCTAATTGCTAATTAGTGTTCAGTATGTGCTCCAATAAATGAGGCAATGGCTGATTTTCTTGGTAGATGCTGTGAAGCTGACTGGAGGGAGCTGGCACTCTGTATGCATAACTGTGGTTAGCACAGAGCGCTAACACCCCAGAGACTAACGCAGAGGCGAGGCTCAGAGCCGGTATGTAACTGCCGTTAGCACAGAGCGCTAACACCCCAGAGACTAACGCAGAGGCGAGGCTCAGAGCCGGTATGTAACTGCAGTTAGCACAGAGCACTAACACCCCAGAGACTAACGCAGAGGCGAGGTTCAGAGCAGGTATGTAACTGCAGTTAGCACAGAGCGCTAACACACCAGAGACTAACGCAGAGGCGAGGCTCAGAGCAGGTATGTAACGGCAGTTAGCACAGAGCGCTAACACCCCAGAGACTAGCGCAGAAGTCATTCAGGCTCAGAGCAGGTATGTAACGGCGGTTAGCACAGAGCGCTAACACCCCAGAGGTGAGGTGTGCATGGGGGAGGGAGACATGGAGGAGTGTGAGGAGGCGCCTGTGTCACGGTCCACCTGCCAACCTCCTCAGCACACAGCTACTTGACCCCCTGGATCTCCCTTGATGTTTGCTCTCCTTAACCAGAAAAAAATAAACTAAGCACAGGGGCAGGAATCTGTGTCATTCCAACAGGAATCGTTGGCCCCAGAAGGTGTAAGTACACCTGAGTTCCCTCAGCAGGGTGAAGAGGCAGGCGCACCTCCCTGCGGACCATGCTTTACCACGCATTTTACTGCCTCATTCTTTCTCCTTCCACCCTCGTGTTCGCGTTCAATGTGCCAGCTTTCTCATTTTTATAAGCGTGGAGTTTTATTTTTCTCTCCCAGGTCCCTTTCATTTGTGTTTTTTGAGAGCAGCTTTTAAGCAGCCGATTCTGACACAGTCTTCCTGCAGCCAGTGAGATCCAGCCGTGGGGCTACAGAACCGCTTAAAACTGACCCAAGCTTGGTCTCCTTCTCTTGGAAAGTGTATCACTGCTGCTGGGAGATGACTGCCACACACAGAGTGCTGTCATTTAAAGATCCCACACCCCTCTGAATCTATCCTGGCTATAAACCCTTACAGTGCCAATGAATAAATGCAACATCAACCAGCTCCAAAGGTTAAGAATTGGGCTAACCCTATAGAGTGTAAGCCAGTATAAATGCACTGACTACAATCAATATGCATCTATACATAAATCTTCTAAGCTGTGGGGGGCTGGGTCCTATCTCAGGCAGCAGTGGGCACGGAGCTGGAGTATATGCTGGATACAAGAAGGTCCCAAAATGGCACTTCCCGGGGGTAACCGTCTATTGGTGGATAGTACTACTCTTTTTCCAGACCACGTGGGGTGTCCCAGTACCCCTCAGTGCCAATGAATGAATATGGGCTGAACATGATACTTTTCATGTGTTAATATCCTACTCAACATTTACTCTGAAGTCCCCTTGCTGGATTTTTCTCTACTGTGCACATTTCAACACCTAGCAACAAAGGCGTTTTTTATTTATAGCCCAATCTGGCTTGGGTTTATAATGTATTATTCTGGAAAATTCCTATAAAGTGCATTGGCCTACAAAGGAGAGGCCTGCTCCCTTGGCTGTGCTGAGCCCCCCCATCACACTGTCTCAGGCCTACTTAGCAGCTCCACTTTGGGCCAGATGCAACATCAACCAGCTCCAAAGGTTAAGAATTGGGCTAACCCTATAGAGTGTAAGCCAGTATAAATGCACTGATTACAATCAATATGCATCTATACATCAATCTTCTAAGCTGTGGGGGGCTGGGTCCTATCCCAGGCAGCAGTGGGCATGGAGCTGGGGTATATGCTGGATGGGATGCCATTCTGTCATCGGGTACACATACGCATTTTTGTCTTTTTTGTATGTGAGGCCAGTTTGTCACACTAGTAAAAATAAAACGTTACCTCACTGCAAGTGACACATAATGTTATGATGATGTCTAAACAAAGACTTTAGTATAATAATAATAATTCAAACAAAAGTGGTACAATGCTTCCGTCAGTGACAGGTTTCACAGTGAATCTGCTGGCCTCTTTGATAAACCCTTTGATAACCTCAGTGCCTGGGAATTATTACCGCTGGAGTCTCACACACAGGTTTGCAAACCGAATAAAGTAATCCTAGCTGCTAGCAAATAATAAATAAAGTATCCCTAGTTACTGTCATCTTGTCAGAATGAACAAGGGTGTGTTTTCGATCATAATTACCAAATCTCCTTAGGGTGTCTGCTATTGCATTTGAATTTTAAAAGTAAAAGCCTCTCATTTGCTTATAGGTTTTTATATATTTTTTTCCTGGTTATGACAAAATGGGTAGCGGTACTATAGTAAAAACAGCAACTTGGCAACCTCTTAGAAAACCATGCAATGTCACACTTTTTGTCACACTCCAAGTGACAGGAAATCTCCAGCACTACATTTCTATGCCAACAAAAATATCAAAATAGCTTAATAAGAGAGGCGCCCAAAAGGTCAGGTGAACAGTAAGATGTAAGAACATGCGTTATTTTCTTACCTGGCAGCTTACTGGATGGAGACCAGCCAATTAGGAGGAAGTCACATGGTTCCTGTATGTGCCCTTTGACCTGAATGTGACCCTCTCCCAGGGAAGCGGGCGAAGCTGACACCTTACACAGTTCCCATCATTTTTCTATAAATTACAACATATAAAATATGAACACCTTCCCAAGTCCTATTTTATCAGTGGCCAAACCTCCTGGTTTATGTTAAAAAATGACTCTAATACCCCAGCTGTAAGTGTACATAGCAGAGCTTTCACAAGCACATTACCCAGTAAGATAAACTACACTGCAGATTAGGGCCTTACTGATCTCTAAAATGCCCTGTGCTGGACTGGCCAGCGAGTTCCCAGTCTCGTGTCCCTCTCCTGCCGCCTTGAGCTCCCTCTGACCCCATACTGGATAAGCAGCTAGGATGGATCCACGGTGTGTAATTAGACTGGCAGAGGCAGGAGCACAGTGCTGCAGGACTCCGATGCTTAAGGTCTCCATCCCTGATGAGTATGTCACCAATCACAGCCCTAACTGCGGCTGACCTGGTCGGCGTGCTCAGATAGGCCTGCCCTGTCATTTTTATCTAGACAAAGGTGCACTTTCACTAACAAAGAATCGTGACCCATTCATGTCACTACTAGGAATGACATGATTATAAGTCTCACGATAATCCGCGGTACAATTCCTGAAGGTTAGTGTTATCATTTCAAATTTAAATTATCAGTAAAAGTACGACTGATTACTGCGCTTTGAAAAACAATAAATACTGTCCAGCATCAACCAAACTTAGCAATTTCCCAGACTTAGCAGTCTCCCAGACACAGGTGTGCAGGCAGAGCAAGGTATTGGCTTTGTTGTTGTTAATGTTTATGCAAACAAAAAGTGTGCAGCGCTGCAAATTTTATTTGTGGTTTTCAGTACAAAACTTGATAAACTAATTTCAGTTTCTGTAGTACTTTTTGAACATTTTAACAATACCGCAATAATTTTGGTCACTATCATACTGTACCATGTCATCTCTAGTCACTACAATACATTCCCTCCACTACAGTCCCTGTAGACGGCCCAAAGGTGAGACTCTTCTCCTAACCTAATTTGAACCAGTGAGCATCTGAGCAGAGAGACTGAGTCCTAACCTGCTGATCACACACACCATCAGGTAGACAAGCAAAAACAGACAGTGGACACTGACACAGTGGACATCTCAAGATCGGCTCATTGGGACTGCAAGGCGTGGCGAGCGGCCCGTTTGGAGAGCAAAGGTAGAAACTGGGCGGGCAGACGGGCGTAAATCACTGAGCTTCCTCTAAGCGTTAAAAATGATTTTCCAGAACTAAGGTTAGGAGCTGGAATACGTGGCTAATTACACAGCGATTCTTTCCCTGTAATGTGACAGAGGAGTGAAGTGGTTCTCCAGCAGTAGTGGGTCAGTCACTTGTCTCTCCGAAACTTCCTGCACGGTATAATAACTATGGTATAATAATAGAGCCGTGCAAACAAGCTGAACTAAATATGCGAGCCCCAAGGCGAGGAACAGAGAGTCACGAGTACGTTTAATGAGAGTATGTAAATGATTCCTCACTTTTGTGTCACACACCTGATTTTCACTCCTCTCCCAGCTTCTCATTCATCAATCTAACCTTCTTGCGAATTTAAAAACACAAACTGCAAAAATGATTTTTATTTGCGATGTAATGACATGACGGACGTAGGCAGTTTGTGCCATCACCAGGGGCTCCTGTATTGTATCGCACACTGTCACTGTCACTGCAGCGTGACATTCCTACATCTTAACCAAGTGTTTCTGTATAACCCGCTGGGATAAAAATAACCTACAGTTTAATATACTTGCTCTGCTGTTTTTTCGAGAAATTGGTTAGCGGCTACGGGAAGGAGCTGTCAGGGTCTTTAATTACGGATATCGCTCTCCAACTGCAGCACATAGCAACCGTAAGTGGCAGTCATGAAGTAAGATGGAAAAAGGTAATGATATTTAAGACAAAAATAAAAGGGCTGGCATGTTACATCCAAAACAAAAAGAGAATCCAAAATGTTAAATACGTGAAAGTCATTAAATACGCGAATGTCTCAGTAAGGCAAGTCCAACCAATTTTATTAACTGGTCAAGCAGAGACCTAGCCCACATCTAGGATAACATGGGACATGCTGGTTCATAAGGTGGAGGTGTGTCTAATTAGGCTAGAGGGACATCCAGAATAAACTGCAGGGACATCCAAACTGCACACCAGGATCAAAGCAGCATGAGCAGGGTGATAACTCCAGAGCTCCGTACTCGCAGGATTCAAACCGGTGATCCTAAGGTGACAAGGTGACCCACTGCAATGCCTGATGGAATTTAATATTCATTGTATGGCAATAAATAAATGCCCATTGAATTAATGCAAAGCAGGCAGGGTATTACCAGCTTTATCGATAGTTTCCCATTGATTACGGCGTAATCATTGACTCTATCCGTGAAATTATGGCTCCTGCTGTGGGAAGCGCCATCCATCCCCGTGGCTCCATGCACCGGAAAACAGGGCAAAGCAACAGAGCCAGGTTCTTAATTATACATCATGAAACAACAGATTGGGATTTGTTAGGGTTTTTGTCTGGTTTGAATTATAATGCCTGATAAATCTATTTTTGGTACAACTGGAGCTATTGAGGTATATATAGAATGATTGTATTTCTTCTTATGACACTATAACATATGGTGCTAGTTCATTGCTATATTATGTACCATCCATCCATCCATCCATCCATTTTCCAACCCAATTATCTGTTCAGGGTCGCGAGGGGTCCGGAGCCCATCCCGGAAGCTACGGGCACGAGGCAGGGAACAACCCAGGATGGGGGGCCAGCCCATCGCAGG
>JAODKL010000095.1:24838405-24849360 GCA_026780765.1 Petrocephalus schoutedeni | reverse complement strand
GGGGGTGGCGGGGGTGGCTAGGGGGGGTGGAGGCAGCGCTCGGGGTGGATGTCTGTAATTACCTATCGATTTCTGCCACGCTCCTCCCTGGCCACCGGGCAGGAGCCGCGCATAAATCATTTTGCTCTATGATATCCACGTATTCCTTCCCTTAAATTCTGCTCATGGAGCTCCTGATTCATGGTCCATTTCCCCAGCTCTGCTGCTGTTCGGTGATGGGGGAGGGGGGGGGTGCGTTTCAGCATTGCTTTATACAGTATGCTTGCTGGAAAGCATAGCTCAAACTAAACTGCAGAAATTATACCCCAGCAAAGCGAGTGCCTTGGGAATATAGGGCCGCATGTATCTGGTGATCCCTATCCTATTTTCAAAGTTTGTTTTGTTTAACTTCTCAAGGTGCTCATCTAAATGCACATTATATTTTGCCCTTTAAGGCGCACGCACACACACATGCGCTCGCACTCACTCACACGCCTCCTTTATGTTGTGGCACCCAGGTTGTGAAGCCAGGAGCCTCAGTGTTGTTATGCTTGCTGAGAGCCACTGTTGGGAACGGCTGCTGCCATATTCAGGGAGGGGCAGAGCCGCGGCTGAGAAGCTCACGGAACCCCCCCCCCCCCCGCAGCCAGAGAATTCAAATCTCATCATCTATTCACTCAGAAAAGCACAAACAGAGGTCATCTTATATCTTAGGAAAACAAAATTTGCCTTCAGAAAAACACATCAATCAATACTTGCTTAGTGTATAAGGTTCTAGTACAAGACATTATTAGAGGAATGTGCGACCCGAAAGGTTCCGGGTCCAGAACGCGGCGCCTTTCTGGCGCTGTCCTTCCTGTCTGCCTGGACCGTCAGGCGGCCCAGCGGGTTCAGTGGCTGCCAGCTGATTCCCAGCACGCTGCATCCCTACATCTACAGATAGGGGCCCTGCCACTGGCCCCCGCGCCATCGTCGTGTGCAGCACAGAAAAGAAACCTAAACAGGGAGATCCGCCACAACAAATTACCCTTAAAATTAATATTAACATTTTGAACTGTTAACTTTTTAATCCATCTGTTTTTCATAACATACTTTCAGCAAAGCATTCTACAGGCAGTAAAAAGGCCTGGCTGTCAATAAGCAGAGGACAGGAAAGCATGTTTGATGATCAAGTGATACTTCTGCAAAACCTCCTTAAAGTGTCTGGAGGAGAAGAGCCCCAAGGCACACACCGTTTTCCACGACTCGCTGAAGCCGAGACATATCTGATCGTGGTGTGACGGGGACATTGGGGGCGGGGCACAGCCTCTCTCCCGAACTCGATCAAGATGGAGATACTACCAGAGGCTCCATTAGTATGATTTATGGTCTCGTTACGGTTTCTACAGCAACCGAGCCTTAGCATGAGTGAGTATGACGACTCGAGTTACTCTCACACGCGTGGCTCGGCAGGGAGTCGTGAGTCGCCCCACACTGAGACTGACTGCACTGTCGGCAGCGACAGGGACGTCGCCTGTATACACACGCACACGCACACGCACACACACAAGGCTCTCAAAAGCCCTGTAATGCTCCTACCGGTAATTTAAAGATTCATTATTGGGGTCAGGGTGTCTCGCATTAGATGGCGATTTAGGGAAAGCGTGAGGGAATAATACAAGGAGAGCACTCCAGTACCACCCCCCCCGGTGCCTCTCTTTTGCACTTTTCGAGCACATTGGCACAAAGGTTAGCGTGGCACGGAAGTCAGTCCACTTCTGTTTAAAGTCCCCCATGACCCCCAGCCACTGCAGCTGTGGTTTAACACTAAAGGCGTGACTTTGTTCACTTTCTTATACCAGGTGGGGAAGATTGTAAAGTGAGACTTGGCCCTTTCAGTGACTTGTCATTGTCATGGCAAACCTCAGGACAGCGCCACCTCCTGGTGAGAGAAGACACTGTGAATTTACAGCACTCCCCACTTGGCGACCTTCTCGGGGGACAGTGGAGCCTGGAGGGCTGTTTTTGCAGACAGCGTGTTCCCGCATAGCCGCGCCTAACCTCGTTAGTTCGGTTTTCCTCACCAAAGCCAGTGGCCAGGCAGCTGTCCCATCTTATTCACCTGACCTCCTCCCTTACGCCGTCCAAGGCGCCGATCGGGGCTACTCCCTTGTCAGCAGATCGCTCATTAGTAATCCCCTTCTGTCAATGCCATCCGTCATCCTTTCTGTCCATTCATCTCATCCTGCTTCCAATAGCCCTGTAAGCCAATGGAGCTGCTCTCTTAATGCGCTGGCAATATCATTTCCTTTGGAGATTTAACACATTCCCAGCAGGATATTCAGTTTGTAATCCTGGCCATGCCTTTCCATACCCAGAGGCGACTCTGGTCCGCAGCAGGCCCTTAGCCCTTCGCTCACCTTTGGGTCTGCCAAAAAGTTGGGATGCTGTATAAAATTTAAACAAAAAACAGAATGCAATTATATACAAATCATATAAACCCATATTTAATCAAAAATAGAACAAAGACAGCATATCAACAACATATGTTGAAACTTGGGAAATATCATTGTCTTATGGTGAATATATGCCAGCAACACGTTTCAATGGGGCATGTTTACCACTGTGTTGCATCACCTCTTCTTTTAACAACAAGCCTGGGAACTGAGGAGACCAGTTGCTGGAGTTCTGAAAGTGAAATGTTGTCCCATTCTTGCCTGATATAGAATTTCAACTGCTCAACAGTTCCTGGTCTCCTTTGTCATATTGTTCGGTTCACGATGCGCCAAATGTTTTCAGTGGGCGACAGGTTTGGACTGCAGGAAGGCCAGTCTAGCACCCCGACTCTTCTACTATAGAGCCAGGCTGTTGTAATACATGCAGAACGCAGTCTGGCATTGTCTTGCTGAATATACAAGGCCTTCTCTGAAAAAGACGTTGTCTGAATGGCAGCATATTTCCAAATCCAACATATATCGTTCAGCATTAATGGTGCATATGTGCAAGCTACCTAAGCAATGAGCACTAATGCCCCCCCCCCCCCCATACCATCACAGATGCTGGCTTTTCAACTGTCTGCTAATAACAAGCTGGATGGTCCCTTTCCTCTTTAGTCTGGAGGACCCGGCATCCATGATTTCCAAAAAGAATTTGATAATTTGATTCATTGGACCACAGGACACTTTTCCCAGAGAAGTCGGTGGTGTTTCTGGATCATGCTTAGATATGGCTTCTTCTTTGCATGGCAGAGTTTCATCCTGCATTTGTGGATGCAGTGACGAACTGAGTTCACTGGCATGTATTTGTCATAAAACAATAACATTCCTCAGTCTCAGCATTTGAGGTGTTGTCTTTGTCCTCTTTTCACTGAAGTATGGGTTTATATGATTTGTAATTCATTGCATTTTATTTTTGTTTACATATTACGCGGCCCAGCCTTTTCAGAAATGGGGTTGTAGCTCCTGCTAAACTGCATTCTGTAAAGCTGCTCTGTGTCGGGTCTATTGAATTAGCTTGCAAATAAATCTGCGTGTGAGTCACTCCGTTCAAAGAGATTTTTACTTGTACTGTGCACACTAGTAGACATCGTGGTTGACAGGGCCAGGCCCTCGGGGAGCTGGGAGCAGGAAGCTACAAGCCAGCAAAGATGTGAATGGCTGCTCGTTAGAATGAGCCGAGATTCATTCCGAATGTGATTATTTTTTTCTAGTTCCTGCTTCTCTTTTTTCAATGTGAACTTTATAAGTAGACTCCATTATAAAACCTGTTTACTGTGGTTTAGAATTAATAAACAGCACGTAGGTGTTGTACCATATGGGTTATACCCCATTACCCACATTCATTTCTGTGGGCATAACCCTAATCCCAACAATGACAACCTTAACCCGTACCCAGCCCCAGTATTAACCATAATCAACCAAACAAAATGAAAGGTTTTTTTTATCACATTGCGGGGATACACACACCACTGTCCCAGCACACCTATCTGCATGAGGAATCCCATGAAGGGGACCGTACAAATTCCACACACATTGAAGATGGGATTTGAATCGTCATCACTGCAGGCAAGCAGCAATGATGTTGTGCACTGAGCATCTGCAGGTAATTGGTACAAAGAAGCATCTTGACACTGAAAAGATACTCGGTTTGTTTGGCTGGAAAAAATAAGCATTTCTGGTTTTCTACATGCCACAGATTACTACCTCCATCTTACTGCTAGGGCCGACTGCAGTGAGCTGGGTATGATTGATGGTTTTTCTTTTACCTGATTGTGACAAACAGTCACTGTTAATGAGAACAACAGGCCAGACTTATCTGCTTTACCAGCTCGTCAAAGATGACCGCCGCTGACTCGTCACATCACATTACATCGCAGCAGGAGTGCTGGGGCCCTAGCAGTCTCTTACTACGACCAGAGTGTGATGTACTCTATGGCGCCCCTACTAGGCGGGTCAGCGTTACTGCATCGTTCCTGTTTGACTGCGAGAGGCCAGAGCACTGGCTTAGGGCACAGGAGGCATGAAAGTCCTGATGTGGGCTAGCAGAGGCTGGAAGGCAGACCTGGAATATTCCAGACTCAATGGAGGAAGGTTCTGCCAACTTTGCTTTCAATAAAGAATACCCATTGTTTCTGACCAGATTTGTAACATTTTGTCACTCATATGACTTATATAAACATACAAAAAATAAGTATCTCATTAGTTTTTTACTGATAAATACGTGTTGTGCATATTATTGCATACATACCTCTGAGGAAGCGACAGTGTGTTGGATGGATCACACCGCACACATTAGGCAGCATAAATAGGCAGCTTATTCAACTCATTCCCAGTTCTGTCATGACTAAATATATCACCCAAAACACATGTTTAGTCTTTTAGTTCTTTGCCATTGGCAGTCGGATAAGCCAAGATAATCAATGTGAAGGTCGATGGAGCTGGAAATCCAGGTGACCTCTGCTTCAAACCGAAAAAGTCATGTACTATAAAGATGCCTTCTGTAAGAAACAAGCATTTTTAGACTCAGAAGCAGAGTTATGCTTTGTTCAGCTTAAAAGATTGATAGCTGTCCATCAACAGAAGTGAAAGCTGTGCTTATATATTGTGTGTTACCACTTTATGTCTTAGTTGTGTCTCATTCAGTCGGTCGTACACACAGCACTCTCCAGCCTCCATCTGTGGACATGTTGCTATGGTGTTTGTACGCGCCAAATACCACGTAATACTTTGTTATCAAGTGGCATTGCTAACATACCCAACTAGAACAGGTATCACTAAATGGCTTTCCGATTTGATGCACTGAAACGTGGTTAACGCGGGAGTGATGTCATTGCCAGCCCCAACTTCGCACCTCCGAGGTAAATGGAACGCAGCATTGGCCATGTAGTTCAAAATAACCTGACAAGATATTTGGCATAATTTTAAGTGGTTGAATAACTGCCAAGTGCACTCAGCTTATTGTAGTACCAAAAACAATACAATAAGACTGATTCATGAAAGCTTTGCACCTATTCATTAGAGAACTAAAACCAGAGAGAAATGGGACAATTAAACCACACAAGAACAGTTTCCTAAGAGATAGCTAAATAATCATAACATTACCAGACATACTCGCTTACATACTGTATGGAGATACATGCTCTGCTCCAGGCTTTGGGCGCAGGTTCATGGCAGGCTCGATAACAGCTACCAATTAATCCGCTCAACTCTACACACCTGAAAAGTTTGTATTTGTTGCTTCGGAGTGGACAGATTTTTTTATATTAGTAGTCCCGGGCAATAATGGTGTCCCCCTCCCAGTGGTGGCTTATTTACTGCATTTCGGTAGGCAGGATACATATCAGAGTACCAAAGTGGATAAATAGTGTGGTGAGGAATGGGAATGTAGTAGTGGCTGTGCCAGCAGCCTACGGTGTGTACAGCCTTCTGAAAGATAATAAAAATGCACTTTCAGGGCCCACACTGAGCTTCCCACAGACTGCAGCTTTACACACATTTTGTGAACATTACAGAGCAAATGCGACATTTTTTTGTTTTGTCTTGTTGCTCATTTGAAAGACCTCTGTGCTAGTGCTCTCGTCACTTTATGAAATTAGTATCATTTATCTTCACGACACATGACACTACAATACTGCGTCATACTTCACTGCAGAATTTGATGTGATTTATCTTGCATGTTTCGTAATACATGTAATTAATAAACGTGAAAACCCAGTTCCTTGACCACTGCTACACACAACTGCCCTTTTGCTATTGATTTACTGCACAATAAAATCAATAACTAAATTTATTAAAACTAATTTAATATTTACCATGACCTAGCCAATTTGACTGTCTATATGCAAGGCCACTGTTACCATTTCTTATTCTTGGGAGGACACACACACACACAAAGAAAACTTACAACAATTTTTAGGAAATATTTATAAATCATTTTGAAAATAAAATCGAAAATTTTGAGATTCTAAATCAAAATAAATTTTGAGGGAAAAAAGTTGGAAATTTTGAGATTAAAGAACAGAGTTAAAGTTGAATTCTACGGATAGCTTCTCTTAGCAGATGTGAGCCTTCATTTCATGTGGAACGAACCTCGAAAGTAGCTGAATGTGAGGCATCTGTATGATGCCGTCAGGTAAGACGATTCACCTCCTACATATATCTCACAGTCACAGTCAGCTTTCCACTTTTTTCTCGAAAGTTTATTTCAACTTTAATCTCGAAACTTTCGACTTTAATCTCAATTTTTGTTTATTTTTCCTATTAGCTGGCCAGTTTTTTTCTAGGAAAAATATAATAATTTAATTTTTTTCACTATAGAAGGTGATTGAGTAACACACAAATACCAATTTAAAGAGCATATATAACGGCACAATCACAGAGGCAAGCTAGTAGGGTGGCATGATGAGGATCTAATGATCCAGCTGTTGCCAATGCATGGATTGACTTTTCAAAGACTGTGGCAGGCTGATCGTCTCGGTCCAGTTGATTATCTCTTAGTTTGGGGACAGATGGCCCGCAGAGGTGGGGCAGCATGAAGGGGGGGGGGGGGGGGGGGTAAACAGGCCTGTGTTATCAGTGTTCACTGGCTTCTCACTTGATAAATATTTAAGCTGTGGAGGTATGGCGATGTAATAAGAAATGAGACAGCATCATAACAATGTGGTGAGGATATACACACTCTGACACCTGACACCTTTAACGTCAAATCATTGTGTCACATGGTGGGGCAACAGCCAACCGTGTGCTCATAAGCAACTCTCTTCTCAGCACCTTCAGCTAAAGCTACCCCAGCTTTTACTCTAGACCAAAATACAAATTAGATTAGATTCTTGACACTTATCCCTGAAATAGGAGCTCGGTACCAGGAACTTCTGGGGCCTCCTATGCTTGTAATTTTTGGTACAACAAGTCGAGCAGCATCGTCTGGACAAAGTAATGGGGCTCAGTTTTATGGGAGAGGTAGATCTTTGAGATACATGGTTGCAGGTCTGTATGGGGCTTTAAGGTGAGAAGCACTACTTTACATTCTACGCTAAATTTCACAGCCGGTCAGGAGGAATGAGACTATAGGACTAATATGTACATGTATTTCAGTTCTTTAAAGTACTTATGTAGCTACATTTTATAGCAGCTGAAGACACTTTAGGGGACTGTGTGAGATAGTCAGATAGCAGAATGTTATTTAGCCCCAGTGTAATGAATGCATGGATAAGCTTCACAGCATCATTCATAGACACTTGCAGCATTTTCCTGGCCTTGGCTGCACTCCAAGGATGAAATAAAGTCATTTTATATACACTGTGAGTGTCGCCTCTTGGCTCCTCATCAGTCCAGAATCAGGCTGAGATTTAGCCTAAGGATCAATGGCTGAGTAACGAATGTCATTTCGGAATTACCAGAGTTTTAGCAGGATAAAGTTCCTAATAACCTTCTTACAGCTTCAGGCTGAAGTATCTCAGTCTGTTTGACAGCTACATGGAGCCGGGTGTCACCAGCATAGCAGTAACATTTGTGTTTGTGAGTGGCATACCCAAGGGCAGCATGTAGAGGGCACAGTGGGCCAGAGAGGGAACCTTGAGGGACCCCACACCAACTGAATGAAACTGAGACACCAGCTGTAAATTAGACTTATAATGCACATAAGTAAGTCCTGCTGAGGACCGGGTCTGTCCCATGCTCTGTTACATGTTCTCTGCATTCATGCAAGTTTTCTGTTACCTTCCATGTTCCAGTTATCAGAGTTAAATTCAGGGCCCTTATTAGATACGTTTTCATATGTACATGCTTTCCCAAAATGGACATGCTGTGATCAGCAGGATGGGCTTTGGAGACACATTCCAGTGGAATTAAAACGTCTGTACAGCAAACATAAAAAGCAAGACTAAGTGCGGGTAATCAAGCAGAAACTAGCTATTTAAATATCGTAAATACAACCAAGAGGGTGAATGACTGAGCTAGAACTACAGTATGCAATTATGAACCGAATGTCATTCATTAGCATAATAAATTAACATTATATATTAATCTATTTATCATATAACCATGAGTGTCACTTAAGTGGACAAACAGAACATAAAATGGCAGAAGCTCTTAACGATTTAAATATTGTATAAACATGTTGGTACTCCTTTAAGGAGTGATGCATTAAGAGACTGATAGTGACAAGTTTGTCATCACTCCGATGGCAAAACCTTACATTTACCAAACACCCATTTGCACTGTCATTAGTACAAAAGTTCCAAAATAATGCCGATGAGTCTGGGTATTAGACTGGTCTAATATTAGACTGGCAGTCCAGACCTGTAACTCATTGAAAACATTTGCTGCATCAATAAATGAAAAATAGGACAAAGGAGTCCTATATCAGAACAATAACATTTCTCAGTTTCGACATCTGATATGTTGTCTTTGTTCCACTTTCAATTAGATATGTGTTTATATGATTTGTAAACCATTGCATTCTGTTTTCACTTGCATTTTTTTTTTCATTTATAGTTTTTTGGAAATGGGGTTGTACATCTCCAAATGCATAAGGCAATTTCAGCATCTCAGCCTCTGCTGGAAGTGCTCGGCACATCTTTACCTTGTGTGAGTATATTTTGTCACAGTAGATATTCTTTTCCAATTTCCCTGGTTTGAGTAATAACTAATTTAATAACAAGTTGCAATATTGAATTAAACTTCAAGTCTTCCGCTGGCGCCCCAAAATCCATTTATTCATCTCTTCCATAAATATTGTTCCTATTGGTAAGGAAATGGTTGAGGGAGAATTAAGCTGAAATCAATGGCATTTTAATGGTGTGATTTAGCACCCGCCGGAAATTATACGTCGGCTTCTTCAATGAAGCCTGACACTCAAATTAACTCTAACATTAGAGCTGGTGCCAAAGAGGAGATTAAGAAGATGGTGTTGGACTAAATATGGATTTTATTTTCAGTCCGTCTCCTTCTACTTTGAGGTGCACTACGGGCCGGCCTCTGTGCTAGGCTGGTATATAAAAGCTGTTTTCAGAACTACGTTTAATGGGTATGTAAGGATTTCATAAATAAGGCTTTTTTGGACCTCCTCTTTCCCTTTCCATTTTGGCCCCTTTTGTAGCAGAAGTATGATGAAAAAATGATACTTGGCGAAAATGGGCGAAAATAAAAAAAAGTCACACGTGTTCGCTTGGTTAGTAAAATTTAAGGACCAGAGGGCCTGAGGCTGGATTGATCGAGCGCTTTGGCTTTACTTCCCCGTCAGTGGTACGAACACCCCCATTACTCTCACCGGTGACCCGCTCGCTTCCCTGCACTGTGACAGAGCCCACCGCTCAGGGACCCACTAGACAGGAACGGTCACACAGACACCTGACACAAACCTACAAGCACCAGCACCTGATGGGCCCCCGGGGAATCTCTCTGCCTTGGCACGAACCCGGAGCCGCCCGGATTACATAAATACAGAGTGCCGAATCCTCACGGGTACGGGCCCGAGGCATTATCACCGGGCCTGATTAAAACTGAAGGTCAAACAGGTGATTGCAGAGATTGGAGCCGATGTCTCTACAGCCCTGCCCGTAGGGTAATCGTAATAGGCCCCTGAAGGCTTGATGCCCCAAGAGAGCGATGCATTTGTTGGCCCATTTCAGGAGAAAAATGGGTTTGGTCACACCACAAGTGAGACAATAAAAGCCTTGTGTTATCTCTTCACCTGTCAGATACCTTGATGCTGAACATCGGCTGGACTCCTCCCCCACGCCGAGTTGCTCCCTTCCAGCCACGGCCAGCGTCGTGGGGCCAGGGGTGGGCTTGATCTCTGGCCCGCCGATGAAGGCCAGTTGGAGAATCGATTGCCCCCGGGCTTCTCTCTGCACACGTTCATAAAGAAAACCAGAGGCGGTGCTCTCGACTGGACTCATGAACTTATAGAGCGACAGAGGGAATAAAAGCAGCATCCAGCCCGAGACGTATCTCACTGAGAGTGGGAAGGGGACTTTCTGACTACCACCTCCCGGCTTCTACAGACCATCAAACATTCACTCAGCATCTGAAATCACCACAGGTGGCATTAATAAATTAGTGGAAACGTCAAAAAAACAAGAGAAAAAAGCAGCTTCCTTACCAAGGAAAGCCATTTTGGGGTGACAGTGCAGCTTGTTGACAGGTGTCTATAAATGGATATTTGCCAGCATAACTGTCCCACATTCATTTTGTAATGGGAACAACAGCTTTAAACTCCCATGTCTCACAGGACACCCTTCAGCAGTTCACCAGGGGGTGTCCTCGTGCAAAGCGTCTGCTTTTGTTCAGCTATAGTGTCGGAAGCAGTGATCAGCAAATCGCTTGTTCCACTGCAGCCAGCAGTTTAATCCAAAACAACATCCATAATGTGCTAATGTAAAGATGCCAGTGACTCTGAGCCTTATTAACTGTGGATGGCCCCTCGGGCATGGCTGACCTGTAATCCTTCTCGCTTCGCGTTCAGCCGAATCATCCATCTCACCCTCCGTGGGGTAG
>JAODKL010000095.1:24772835-24818167 GCA_026780765.1 Petrocephalus schoutedeni | reverse complement strand
CTATATTGTGATGTACACATGAACCTCCAGTTGCTTCACAGTCAGTAATGGACCACAATAGCCTCCCATGAAAGTTCCCCACATGCTAAATGAGGGAGCTTGCTGATGAAGATCACAGCATGCGCCCTGTCCAGAAGATCTCCTTGATGGTCACTGTAGGCGCTCTTGGGCGAGTGACTGACATAAATGGGCGCCTCAAAGTGATTAAGGCTTTCTGCAGCTCTTGTACGCTCAAAGTGTACTGGACCGATATGCCATCTGTAGAGCATGCAGGTGACCTTTATTGCTGATGAGGTATTTTAGGTTCTAGCAGTCAAGCTGCGTAGAAAAGCCTATGCGTTCAGAAATACGCCACACAAACTCACACTTAATTCCAATTAGTTGTTAAATGATTAACAACTCGCAGTGTCCATTTCTATTTAATTAGTATACGATTATGTCCAAAGCCACGTTCAAATGAGGCAGCATTACAGACATGCTGTCAAGGAGTCAACTAGGCATGAGTGCAGTGAGCTTCCAATTATCACCCAGGTACGAGCGCAAGCAGGATTGGAGCAGGAGCTACACAACATCTCCCATCAACGCAAGAATTGGATTAGACTATACAAAGACCAGAAGTGCAACGTTAAGAGCGTTATCCCTTATGGACAGCGAATCCTTATGACACACTCTACCTGGGACAGTCGCGGCTCCATTCCCTGTGCCTCAGCTAAACTAATGCCCCTGGAAGCAAAGAAATGAGCAGTATAATTTAATGTGACATTATATCGACGAGCCACATGCATGTACATACGCTCCAGCCACACAAACCTCAGCCCACCGCGGCAGCCAAAGAGGCCTGGTCAATCTGCATTAATCCTAATAAGGCTCAGTGGCGAGGAAGGGAATGAATGACGAGCAAGGCAGTATCAATTATTCAGCAGTAACAGGATTACGATGAAAGATCATCATCTCGCTCTTTGCTGTGGGTTCCTCTGCCCGATATCCATTTATATCCCTTCCCGAAGGGGCCTGGAGGTGGGGGCACGGCACTTCAGGTCTCATGAATGTTAGATTAAAAATTAATTAATGTTGAATAATTGGTACATGACCCCAAAGGCGAACAGCAGCTAGCCCACCACACTTCCGATTATTCCGTTTACAGGAGCGGACTGGCCATTACAAATTTTATTTTGCTGCATCATGTGTTGCCTTGCCTTTTGTCACGCCCATGCGTCTATAGAATGAGCCATTAAGATCACACTTGTTGCATGGGGATCGGCCGTGAAGAGGACAGGTTTAGCAATGTTACAGTAAGGTGCAGTTTTAATATGGATCCCTAGTCATTAACGCATAATCATGCGATATGCTGGTTTGCAAATGCGATAGGTTTTCGTTGTATGAAATGCTTCTGTACAGCTGCTAGCCGACCCCATTAGTTATCAGTCAGCCTCTGTTGCATTTTTTTTCTTTTCTATGCGTAACTGGTCCATGCACAAAGCGTTTACTTCCATGTTTTACTTAGTCACACCTGAGTTGAGTGAGGTAATTGCACATTTTCGTCAATTGCACTGCTAAATGGCTCTTATGAGAATTAATGCAAGGCTATGACCCAGAAGTCTCTGTCAGAAATGTTGCTAGAATACACACTATTTATTATTTTTTTTTTTACTCAAATTGTCCAGATGAATTAAGGGTAGAAATTTAATTACGATGGTGACGCTCCCGCTCGGGGCAGGATGCTCGCTCAGCGGACATCGTTGCCCTCACCTCCCAGCCCGCCGTCCTTAGATCTGGCCCCAGCTGTGTGTGGGAGGAGTAATCATGGGTTTTAGCCAGGAACTTAGGAGAGCTTCCTTAGTCCAGAGACATGCTGGGGGGGGTTCCAAACTGCTCTTAGCAGGAGAACAAACGTAGGATTATGTTCCCAAGACACACAGGCTAAACATCAACCATTCGAAAGTGAGTCCATCTTATGATGGATGCATCTCCTTACATTTTCTCGACTATTCTGGTATGAATTTATTAAAATGTTAATGAAGAAAAGACTCATCAGATTACCAAAGCTAAAATGAAGTCTCCTCCGGTGCCTTATGCCATCTTCTCTTTTACCCTGTTTCATGTGGCATTCTGTATAAATAATGTAATAATGGACTACCTCACACCCTTGTCAAGCTAAACTACATTTAAATGAATTGCAGGAAACATTGAAACATTTCTCGGGCTGAAGAGGAATGCACAATCCTGCACAATTCCGGCAAACCCATGGCAAGGTTCAGGAGCACTGCTGTTTGCGAGATGAGAGGCATCTCTGCAGGTAGACAAGGGTAGGAGGGTCACATGACGCATTCTGTGCCGAGAGGCGGGCCCGCATGAGTGATGCAAATGCGCCTTGCCTGAGCATTACCTTGTTACAGGAGCTGGCCTTCTTTAGCTTGCCAGCTAATTCAATGAACCGGTCGTAATCCGCACAAACTCTCAGCTGCTTTAAAAGCGGCGTGCTATAGAGAATGAGAATCCAAGGTTACAGGCACCACCTTAAAAACACGCCCCGTATGAGAGATGTTAAATATTTTTTTAAGAAACTGAATCGCATTAAACACCCAACATGACCTGTTGTGCATAAAGATACTTAAGCTAGCCTTGTAAAGTAAATTTTGCCTGCGGATGCTTGGGATAGAATACATCTGAATTTGCCCGCCGAATAAAAAGAACAGGGTACAAACGCCCCAGGGTGAAATTTCAGAAGTTTAGAAGCCGGCGCCCACACAGAGAAGCACCCACACAATGAAGATATCACAAGGAAGGTTGAATCAATAGGGGGATAATTAGGCACACAGTAAACCATCTCTCACACCAACTAAATCCTGATCAAACAGCCGACCTGACAAGAGGCCCCCTTTATTTACTGAGCACCAGCCTCAACTTTTCGAGCTTGTGCTCGATGCAGGAGGACACCAATGGCCTCTTCTCCTGCAATACCTGCACCCACAGAGCATACAGTGACTCTACGCACCATTGCTGCTAATTACACACAAGGAAACTGTGATGGAGCTAGACAAGCCAAGGCTATGCTGGCAGGCAGAAACGGATCTTTGTACTTGACAGGTACTGTGAAGAAATCGGATGAGCGTCTCGCCTGCTAAGAGCCTCCGGGCTTCGTGATGGCAGGTCTCGGGATGCGCCTCCAAAATGTGACGCGCGAGAAACCAGAGGAACGTTCCGCACGATTTCCCAAAGCTCCAGACGACACAGCCCGGGGATTCTCACCACTAAAAACAAAGCTAATCATTCATGGCTTTCGTGGGATCTCTGGGTTTTTGCCTTCACTGCAAAGCAACGGTCAGCCCCGGCAATTATGGGAGAGACAAGCTGAGTCCACCGACTGTCAAAAGCACAGATGAAAAACAACAGCAGCCTCCCTCCCATGGCCAGGACATATCTGCCAAAAAACAGGCTTAGTTTAGCAAGCGTGGAGCAGCCTGGCGACTCCTTCGCAGTAATTAAACATTAACAGTAATTAACAGTAAAAACTGCTTCAGCTGTGAATTCAGCGATTTCAGCCGTTCGATGCAAAACGAGAGCCCCAGCAGACAGGCATGTTAAAAATAACTCAACACAACTCGTGTAATTAGGCAACGTCAATAAACGCAGTAATAGTCCCACAAACATGCCTCCCTTCTGAAGGCACTTTGGGGGTGAAAACAGTGATGAAATGTATTAAAAGTAAGTGGCCAGCAGGCTGTGCGGGGGGGGGGGGGGGGGGGGCACATTTAGTGCCTTCTAAAAGGACATTTTTTTAAATATAAAACTACATCAATAACAAGCGACACATGGCGCCTGAATGGCAATTTTTATGAATTTGTATACATAATCAAAACCAGTATTGTTCCAACAAAGTTACCGGGGCTCCTAATGACAGCCAGGCCAAGATGGACCACCCCTAGGGGTTTGTGTAAAGAAGTGAATCAGCTTGTTAATGACATGTTCTATTAATATTACCATAGGAAATTTGGCAATGGGGTCACATTTCCCCTGAATCAATATCTGATGCCATGGGCCAGCCTAGCCTTTTGCTGTGCACCCCTGCCAGGACGGCCTTGTGGCCATGACACTGGGCTGCCCCCCCCCCCCCCCATTCCAGGTATTCTAGTTTAGTATAATTTCTTACATGTTACAATTCCTGGCTAAATCGATTACATAAAACCAATCCATTACATAACTCAATACAATTAAGAAAATTCTGCACTCAGTATCTTAAACCTTGCGGTGATTTAACATCATGCTTTGGCATCTATGACTTTCTCGTCCAATGACTTTTTATGTAGGAAATTATCAAAATTTTAATTGACGATTATAACCTGAAGCCTGAAAACAATGCTGCAAACACATACGATATGTTCAGAGGTACTTTGCTAAACATCTCCCCGTCGATACCAAGTGTATTAGCCTTTACTGCAGTCGCATTCTCAAATTGGCAAAATAAAACCAGAGAAACAAATGTGGAACGCCCTGGAAGATGAAAAGCAAGTGAATAGAAAGAAAGGCAATTGCAAAATAATCTAACTGCAGACAAAAACTAGATAAGGAACATAGCAATTAAATCCGGGAAAGGAAACAAGAAATCGCGGGGGGGGGGGGCATAAACAGGACAAATTCATTTCTCACTGTTTCCATGACAGCAAATAAATTCATCGCAGCATGGAAAGAGGTGACCAAATTGAAGGAAAACAAAAATGAATAAACTGCCCTGAAAGTGATTAATATTCAAGCAACGCAAGACACAGGGCAGAGTCTTCTGTGAAGGCAGATGGTGGCATTTTCAGGAATTATTTCATCAGGCAGGCCCGTCTAGGTTGACAGGGGTCAAGCACAGAAGACTTTTCAGCAGACGGCAGAGGTCCTCAGACACCGTCCCCAGAGAACTGTCCTCATCTGCTCCATGCCACACATCCTTTAGTTCAGCTTGTTGGAGCAAGATTGAGTCAAGCGTTTAATGACATTAACTTTGCTTATGACCTAATAAATGCCACACATCACTTCCTCCAAGAGGTCTATGCCTCTAACATGTCTCTATCCCCCTAGAACTTCAAATGCCTGAACATTGCTGCACTCCACATAAAGATGGATGCCTACTGTGGTAATTGGGTGACCTTGGTGAATATTAACACTCTGCAAATACCTTCCCGTGCTTCAGTCATAACCAAGAGGAGCTGAAATACTCCAGAATAAACACGTTTAATACACACCAGATATCTGAGGTCCGCAGCGCCGGCAGACTTGGTGACACAGCTCGTTAACTGATCCAAAAACAATGAAGTATGCAAACGAACTGATCTGGTGACCAGGGGAAGAGAAGATGCATTAATGAAGCACCAGCCTGATGTGATCGGAGGGCTTCTTCACAAAGGCCGGCCAGTGTGGACACATTATAGGTGATGTGCTCAAGCAGAAAGACCTTCAGGCACCTTCTGCCTCCCCTGACTGATAAACGATCATCGCCATTCATCCCCTTTGCACCCTGGCTGGACTGCACAGTATCTGCAATTTCTCCCATAACAAAGAGTATCAATAATGTGGATATCCCAGAGTGCCGAGGGAACGAGGCAGGGGTTCACACTATACAGTCCATGAGAGGGCACCAACTCTTCAGCTGCTAAATGCAATCAAGTAAGTATATTAAAAGCCATAAAATGCATGACGATCAAATGGAAAGAGAAGTATATTGACAACCATTCCACAGATTTATATTTAATATAAATTTGTTTTCAATGGGTGAGATGATATTTACATATAAATATAAAAAACCTTGAACGGTACTTGGAAAAATACAGGTGATTAAATATTCATGATCCAAGATATGGTGTATTGATTCTACAGTAAATTCCTTAGTACTGAACAGCGGTGGTTTCTGGTAATTTATCGTTTAAACATGATGGTGAATATAAACTACGCGGAATGCAAAGAAAAATAACTTCGCACATGAGCAATAGGTCCATATGGGAAGTGACATACTGTATGTGCCCACAGTGGGCGGATGGGTGTTAAGTCATCCTGGGGGGGGGCTTCTTTATGGTTCTGATTCTGGTCGAGGTCACGAGGTCACCACGAGCACATTGATATTTATCACACCTGTTTCAGGCAGATAATATACACAAAGCACATGTGAGCTGGCTTTGTGTCTGACCTTCAAGAATCGGTTAGGGATCAAAAAAGCCCAGAGATTTAGACATAAAGCTCCAAGTACTGCAGTAAAAGCAGAAACATGTGTTAAGGACATGAGAGGCGTAACTCAGACTCAGATTACACTCCGAGTGCTGTATTCCGCACAGAGTATATCTCTGAAAATCTGATGCCAGAGCCTGGGATCAGTGATTACAGAGAAATCGGTCAAAGCTGCTACAGATCCTTAAAGACCGGGCCTCTGAGATCAAACGCAGTGACAGATATTCAGCAACTGCTCCATTTACCCAGACCCTCTCCAGTCCCACATATATACACTTCTGGAATAGTAAGCTTAGCCCTTCCATCAATCAGTATTATGGACATGAAGTCTCTCTTGCAAAAGGATTATTAATCCTTCAGTTAGACCTAGTCAGAGATCCTAAAACTACGTTTATCTTTTGTTTGACGCATCTAAAGACTGGTGTTCAGGGTTTATTCACGAAACTGGGCACCAGGAGAAAAGCAGGAGTAGCAGCTGTTTTTCGGCGTCAGCTTGCTAACCCCTAATCCATGGCATTGTCCCAGAGCAAACATCGCTTCCCAGACACAACCGGTTCTTCGTGCTGCTTGCCTAGCTATGAGTGTACTGCAAATGCAACACCTGCACCAAGCAAGAGCAGGCAGGGAGAAAGGCAGCCATTACACTTAATACATTACCTAGTAAAGAGAAAGACTTTGCCTAAAAAGCCTCTACTGACAACTTCACTTAAGATTACTGAACTAAAAGGCTGTGCTATTAGTTCCCAATTGTCACCGGTCGTTGTAAAACAGTGGCTCCTTGACCAGTTTAATGTATCGACGGCTCTTTTGTGCTGTGAGGACCTAAGAAAGAGGCCACCTTAAAGTCTGATCTCATCCATCACCAGGCACCGGTATGGCATCAAACTCATTCCCCTTCCTCCCCAGAGCAAATTCATTTTTACCTCATTTATGCCTCCTTCCCTTTATTCCACCTCACCTGAAATACTAATTGCACATTTAGATGCGTTCAGGATGAATATGATTGCGAAAATGCACCCCCCCCCCTCCCAGAGAGGATTAACCTACCTGTCAGTTTGCTGAATGTTATGCAGAAACGCTCAGAGATGAAAACCATACATTTACTAGACATCGTTTGGACACTTTTAATTAAAATTCTGTTGCCTTCTCCACTACTGAAATTGAAATGATGGAGAAGCAAAAACCTGCTCTGTAAACTGAAGTTACACTCTGGCTTTAAAATAAAGCTGATCCTGCAGGAACATGGCAGCAACCTGAACAGCCCCCTGCTCTGACCCTTTTATACGCTTTAGATAAAACTGTTATACTAGACTTATGGGTAAAATGTGTTCGCTGGTGAACAGGATAAATGCAAAATGACACACTCCCGTCAAAAGCAGTCACTTACAGAGGCAGAGACGGCCATAAAGATAGGTTTTAAAACGGAGGCCTACTCTGTGAGCCGTAAACATGCATTCCTGTAGCCCGCAAACGTTAAGATGTCAGCAAATATCAAAATGAAGGTAATATTTCCAGAAAGAACAGCACCTGAACGCTATGCTCTAAAATATAGCAGTGATACTTTCTTTTTCTTATATGCTACCGCTACATTCGGTCTTGCATTTGATGGCGTTTATCATTTTTAGGACTGATGAGACTCTGTCTGAAATGGACCCCTTCAGTTGCCACCCCTGTTCATTTGCTGCAATAAATATGAAATAAAAATTAGTGGCTATTGGAAGGAAAAATATTTAATATTGATAAAATATTACCGTTTTCTGTAAAGCCAAATTTCCAAGATTATACATACATTTTGAAATATAAAAGATGCTGTAGAAAACATTTGGTTCAAAGATGCTTTGGTAGCCCTATTGTGACAACCTCTGCAGTTCGTACTGTTAGTAAACATATATAATTTTCATTAAGACCTGTATTACTGTGCAACCACTGGCGCTCTAAGGTCCCAGCCTGGTGACCGGGTCACTCTTAACCAGGGAACAGGTGAACTTCATGCCCACTTCTGACATTTTGGACAGATGAGGTATGAAAAGCAATCAAAATCCAAAGAATGTGTTTTCCCGAAATAACAGAGCAGTAGACAAAGGTCAGGGCTATAATGGTGAATCATCACGTCTTGAAAATCACTCACAATTCATCTTGAAAGAAAGCAGGCTAAGATGTGGGAGCCTGATATAGGACTGGGCACAGCCTCCTTTGTCTGTGCCCTTTCGCAGCTGGATTTAAGCTCTGCACAGTCTAACAGCGAAATGAAATCTCGAGGAGAATGGTCCGGCCGCAGTGTTTTCATGGGGCCCAGGCATATCACACATCCGCTTATGGAAATGAGCGCATTTCCATTACGGTGCTTCCATCTTGCTCGTCGCAAAGTGGGACAGCCACTAGGGCTCCAGAGGTGTGGATCGGAAGAGACCTGGAGCCGGGGCCCGGCTCAGCACTTTTCCTCCTGAATCGATCTCCCATCACGCCCCGCGACCGGCCCACTAACTGCAGATGTCGAATATCGCTCTGTTCCTCTGACGGATTGGTCCTCTGAGCTGCTGGGATCCAGCACACCTGGCACTTTCTGCTTAGCGCCAGACCCTAGGTATCAATAATATCAGCACAGATGCCAGGTTGCATGCCTCTGCAGTTTACAAAGGTGGTGCTGTCCCATTCACCACCCACCACCCCTGGAACCCCAACAACTTAGAATTCTGAGGCAAATACATAGGCGTGGCATACCCTGTAGAGCGCACTGCAGTATGCCTGGCAGAGTGCCCTGTAGTGTGCCCTTCGGTGTGCTCTGCAGTGCGCTCTGCAGCCTGCCTTGCAGAGTGCCCTGTAGAGTGCTCTGCAGCCTCCCTTGCAGAGTGCCCTGTAGGGTGCTCTGTGGTATGCACTGCAGCCTGCCCTGCAGAGTACCCTGTGGTATGCTCTGTGGTGTGCCCTGTAGAGTGCTCTGCAGCCTGCCTTGCAGAGTGCCCTGTAGTGTGCCCTTTGGTGTGCTCTGCAGTGCGCTCTGCAGCCTGCCTTGCAGAGTGCCCGGTAGAGTGCTCTGCAGCCTGCCTTGCAGAGTGCCCTGTAGGGTGCTCTGTGGTATGCACTGCAGCCTGCCTTGCAGAGTACCCTGTGGTATGCTCTGTGGTGTGCCCTGTAGTGCTCTGCAGCCTGCCTTGCAGAGTGCCCGGTAGAGTGCTCTGCAGCCTGCCTTGCAGAGTGCCCTGTAGGGTGCTCTGTGGTATGCACTGCAGCCTGCCTTACAGAGTACCCTGTGGTATGCTCTGTGGTGTGCCCTGTAGTGCTCTGCAGCCTGCCTTGCAGAGTGCCCTGTGGTATGCTCTGCAGCTTGCCTTGCAGTGTGTCCTGAGGTGCGCTCTGCAGTGTGCCGTGCAGAGTGCCCTGTGGTGTGCTCTGCTGTGTGCTTGTAGAGTGCTCTTCAACCTGCCTTGCAGAGTGTCCTGTGGTGTGCTCTGCAGTGTGCTCCATCATGTGTTAAAGTACGTTCAACAAAGAATAGCCATGGACCCTGGGATATCCTCTAATTCAGGGGTCTACAACTCCATTCCGGGAGCTGTTCTCAAGTACATGTAAATCCCAGGAACAGGTGTGGCTCATCAGAAGCCAGAAAACCTCCTGGGTAGTAGCAGTCCAGGACCGGAGTTGGAGACCCTTGCTCTAATCTCTTTAGCTTTAGGCAAAAAGCTAAGGGGGGGGGGGGTCAAAAACCTCTGTGTCAGATCAGTGAAACCTGCAAGAACCCAATGACAGGAGCGACTCTGGAGCCCAGTAGATATCAGAGTGATATGTGCAGCTTACATCCATCACCCTCATTTTCAACATGATGTAGAATTTTCGATGAAACATACAGACGAGCAAGATAGACTGAATGGCTTCTCATCTCTGCGGTATTTTCTTATGGCATGAAATGCTTTAAAAATTCTCTCAGGCTGATTGTGGACCACAGACATCCGCGCCTGCCTCATTCCCACAAACTGTCTGCTGCGTCACCTTCTTCCTCAAGGCCAGACGCACAGTTCATCTGAATCCACGCATGCAAACCTTAATGAAGCCCCAAATGTTAAGGATGCAAGGAGACTCCGTGGCTCACGTTCATAATGACTCCCATTTCAAGTAAATACTCCATTTAAGATAACAAGCGTCGCTGTGAAAAGGTGTAATGAAATTCAGCAAGACACACTATATTTCCCTCTAAAAAGACAATGCGCAAACATTCACAGCTTTATTATTTGATGTCTTTTCTGCCCATACATACTGCATTGATTTCGTCTAGGAGAACACTGGAGAATTAAAAGCATAAACCACTTGGTTTAAACTTTGCCGCAAAGATGCCATGAGTACAGAAAAGGAGAGCATTTCATTTTTTTGTTTTGAAAAGCCCCGCTGCTCCAATCAATTTTTCATTTTAATCCATCAATTTGAAATTATGTATTGTTGTATTTAAAATCTTCAGTGGCTTCTAGGCTAAAACTAATAAGAACTATACTTTTAACAATATAAAGCTGATGTCTTTTTCACCCTATAAAGTTACAAAAGGAACACCATGAAATTTGATTTTCTTTTTCCCGGTGAATCCTGTAAGAAAAATAACCACCAAAAGGCAGAAGGTAAGTACTAACCTGCATCAGGAATTTGACTGGCTTTTTGGTCAGCATTTTTACCTCTCTTAATCAGTTTGACATAGCTTTGGTCGATGTTGGAATACTTCAAAAGTTCAATCCACCAGGGATAGGAACAAGACACTCTTTGGTGAGTCTGAGTCAAGCCTCAAGTCATGTGCCCTCAAGTCCAAGTCTTTCCATCATTTTTGCTATCGAGTCACGTCATCAAATTTGTGACTTAAGCCCAAGTGGAGTGAGAGTCATGTACCTGGAGTCCCACTCTGTCAGGGTTGTCCTCACAGTTTTTACATCCATGTATATGCAAGGAGTGCCGCATCATTTTAACTATCCCAGGAGACCTTGCATTCAGCCAAATGAAAATGCAGATAGCAGAGAATTAACAGGCTGAAATTATAAAAACAGCATTATGGTTTCCAAAGGAGTGACTAACCTCAAGTCTTCTCTAGTCATAGGGTCCAAGCCTCAAGTCATCTGCCCTCGAGTCGTGTCCAAGTCTTTCCATCAGTTTTGTCGAGTCGAGTCACAAGTCAATTTTGAGTAATCCACTGCAGGTTTTCCTAATATTTACAGATCACCCTGAAAAAAATGAATACATGCTTCATGTTTTTCAGTTTCCTGGCTGGCTTCCTAAAAAAAACAGGATGATAAACTGGAACATAACAAGCCATATCTTTAAAAGCTCTTTCTAGCATCTATAATAATATCACGCTCTGGCAGTTGTTACGCAAACTCAACTGAGTCATATTCATATTCCTGGAGAAAATAGCAACAATTTAATGTCCATCAATTACAGTAACAATAATCACTGCTGTTAAGTAACAATAAACATATCATTTAATTGTGAGCATAATTAAAATAAAACATTAAGCAACGGGGTGGTGATGTCTCCCACACTCCCAAACGTGCCGAGCAGGCCGCAGGGACAGAAAGCGCAGGATTTTGAAAGGTTGATGCAAGACGTGTGGATTTTCTTTATGGTGATGCCGCAGTGATTTAGGAGCCGTGAGTGTATCTGTCGGGAGACAGGATCAGTCAGGCTGATAGTGTGATGTATAGGCCCACTGCGCATTCGTTTCAGAACTAGGGGAAGCGATTAAGCCAGAGCGGCCTTTTCCCATCAGCACATCCCCCCGTGCGGCCGACAGGGGCTCACGCCGCAGCGCTTCCACCTCGGCCATTAAGGCAGACGCTGGCGTTGCCTTTCCCATTCCGGCCCTTAACTCGAACAAAAACAAAGATTAAAGAGAGAACGCATGGAGGGACTCCAAACAGAGACAGACGGCGGGGGGTGGGGGGCATTGGAGTGTGTCGGGGGACGCAGTAAAGCGGCAGCCACGCGGCACGCAGCTCGCGCCCACCGCATGCCGCGGTTTGTCATGTTTCCCCCTGCATCTCCCCCCGCGCCTCTGCTGCCCGCTCTAATGACCCAGCGGCTGCCAATTCGCAGCACACTCATGCCAGCTCTGCCCCAGGCGACTCCCCCAGGGAAGGGGCGGCACGGCCCCCAGAGGCACCGGGCCAACAGCATAAAGGCGTGGTGATCGGGGGGAGGGTGATCAGCCTACACGGATACACCTCAGGAGAGCCAACAGAGGGGGCAAGGGACACCTCACCCAAAAAAAAAAATCACGGTATGTTTATGAAGGCCCATCCAAAATGACCCGAATACGTTTGCGTACAGCTAGCGGAATACTTCCAGAAATGGCGTCAAACCCAAAACACACTGTGGCATTCTTTATCTCAGCGACTTTATTATTAGATATTACGTGGGGTTTGATGTTTGGCTCTCAGATGAGAAAGACATGGTATCAGAACCAGTCACTAAATTTTATTTCAGAATGAAACATCCTGAACTAAGAATTAATGCAAGCTGGACCACAGTTAGTTGATAATAAGTTAGTTGGCAATAACTGACACTCACCGATCGAATTTCTGGTGATGACCTTCGGGACCAGCTTAATCTGAGCTCCCCAAAACCTCACAGGCTTCGCAAAAGCAGGAGCTTGGGTTTCGGACCTGCTGAACAATGAATGAAGATTAACAGGCCAGGCTGAAGATAAATACGTTATATATCCTCAGGAAATAAATACATATTCATTTAATCTTAGCCACGGACGCTTCTGCTTGTAAACAGAAGCGCCCAGAGCGATAAGAATGGTTTCGAGATAAAAGGCAGCGAATGAAATGGAGAAAGAAAAAAAAAAGTTGCAAGTTAGGTGTAAGCAGCAGGGAAATGTGCAGACAGGAAAATCGGGGCCTGGGACAGGCAACAAAAGCCAAGCACACCTGCGAATCGGTTTATGAACCCAATTCCTGACCTAAAACCAGCAGGAAAAGTGAACATTTGTAAATGAAAAATGCCTTTCCCGACACCTTATGGGAAAAATGGTCCACACCAGCAAACCTTCACTCAAGTCTGCCTCAGAATACATGACCAGCACTTGGGAAACCGTGCCAACCCAATGATAGTAGCTGATTAGAGAAAGTCACAAAAAGCATAAATAGGGGCGTGGTCTTTACAAATGAGCTGACAATACTGGTGATACGTTATACGTTACTATGCAATATATATCACTTACATTTACAAGAAGAAATTACAAAACCTATCAATCAATAATTCATTAAAATAAGGCTAAAAATGTTAGAAGGACGAAAGGTGCGTGAGCGGGAAAAAAATCAGAAAGCATTTGGCTAAGTGGAAATGACAGTCAAAAACACAAGAGCCGGATGGTAATTCATCAAGTGTGGAAATGTGAAAATTCCCCCCCATCATGTCAGCTTAGAGTAATCGGGTGGATGTTCCCTTCTCCTCCGCAAGACACTCAGCCAAACAGGTCGGAAACACCTGCTGGCATCAGCCCTAAAGGGCCTCTCTTCTTCAACCCCAGTCGGTCTTCACTCTGAATCATTTCCTGACCCTTACTATAGGTCACACGCTTGCTTCCCCTTACCAGGCTGCCAAAGTTCATGCAGGCCACAAAGCCTCACATGGATTATGTCAGCTCTGTAATTAAGCAGACCGACTGATTCTGGCTATGGAAGGGGGTGTGAAATCCATTCTAATACCCTACCCTTCATATCCCAGTGTGCCAGTACATCAGACCAAACCCTGTCAATAAACACCAGGATTCTCTCCAGGATAGACAGCAGAACAGCCCAGAATACAGGCGTAACTCTGTGCCACTTATAGCCAGCGAGCTCAAAAGATATCTCCAGTGATTGTGGTTAATTAAAAGTAAGCCAATTGCCTTCCTGTTTCCTGCTGTTAGTTAAGCCTAATGTTTGCCAAATCAGATGAAAGGAACTAAACCGCCCGATCCGCTGTCAGTCAGTGCACGCGGCCCAGACTTCTTCATTTAAAGGGGCTTAAATCTAATCAGATAAGCTTTAATTCAGGTGTAATTCGTTCAACTACAAGATCCCCACTGAGGAACACGAGCAGACATTCACTCTTCATTAATGACAGCCTGAGCCCATTAACGTCCGTGAGGAGCCCGCAGATGCAGGAGGGAAGATCTCTGCTGAAACGGGGCCATGTCCTGCTAGGTGATCTGCACACAGGGGAGCTCAAGCTCATGATCTGAATGAGACATGTGCAGAAGAGCAAGACAAGAACACGCGTGCCAGCCCGACGGGGCACACTCGTGCTCTACAACATAACACTTCTCCAACAGCAAGTCCTAAAACCTTCTGGAGCCTTCAGACACCACAGGTCTGAGGACCCAGCCCGTTAATGGCCAGCAAAGCGCGAGGAAGGACGAGAGCGCCCCATGCAGGAAGGCATGAAGAGAAGAGTAAGGACCTAATTCCCTGATGGCCAGTGCAGAGCGGGGAAGGGCGAGAGCGCCCCCAGCAGGAAGGCATGAAGAGAGGCTGGGAGAGGCGTGCTAAATCACAGATTTCATTCCGTCTCTTCCCACACAGCGCAGCTCATGTCTGACAAATCCAATTAGCGCATGCTGCCGCTAGCCTGCGCCTGCCAGGCTGCTGCTGCCGAGGGCTTTTAATCTGTAGCAGCTCCTTGGGAACGTGTCAGCACGCGCGGGAGTGTTTCCAGAGAGGACCCGCTGGCCGCCGTACCTGGAGGGCACATTACGGACAGCGCCCCCCAACCCCCGCCGCTGTGGTGCTGAGGGTGGGGTTGACAGGACAGTGATGTCACCGTCTCCGTAAAAGGGAGGTGGAGATGCTTGGCTTGGCACATCTGGCACAGGATGGAGATATTAGGGTATTGAAGCCCAGGTCACCGGGTGAGGAAGGGGAGCGACCTGGCGCCAGGGGTTAAAGTAGAGCCGGGTGTCGCATCTCAGAGGCGAGGCCGGGCCGGGCTGCAGACCGCGGGCCCCTCACACTCCACTCACTTGTTCACAGAAAAGGAGCAAACGGCTCTCAGCCGCTCCGAATGTCGCCCAATTTATTTCAGACCTAACAGGCTTCACTTAATGAGCTGGAGCTAAGCGCCCCCTCCATCCTGCCAGCGTCTCTCTGCTACACCAATTACTCCCCCGCCCCCCTCCCCCTCTCCCCGCCGGCTCCGCACTGGGAAGTTCAGGGAGTCAGAAGGCCTCTCGCAGCAGGCGGAAGCAGAGGTGGGCATGTCGGAGACACCTCTACCGATGATGTCACATGCATGGCTGCGCAGGACAGTTACTGTGGCACATTTATCGAGACTTCCTAAAAAAACAAAAACAGAATATGTTAGTGGCCATATGATTGCACAAAATTTGTAATGAGCACTACTGCTCATAGAGATGCGACAGATTACATTTAACTCACATTTATTTAAATTAGCAGATGCTTTTATCCTAAGCGATGTTTATTCCAGAATGTAGGGTCAGCCAGTCCCTGGAGCAACTGGGGTTAAGGGAGCTGATCAAGGGCCCAATGGGACGGTTACTCTGCTGACCACAGGGTTTGAAGCATGCACCTTCCAATGACAGGCACTAAGCCATATACCAAATCACAATATTAAAAAAACCTTGGAAAAGATTCTCACCAAAAGGTATGAAAAAAACAGAACAGAAATAAACATGAAGGAAAAATCATTTGCATAGTGAGAGAAAGTCCTCATAAACCAGGAAGACAGTGAAAACGCCACACAAAGTCGATAACGCAGAAAAATAAATCCAGTAGAGAAAAGTGTCACTCGTGTCAAGATTCCCCAAAAGATCAACTGGATGATCCAGGGGGTTATTGGAAAAAAATCTTCTGAATAGATGTAATAGAAGTGGAACATTTTGGCATTGATTTTAAAATGTCACAAGAATGAAAAGTGCACAAACCAGCAGAATGACCTAATTCTAACCAGGCCGCATGGTCAAGGGAATCACATGGTTAGCAGCCCCAAGACTCAAACAGCTTGCAGTTATTGATGGAACAATGACTAGTGGATTATAACAAGGAAAATCTGCAGGAGAATGTCAGGGGATCTGCCCGTTAGCAGGGCGCTAACAGAAAGTGGGTCATGCAGCCTGACAAAGATCCTAAGTACAAAAGTAAGTCTACAGCACAATAGCTGAGGAAGATGGAATTTGCTTTTTCAAAAGCCCTAAACTTAAACCAATTCAAATATTATGACACAGCCCCAAGCGAGCGGCTCACAGAAGACAGTGAAGAGTGTCAAAGAGTTAAAGCAGCCTCAAGAAGAGGAAGAGGTCGAAATCCCCTCAAGGCAACACACAGGACTGATGAGCAGTTATGGAGTCATCCTGACACCAACAGCTACTCAAAATAAAGCCTTGCATCATTTTCTTAAAAACAATTTGGAGAGTGAGAGTTGGATCAGTGGAGTTATGGTGGTTGGGCTGTAAAGCTGGTTGACCACGCTGCCTCTATCTGTCTGCAGAACTATGCACTGATGCTGCACACCAACCAGCCCAGCACCCATCCAGACTAAAGACTGCCTGTCTGTCCATTCATCCATCCATCCCATCCCATCCTATCCATCCCATCCCATCCATCCCAACAGACAGGGTTATAACAGGGAAAACGCCATACGTGCAGAAAAGGGCCACAAAAAAATTAAAAATAATAAAGAAATATAATAGTCAAACAAAAAGATTTATGTCCCCACAAGGGGAAAAAAAATCAATATTATTCAGGGTTAAGCATATATGGGATGTGTAAAATAGGCATGTTTGCCATCTGTAATTCATAGCATCACTAAGACCCAAAAACTTTAAGAAATGAGGTCCAAACAATTCGCGTACATGCATTACGTTGCGCTATGTACATTCTACCAGCTCTGACAATTCTGCAATAAAACTAAATATTACAAAACTGGGAGAAACATTATTTGCCTCCAGTGAGTTTTCCATTTTCCATTTACTTTCATATCATTTGAGATCCTTTGCGTTTCAATAGAAATCTACGAAATTCATCCTGATCACTTTTGTATAACACGGGTATGTGAACTAATAGCAAAAAGTAGTATAATTACTTTGACATAAAATGCTTTTACACCCAGAGCAATTAGATAATGGAAACATCGATGCATTGTACGGGCCGAGTGGTTTGTCAGACTCATTCTGCAGCAAGCATGATCGGTTACATTTTTGGACACCATGATTTACTAGGTTATAGTGAGTAATCTTGAGCACATGCTATAGGGGCATTTCGACAATGATTTTTAACATTTCTGTTACTTTTACTGTATTTTGGACAATTCAGCTCTAGTCAGGGTGCAATAAATTCCTGCCTGCCTCAGAAATCAATAAAAAAAGGTCGCATCTTGCACAGAACAGCAGTGGAATTTCAATTTGTAATTATAAAACACTGCAAGTTATTTGGAATAATGAAACAATAGAAAGTAAATGGTTTTCTTGAATATGGAAAGTGTGAGGAGGAAAGTCTGGCATATTCAGCCAGAATGAGATCTTGGTAAGTAAATTGGCCACCAGACCAAGTCAAGAAGGTCAACATGCATCAAAGCCCTCCAGATACTGCATGGGAAGTGCCAATCTTCTAACAAACTGAAATAATTACAGCATGGCCAATATAGGGTTAGGGTTAACCATCCCATGCCCATAGAGCAACAGCTGCCCCTGGATAGGCTGGTCACCTGATCACAATCAACAAATCACGCGAGACCATGAACGGAGGCACAGACAGGAAGAACCAGCTGAGGAGGGGCCTTTTACTGGTAATGAAATGTGCTAAACAATGTGAAAGAAATATGTGTTATAAGTTTGTGCCTAATAAGGGCTTCAGGGGAAAGAGTTAGGTCAAATCCAACTAACCAGATAATGGACCGCAAATTGGAGCCCAACAGAAAAATAGGAATGTAAGCAGGTTGTGGAAAATCAGATTAGAAAAAATGTCCATTCCCACAATCCAGAGAATGCATCTTTGACAAGGCTTAAGAGGAATTAAGCTCTAAGGCCTTAAGGCTTGCAGAGTTATTAAATTATGCCTCTGCGTTGCCATCATTTTTATATAATAATGAAAGCAACATGAATGGCTTAGGATTTCACGTCCATCCATCTTCCAGCTGCTTGAGCAGTACAGGGTCATGGTTCTGGCGTAGAGCCATTCCCAGGCAGCAGAGGGCGCCAGGTGGGAGGGTACACCCTAGACGGGATTAGGATTTTACATTGCACACATTTATAAGGCAGAATTTCCACAAGATGAGCTAGAGCGAACCCGTCATAGGACAAACCCATGTCGCCTTGGCCTTAGCGCTTTGCTAACCACAATCAAACGCATGCACGAAATAAGAGAAGGCATTGGAGCTAAAGGAAGAGACAAGCAGGCCTGGGACTCATCACAGAAGGCTTTGATCCATGCAGCATGTAACCGCTAATCCCGGTCAGGGTCGCAAGCAAAAGGCTCTGATGATCCAGCAGCTTTGTGAGGTCGGTGCCAGCAGTGCCGGATGCCGTCCTTCCGGATCCCAGACAAAGTGCATAATTTGATCTGTATCACAGTTAATTACAAGGACATTGATGTTTCAGATTTACTGACAGAGAGCCTGGATTAAATCTCTCTATTGATTCTGCTGCCTGCAGAAGATGCAGGTTTGGGATTGGCTGAGGCACATCGGGCGGGGGAAGAAAAAAAAAAAAACAGACTTGGGATTGGCTGTGGCACACTTGGCTGAAAATGCCAGCTTTTGATTGGTCCATAATTAAACAGAAATGCAAGATTAAAAAAAAAAATGGATGGATGGATGGATGTCTCCATCTCAGCGATTAAAGGGTGTCACAGGCAGAAACTTTCGACCCAAATCGCCAGCACGCTTTGTAAGAAAACGCCCATCTACAGCAAATTTAAAATGACCAATGTTTCTACACCCGACTGGTGTCAGATGGCACTATGCCGGCCTCAGAAGGTACAGGGAGAACGAAGGGGCTCATGGCGTCCCCAGTGTGCACGGGATTAATCACCATTGGGTCCGTCTGCCAAGAGGAGAAGCCTCACATTGCGGGAAATCGATCCGCGGGCGATTCAGGTGACAGGGGCGGTGATGAGATCCCATTCCCACTGGGGGAGGCCTTCCCCATCAGGACAGGCAGCACTGCCACCCCGGTGACCCAGACATGCCCCTGAGCCCGCGGGATACTGAGAGGCGGGCACAGCGCAGGGCTCCAGGGAGCAAGGCCTGCCAGGGGCTGCGGGGAGCAAGGCCTGCCAGGGGCTGCGATGTGCAGTGCGAGTGCGGAGGCATGCCTGTGGGCCCGGAAATAACTCAGCTTGCCGCAAGAAGCTTCCTGCTAGCAAACACAGGATTCACGGAAGGTTTAGGCTGTTTGAGATGCTGGCACACAAAACATCAGCGTCAAAATATTAAAATAGAAGGCAATCTCTACAAATAGAACAAAGAATACGCCCATCTTGCACTGAGAGAACTTAATTCAAGCAATTATTTATTTTTTAAAACATCCATTTACTCACTCCCATTATTTATTAAATGTAGTTCATAAGAGATTCTGGAAGTTGGGCTTAACATGAGAATTAGGTCATTTAACAGAAAACACTGTGGTGATTTAGCCGAACACCCAAGTATGTCAGTCAAGTAGGGCTAGCTGATTCCACGAGCTCCAGAGGTGAAAATATCCAGTTATAATGCACCACTCTCTACATTAGCGTTTCCCAGTACGCTCCATGGGGACCCGCACACGGTCCACATCTTTGCTCCCTCCCAGCTTCCTACCACAAGCGGGGGGGGCAAAGATGTGGACTGTCTGTGGGGCCCTGAGGACCAGATTAGAAGACACTGCTCTACATATACACAGAAGATGCACATCTTTCATTAAATTGCACAGCCAACCCGACTGAGTGGGATTCATGCGAAACGTCACCCGTCCATGACTTCAGGCCCCGCTGCCACACCTTGCGCCCAGCAGCCTGGCAGCTGAATGGCATGTTCCCATGACAACCCTCCTTCAAATTTACATATAAGTTTGAATCCATCCAAATGCAGGGCCAGTGATCAGCCATAATCGTGTGTGTGTATACACGCACACACAAATGGACACGGACACACGGACACTGCGTCTGGCAATCAGCACGGCCTCAGTCAGACACACAGGGGACACCCAGCCACACATTCACACTTACTTACAGAGGCACATATGTAACTGTTCTGTCAATCCTAAAAAGGAGCAGATTAAAAATGATTAATCCATTTATTACCATAAAACATCAATCTGAAAAAAACAAAAAAGTAAATAATGGATTTGTCACAGCAGAGTAGTAGTAGCATGAATAAATAAATAAATAAATAATAATAAATTCTGCATGTCAGAGGATGATGGCAGTGGTGATGTAGTACCGGGGTGTGGTGCTAGGGGGCAGCCCGAGCGGGAGGAACCTATTCTGGGGGCAGTGAGTGATCGGAAGGTTGCCGGTTCGAGCCCCGGTCTTGGCTGAACAGCCACGTGTCCATGGCCTCTTGAGCAAGGCCCTTCGCCCCCAGCTCCGGGGGCACCGCACGTTGGCTGACCCTGCACAGTGCCCTTGTGCAAATAAAGGACTTATCATCAAGGCCTGCATTACCCTACTCTGCTGTGCTACTGGTACTACCCAGGTGGCCCTTTGAACCCAAACCGTTTTCTGCACAACAGTGCCTTGCAACAAAATGGCACTAATTAAATGGTAAAAGGCTTTAATGAAATCCCTCCATCCCAAAGAATGGTAATTAAGTCTTGCAGTCAATCACAGCTGTTAATGTACAGTACAGTTCAATAAGGAAAATCTC
This sequence comes from Petrocephalus schoutedeni, assembly GCA_026780765.1. Classification (NCBI taxonomy): domain Eukaryota; kingdom Metazoa; phylum Chordata; class Actinopteri; order Osteoglossiformes; family Mormyridae; genus Petrocephalus; species Petrocephalus schoutedeni. The sequence continues at coordinate 24,797,146 of JAODKL010000095.1, read as the reverse complement.
TTTAGTTACGAGATTTAAAACAAAAGAAAATCGACGGCCTGCTGTTCTGGGCAGACTGCCTAAGATCAGCCAGCCTTCTACTCCCACCATCAACCCACTGCACACACCACAACTTATTTGATTATCTTCCCCTGCGAAACTCAACTCCCACCTCTCGCCCAGGGCTGGGGTTAGGGCACTGTGCCTGAGATCAGAAGGTCACAGCTTCAAATCCTTCAGTAAAATCCTTAACCCCCCCAACTGCTCCAGGGACTGGCCGACCCAGCGTTCCCAATTATGTGCCACTTTAGATAAAAGCATTGGCTAAATAAAATGTAAATGTATTGTACAGTGGAGGATCCATGGTTTGCTCACTCGATGAAGCGTGACATTAACCTGCCTAAGCAAATTCCAAATTACTTCTGAAATTCATCACAGGGCATGAAAGGAAGGAATTATCTGACTAAATGGGAAGTATGCTGAATCATGCAGCAAGCAAACAGAAGATCTCGAGATCACTACACGCTCTGAAAACAATATTTCTGAGATTAGAGACAGAAACCCACTACTGTTAATCTGGTCTAAGGGAATCTCATTACATCCGAGCCCTTCATTTCCTTTAAATTAGTTTCCTTGATCATTACTTCCGATAAGCTACGAAGGGGGTAGAGGCAGCTGTCCGAACCCGGGCTCTCCTCCCCCAACCGCCTGCTCACTTGCTCCCGTTTACCTCCAAGTTAGAGAGCCCGTAGTACAGGATCAGCGTAGCAGTCATAGAGGTGAGAAACTTCCGGCGGCTTTAGATAGACTGGATCTTCAGGTGCCCTCTCACACACACTCAACATCAAAGACATGATCCTACAAACAATGAAGCTACAAAGCGTCCGGCTACGGAAACCCTGCCAGAGTCATACCGCGGCCCGCACGAGGCACCCGGCTGCATTAGTCTGCCGCGGTTTCATCTTCATATGCTCTCAGCTTTTCTCATTCCGGAGAAATATGGCGTCCGCCCGGTTCTGGAGGGAGGCCACGCCGGCCTGTTTATTACCGGGGGAGTTGTGGTGCGGGGTGTAGGTGCGATCAATAGTAGTGCTCTCCTGGTGTCATTTATCTTTAATAGTGTGAACTCTCTTTAAACTCACACGTGACAGACAGCGGCACCGGCCCGAGAGGGAGAAACCTGCACACAAAGGAAGGAGTCTGGGTAAAGGAGGCTGGGGCTCAGACACAGAGGTATCAGAGGTACACAGCACTGCGGTTATATACCACGTTATATACACCATACTATATACACCTTCTCGGCTTTCCCTGCCGTTTCTCTTATTCAAGGCTGGCATCGAAGCCGATTATTACATTCCACCATTGGAAGGTTGTTACAGTGATTGCTCGTTTATATTGAAAGTGACTTACAGGGGTTTAAAATGCGTTTAAAAACGGGAGCCCGTTATTAATGAAAATTCCCACAGTCGTGAGAAAGGACGGAGAGCAGGAAAATCGGCAGAATCGCACGACCGGCAGCCCCAGGGCCCCCCGTTGCCCCCCGCCTCTGCCTAGTGGCCTTTTGAGGGCAGCGAGCAGTGGGTCACAGCGCCCCCCGATACTGATGGATGGAGACCCGCTATCTGCCGGCCTGTCACTCAAGCTGAGAGCCACCTCTGATTGTGTGGCCGGCCGCTTTGGAAGCATCGTGCCCGGGGGATTTATTTATACACTGGCAACATCCCCTGGGGTGGCTCAGAGTGCAGATTCGCTGTCAGCACCAGCCTCCCGTTCTTCTGCCCCCCCCCCCCTTGATTTACCATCACAAAGCACCTGCAGTCTAGTGGCAGTCTGCAATATACCGGAGACAATTTGCTTAATACAATTTTTCCTCATTCTATTAACACTAATTCAATTTACACCGTTTACCTTTTTTGTTAACTCGTTGCATTCGTTAAAAAAAAAAAAAATCACCCACAGCAACAAACGGCAGCACGGCAAGCTAGAGTCTGCCGGGCCCATCTAAGCGGACCGGGGCTCTGCCCCCGCTTCCATGCTAGCCAGATCCCTTCCGGCTTACCCGAGCTGGCCAAACCCCTCCCAGCATCTCCAATACAGCAGGAGCCCCCCTTGGTCCGGCCGGATCCCTCCCGGGCTATCCGGATCCCTCCCGGTATCTTTCAGCTAGCCAGAAACCTCCCACGAGCTGGCGGCCAATTAAAATGTCAGGCTTGCCGTCACCGTAACTCTGGAGCAAACAGAGATGAGGTGAGACGATAAGTCTCAGAGGTGCAGGAACTCACAGAGGGCAGCATTACCCACTGCTGTGGGCATCGACATCACTGACACTGATTAATGCCCAAAGGCTCCTTGCTGCCATGCCCCTGCAATAAGGCCCCTGTGGAGGATAAATCAGCCGGAAGGACCCAGGTAGCTCAGGAATTCCTTGACAGCTGTTGCAGGCCAAAGACACTGAGGAACAAAGTGTTCCCTAATATGGCTCCGCCCCCAGGCCACCCCCTTAAAGTCGGAGATCGGCCTGGGTTATACAGATCAGCTATACATGCTATACAAGCATCAATCAAGGAGACTTCAAGGATTAAATGGCCCTAGCTGCTGAAAAGACCTTGGATAAAAAAAAATACCAGTTGAGATGTGTAACTTCGCACTGACGAATCTTGAGAATTGCTCCCAAAGCCAAATCTCTCCTGTTGATCACCAGCACTTTGCAAATGATGTTGCGCAAAGTTTTGCTAACACCGTGCACCTTTAAATAACCTCCACCAAAATCACTTTCAGGAACCGAACCAACAGCGGATCATATGTCTGAAGCTGCAATGGTCTCTCTGGGTTTAAACAACCCCCCCCCCCCACCCCAGAGGCAGCAGGAATAACATTGCAACGTAAGAATTACATAAGCAGACACGGAGCGGGCGAGCCGCCCGTGCGAATTCAGACCTGAAGACGCAGCACTACAAAGCCCATATCACACGCGCACAGCCGTTAGGAGAAGAAAATCACCCTCTCACAGGTTTAACCGGCGACACCAAAGGTCCAGGTCCCCTTCTCAGGTTACCTTCAGCTGCAGAACAGCTTTTTCCTTGCTCTAGGGAACACGGGCTGATATCGACCGGCTTTGGAATACCTGGAGGGAATATTTGTGTTACGGATCATGCATAATTACACAGAGCAGGGGTCACTGGTATGACGAGGACCGGACACGCTTCTGGCAGGAGCCTGTTCTTGCCCCCCCCCCCTCGCTAAGCCAGGCCATTGTCATCACACTTCAGGATAATGAAGCCCCACAGATGAGCTACTCCTCCATTATCTCCCTAACAGCACGACACTCGTCTCCCACCGTCAGCTGGGAATGATCACTGCTCGACGTCCCTCACCCCGTGATCCTGGATCACCCCCCCCCCCAACCCTCAGCGTCGGCAGGTCTCTGCACCTGCTACGGTTTAGGATAACAACACGGGGGCCCTAAACAGGAGCCTGAGAGGGCTGCTTATTAAAGTAACCCCCCCCCCCCCCACCACCAACATCCCCCGACTCCGAGCCATCTGCCCATCTGCCTGCCTGACTTCCTGCTGCTCCAACAGATGTTATGACCCTGTACACCCTCAAGGAACCACACAACTCTCGTCGAGCCTGAAGTTCATCAGTGGCTGTTGGCGGCGGGGTGTCCAATCACTACAGCGTGACGGCATCATCTGAACACCTCGGATTCCAGAGCCTGCGTCGCTGGGCCACTTACCGCCATTTAGAGAGGCTGATAATAGGAGCTGGCTCCTGAGATAAATACCCAACAAAGGAGGTCTGTCACTGCCACACAGTTTCCAGCATCGGCGGGTCACCGCTCGCTTTGACGATCGTAAAGGCCCCGGGCGCTCAACTGGACTGAAGACGTCATTCATCTTTTTAAGCAAACCAAATGATTTATTGATAGATAAATCTCTGCAGTGTGAGTGTGTGTGAAGGGTAAAGGACGGTAGGATAGGGTAGGGCAAAGGAGTAACTCTCTCCATGCTCATGGATGGTATGAAATGTACAATGCTTGCAATTTCTGATATTAAGTTTGGCATAGGCTAAATAAAAGGGGCTGGTCAGGCACTTTTCAAATGTCTATAATGAAGTAGAAATTGTTTCATTCACAAAGATGTGTGTACACTTCAGGGAATTACACCTGACATGAGAAGCTTTTCCATCATCAGCAGATTCATTCACCAAATTAAATTTTGTAGAGTTGTACTTATTAACTGCCTACTCTCTCGCTCTCCCACTCACTCACTCTCTCTCTCTTACATACACGTTTGCATTAATATCTTTGTGGGGACCATACATTCATTCCTAAAGGGTAAACCCTAATCCCAACAATGACAACCTTAACTGTAAGTGACCAAACAAAACAAGAGTTTTGGCATTTTGAGATTTTTGATTGCAGTGACAGATTTTTATAAAATTGAGTGTCCCCTTGTGGAGACCGAAAAATGCCCCCCACAATGTCAAAATAATGGTTTTTAAATCACATTGTGGAACAGTTGGTCCTCACAATGTAATATATACATGACACACACACACACACAAACAGACCAGACTAGAAATCATTTTAATGGCTATCACCTGTTTCTATAGAAGCTCAGTAAGAGCACTCGAGCAACGCCTCATGTCATGTGTGCAGCCCATTGCCGAGTGTTTATGGGCCCCCGGAACAGAACACACAGTTCATATCGGGGGTGTAGCAGGTCACGGGGAGGGGGAAAAACAACCAAGGGAGGAGGGTGAAACTGATAAGTGCAGGCTGGTAAGAAATGGACTGGAAAGAAGGATGGAGGAGCAGCAGACAGCCAAGAAGAGAGAGGGCAGTATGAGGGGAGGCAGGCCGGGGCACGACCTACAGTAGCAGGCCGGGGCACGACCTACAGTGGCAGGCCAGGGCACGGCCTACAGTGGCAGGCCGGGGCATGATCTACAGTGGCAGGCCGGGGCAAGACTTCCAGTTGATGCCAGTATCAAAACAAACACAGTATAAATACAAAATGATATAAGCATACACCAGCAGTACTGGCTGGAGGTGATGGTCAGGGAAATAAAGGCACGCATTATTCACACGCAGAGCTGACCCTGAGCCAGACAGAGGCCTATCAGAGAAGGTGGGGGCGGAGGGCTGATCACAGCCCCCCCCGCCACGGCCGACTGGTTAACCAGGCTCTCTGAATTTAGGATGAAATGAGATTAATGGGCTAAAACAAACTGATTGCCCTCAACAAATGGACTCTGCATCCTACATAATACTCTGAAGAACCCCCCCCCCCCCACGGAGAACAGCTCCCCACCACGCCTCTGTCTATGGGAAAACCACTTTGCTTTGGCCCTCAGCCCCAAAAGCAAAGAGCCGGCTTCCTGCTAAGATGATCAATTCGGCCTGTTAAACAGGTCCGCGGTCCCACAGCAAATTTACACAACCTTATTTGTTTAGGAGCGCAGCATAAATATAAATTAATCATAAATTTGCTTTGTACTTGTGGGTATGGTGTGACAAGTCGCCATCTGCAGGATGTAAATTAGCGGGATTCAATTAAGCCGGATTTTCCCATCTGACACTGCTGAAGCCGAGCCGGTGGGGGGGTACGGATGCATCAGGTTGTCTTATTAGGGCCATTTGCTGCTCTGTTCCTCGAAAGGGATTAGAGCTCCCCCCCTGGTTGCTTGCAGAGATATACCCCTGTGACAGGCGCACACACACACACACACACACACACACACACACACACACACACACACACACAGTCCTAGCTACCAAATGAGATTAGGGAGTAATGATCCCTCACGTACGCCGCTACAAGCGGACTCCCTCTAAACAGCCGAGCTGTGCACTCCAGACTTCGGGGTCGAGCCATCCCAAATCAGCCCTTGTCTATTAGACAAGCCTCTCTGGAAATGGTGCCCTCTACAGGATGAGGTATAATAGCTGGATTGGTTCAACTATGCATTTGCACATGATTACTGCGATTCTTACAATCAAAGAAGGGTTACCTTTTACACCCAAAAACCATTCATCATTAATCCTAAACATCCAACTATAGGAGGCCACGGATCACCCTCTTGCTAAAACAATTACTCATTTGTATCCATATTCCTATACAGCTGTGTATTCAGCTGTTAAATTTTTACTTATCACCCAACAGCATACGAATTAAATGACAAATTAACACACAGCACTGTATTTAGGAGCGTGCTAATAACAGCTATATCTCTGTACAGAGAATAATTATAAAATTAGGCAAACAGCCTTAGATATCAGCATTTTACACTCCTCCTGGGGGAGCGGTGGACTCTTGGGTGGCTTTGTTGTTTCTGGGGCCCTACTTAAAGTCACTTTTCGGCCCCCAGCCACCCCTAATGTAGTATTTGTGACCAATAGGGGGCAATAGGGGGCACCAAACCACACTGGGCCCAAGCAAATGCATGGTTTGAGTGGTGGGCAGACTCCCTAAATGTCAGTTCGCTAGTTTTACTATGGTAGGGAACCAATCCACTGACAAAACCTGCTCTACAGAACATAGACCATAGCTCCCATTTTTAGTCACACACTCAATAAGTTAAAAAAAAAAAACTGCTAATAATTTATGAAATCAACACCATATTCAAACCAATTCATTTAGGCAACTTCCATCAGCGCCCATGTTTAGGTTACTTGACAATAATTACCTGTTTCCCAAGGGTTTCAAAGAGAGGTAACAAGCATTTAAAGCCTTTTGCGAGCCATCCGAATGATGAAAGGCAGACTGCTTAAAAACTGGCCTCCCCAGATAAGAGGAAGCCTGGGGCGGAAAGAGGCGCGTTTCAACTTCAGGAGAGTCAATTAGTTTTGAGGTACAGGAAGAGAGAAGGAAGCCCAAGGACAACAGTGTACAATGGTTCCTGAAGTCACTGTGAAACTTGGCTCTTGTTTTGGTGGAGCACTGCACTCACCAGTCCTGTAACCTTCATCAGTGACAGACTCAAACTCCATCAAGTACCAAAAGATCATCGCCAGCAAATTCGATCATAAATATACATCAGAATCACTCAGCAAATGGATGTCTGACTGCAAGAATTACCCTAGTAACTAGCCATCTTGAATTATGGAATAGAGTGTAGAGATTATCTGTAATATGATGTAAAATAGAGCCTAAAAGTGAAATCCATGAGATCTGATCTAGAAAGATTATGCATGGAGCATTGGCCAAAAATCTAAGGCAGGATTCCAGGCCTGAAGAAAGCAGGCCACAAGATAGATGTCACGCTGGCATAGGGCGGGCAGCAGGAAAATCAGCCACCATATGGGTCTGAATTCTGTGACTCAATTGTTATTTCCAAAAATAATACCTAGGGATATGCTACTATATTCACTCCCATCGCAGTTATTATTAAAATACATAATTTAACAAGAGCATGAAATAGAGACTTTCTTCAAGGGTTTGAGCACAAAAAGAGAATGTGTGAAACTGCATTTCCCAGTGAGCTCCATGTGAGTCTTACTGCTAAACCCCAAACCCAGAGCACCTTTGAAGATGGTTAAGAAAATGAATAATTGTACCCGGATGTCTGTCATATACCTCATGAATCCCAAGTGCATTAAAGGAATTCCTTTAAACACTGGGAAAATTCAGTAAAACAATCTTACCTCATCCTTCATACTGAGTTGTTTCGTTCCAATGATGCTCACAAAGTCAACATCACCTAAATTTATGTCTGTGAGTCTAGCACATAGCGGCACGGACAGCTAGCTGTGTGTGTGTGTGTGTGTGTGTGTGTGGAGGGGGGCGGCTGCGATGCTCACACTCCAAACTCAGACTGACAGAGAGGCCGATGTGCTGACTGTCCGGTTTATTGTTGAGCACTTGCAGTAAATATTTGCCTGCCCTGACGCCGTGAGTAATAACTCAAGCCATCCAGCCTGACAAATTATACAGCCAGAAGATTTCAAAGCACGGGGCTCGCCCAGTCATGCGTGCGTCTTGCACAGTCAGACGGATAAATCTAATGGACACCCCCTTCATGCGTGCACTCACGCACGTGTGCACTCTCACACGATGCCCCCCACTCTACAACATGTGTCATTAACCACCAGATTCAAAGTCACCGGACACGGGTAAGTGCGGGGGCAGCGGTGTTTATCGAACCCTGACAGCCTGAGGGCTGCGAGAGACACTGTACTGCCTTTCCTTTCAGCACTGACCTCTAACTGACAGCAAGCTCCTCTAAGCTCCTCTTTGGTAGAAAAACCCCCCAGCACACCAACCACATCCAGCAGACTGCACACAGCTGCTCTGTGCCAGCTAGGGCTGCCATCTTACCTCCTAACACCAAACTAGGCATGAGATCCAGGAAGCGACCAAGGGCCCCCAGCAAAGGGCCCCCAACAGCAGCCTAACACCACCAGCAAGAGCTTCCTAAGGCCAGCCTTCAGAAGCCATACCTACAAATACCAGTATAAAACCTATTAACTGTGCCGTTTTATATATTAAAATTAAGATTTGTCGCTCTTCCACTTTGAATCCGTCAGTCTGTAACAAAGAAGCACATGGATTTGCAGGCTATCAGCAGTAACTCTTGCTTGCTACACAGTAAGAGCCGACATTATAAATGTCGCGGTAACTACTCTGCGTGCGGTTACCAGCCATAATAGTAAAATATCGGGGCATTAAGGCGATCGCTGGAAGTGGAGTTATTTTAAACGCCCGATGATTCACTCCCGGCGAAGATAATACATTTGCACCCAGGAAAAAATACTGATACAAACGTATCTGCTCTAGGTGCGGCTTTTATTTTCGTTCTCGAAAAGGACAAAACGGCATTCGCCGGCTGGGAATCCGGCTGGTTTGTGGCACTGACGGCGGGAGCTATTTGGGGAGCACAGTGGTGCAGATGCCAAGCGGAGGACCGAATGACAGGGCATTTCCTAGCTGGGAATATTAGTGCTAAGTGTTTGTGTTGTGGGCCGTTGTCCAAAAAGCGGGCGGACAGCCGCCGCCGGAAAGGAGCGCTCCTCAGGTAGCGCTCCTGGGGGAGCTGCCGAGACCCGGCCGTCGGATAGCGGGATCTTCAGTCTGTCGGCTTTTTTTTTTATTGACGTTTGTTTTCTTAGGCGCAATAAAATAAACTACAACCTTTTAAAAAGGGGAGCAAGGCAACCAGCGAAACCCGGCTGAATTACACTGGGCCCTTATCGGCTGCACTGGGCTGGCTTCGGCGTTGCCACGGCTCGCTTACCTGGGCAGCTTAAGCACCGTGACGGAAATAATGGTATAAAAAAATAATAAAATAAAAACCCTCGAAGCGGCCACCGGCTCCGTGTCCCTGGGGCCCGGAGCTGGGATCAGTCACGCTGGAACACAGATAATGAGCTGGGGGGGGTGAGGGAAGAGGCAGCCGCGGGCTGCTTTACCTGGCGCACTGACCCATCGAGCGATCGGCCACACCTGGACTGCCATCGGGGGGTCGACTGGAGATCCAGCTGCTGGCGTGAACACCCACACGGAGCCCCGGAACCACCTCATCCACGCACACGGCCGCGAACACGTGCAATATTTATTATCCCGAAGTGCGGGTTTGACAGGCAAGATGCTGCGTTTGACCTCCAACAGCTCATCAACGCAGATGTACATCCCGCCTTCCAATAAAACACTCACTCCCCTGTAACACTGATGGATAGGGAATAATCTTTAGCAAGACATGGGGGTATTTTATTCAGTGCTGGCGGCTTATCGACACTGCCGTGCTACTCAATCACCGCTTTTGAGTTGCGGTTGGATTGCTGCGCCTTTTTTTTTTCTCACGCTGCGGCAGAATAAGGAGACCGCGGCGGGCTGGGGAACCGCAGCATCATGTCGGGAAAGCGAAGGGGAAGGATCGCTCCGCCAGATAATTACACCAGAGCATCGTTCCTCCTTGAATTTCACTGCGGTAACATAACTTGCTACCCGAACTTCATCTATCCCGATACAGCGCTGTCAGGTCTCAATCTAGCGCCTCATCTCGGCCCGGTGGCTCCAATCTCCATCCAGCAGCAGTAGATACGATTACCTATTCTGATCGGGTTTTAGCACACTAAAATAACCCCCTCCCGTTATGCCATTAATATTTCATGAATCATTTTCTCCCACGGTGTTCTCACTGCCTGGTAATACGGTTTCAGTGTTTTCTGCCCCCCTCCTTGCTGATTTGTGTCTTCACTGACAAGTCGTGACTGACTGGGTGATTCAGCCGGCAATGCTGAACACCGCGTATTAATAACTTGGTGGCATTCATGGGGACACAATAAACAGAATAATAGTAAATCCGCGTTCAACTGACACAATAAACTAAAAATGAATTTTAGTGAATCCTCGTTCATGTGGCCTCAATATACATAATATTAGTGAATCCGCGTTCATATGGCCACAGTAAATATAATATTAGTGATCCCGCGCTCATATGCGCATAAACAAAATTTACTGGATCTGCCTTTATAGGTTTCTATTAAACACACGGTGAACAACATATTAGTAAATCCGCTTAAGGTCCATGTGTCCCATAGGTAGCAAAACACTATTTTGAAGCACATTGTTAAAGAGGACTACATACGTTTAGGCATACGCCACAGCTATATACGGTATGTGTGTGTGTGTTTGCATAAATCACATTTGGGGACCAAAATGTCCCCAGAGTGTGGTAAGATCTGAAACTTCCTTGCTTTTGGGGACATTTTCTCATGTCCCAATTTGGATAACCTCAAATTTGTTAAAAAAAAAAAAAATCTGTGAATGCAATCAAATGAGTAAAAATGCCTATAGAAATGAATGGAAGGTCCCCACTTAGATAGGTATATGCGGGTCTGTGTGTGTATGATGTTAGGCTACTGCGTAGGGTTTTAAAATCTTGTTGACTCTTGGGAAAAACCAAAGGAGTAACTGGGGGAACAGTGCATTTCATTTTCGTAATCCAAAGTAAAATGAATACCCCAGTAAAATAACACATTTTTAAACTTTAATCATTTCCTCGGTTTGACTGTGGTGGCATGGCGTCAAATCCACACGGCGCCGAGCCTCTGCCCTCTGCTTCCCGCGACAGCCTTCGGATCATCGCGGATAATCGGATAAACTGTTATTTTAAACGGATGGTTGGGCGGATTAACAGGTATCTGCAGCCTGTGCCATCCGGCATATTCACCGAGTGAAATAAGAGCATGTGTGTGCAGGGCGGAACCTAGGGCTTCCCCCCAGCGAATATGCAGCGCGTTTCCATCTGCGGGGTCAGAGGCTGCGTCCGGATCGCTGTCTCCGTGGCCCCCGGGCAGAAAGACTGCAGACTCCGCTTTCAAAAGCCCCGCGGGTCCAAGCGGAAAAACGAGGAGTGAACCGTTCCCAGTGAACGCCGCGTATCCCGGAGCAGTGCATGAAGGGGCGGCTGGTAGTTGGTGTCCGGCTAAAGCTGCATGATGAGCCGCGTAATGAGAACAGTGGACCAACCGAATCAGCTTTTAATCTGCACCTTGGAACAAAAGAACCAGCTTACCAAGATCAACAACTCAATTTCCAGTGAAGGCCTGAGACATAAAATCAAGTGTGTTACATTTTCAAACCATCAGAAGGAAACGATGCAGCTATTGCCCAGCAGATGACAGGTTGATATTTAACGGTGGGGACTGTCAATTAACCACGGGGGAATAAACTGAAGCGAAAAGAAATTATACAAAACACATAGGCAGTATGATAATGAAATGCTGAAAGAATCTGCTCCTTGCTAGCCTCCATTTTCTTACCTGAAGGGACTCTAGGAAACCAGACTGACCATCTCAGTCCGCAAGTGCATTACAAGTCATTCGTTAGCAGCACAATAGCGCCACCCATTGATGATACCTAGAAAAACACCACAGGAATATTCCAGCAACAGTCTTTATTTTTAACTTGACTTGGTCAAGAGCTCGACATAAATTAAGATTGCATTGTCTGCTGCCTACTCTGGGAGGAACAAAACATATAAAAACAATTTTATTAAGTAGCAGTGGGAAGGACAATGGGAAGCTGGAGACCAGTCTGCCGAGGAGCTGGAGATGCAGAGACTGTAAGTTATGACGACTCAGAGTCAAGCCGCTCTCCGCCTGCCGCCCACTTCCTCCCTGAGACTATCAAACGCAATCCCTCTAACACACCTAAACATTTCACAGTGAAATTAGCTTCACAAATACCCAATCCCAAATTAGCCCCAAATTAGTAGTTTTAAAGACATTTTTTGTGACACGTGTTCCTGATCCCCCGCCTCCAAACCCCCAAACGCACTGACAGACACCCCCCCCCCCACCAACTCCCAGATCATTCACAAAAAAAAAAGTCATATTGACAGCGTGGATTTTCCAGAACACGCCAGTTGGTTTTGGTTCACAACAGCCCGCCAGTCAGACATGACAGAGGTCCTGCTGTGGGCATATTCTATGATTATCATGTTTGACATTTCCTGCTCCATACAGAATCCATTTTGGCAATATCAGCCTGCTGGCTTGCCTTCAGCCCCATGGCCCCGCCCCATCTGGGAAGGGGGAGGGGCTTGCAGGCCTGTCTCCACCCCTCAGTTTCTCAGGTGCGCCTGGTCTTCTGCCTCTTTGCCTGCCGCTTGGCTTCATCTAAGGCGGCACTGTCCCCACCCGCCTGGGCCAGCCCCCGCACCCCCTGCATCCGGCTCACCAGTTGTACCAGCAGTGGAATTACCTGTTGGGGATGCACACTCAATACTCAGCAATCTCACCTCAGCCCAGCAAGGGGGCAAGCCAACAAGAGCCCCAAAACAGTCCTCATTAGAGCCAGCCCATCTGGACCTAGTGGACGTCCCGTTACGCTTAAATAATGAATCCATCCGTGGGTGCATAAGTACGTGGAAATGACAGCCTGCTCCCCGGGAAGACAGCACGCTGGGGGTTAAGGCATCAGGATGCGAAGGTAACTAAGCTAGGAGGAGGGCAGTTTACCTTCTCGTGGTTGTATGCTGCCAGCAGCAGCAGCAGTGTCAGGGGCAGGGCGATGTAGGAGCCCTGGGCGACATCCTGGTCAGGCACTCGGCGCTGAGGAGGAGACGAAGCAGGAACCGCTTCAAAACGCCTGAATACCATGAAGGTCGACCCACCACCCCAAAATCACAACTACAGAGGAATAAAGCTTAGAGCGGCAGATCTCCTCTCTGACAACCACAGTTACCGTCACTGGCTTGCAACACATCTACAAAAGAAACCTTTCTGGCCAAGAAAAGAACAGGCTTCACCCCTAATGAAATTGTAAGAGTGCGGGACCCCAACAACAGAAGAAAAATCAAACGAATAAGTGAGAAAGAGGTCGCACTTAGCTTCAATCCAACTTTATTAAGTGTCTGCACACGACACACAGACGTGTTTCGGTGTGATGCCGCCTTCAGTGTACTACAGACCATGTGCAGTTGCCAATTTAAAAAGGCACATCAATGCCGGACAGCCAATGATAACACAAACAAAGTCTAACTGACATTATCGGGCATCACCAGGCTACGCCCCAAAAATACAGTGCAAAACTAATTAAATATTCCAAAAATAGGTTAAAGAAAAGTCATCATTCATGTCTTTATTTAAAGCAAATATGTGCCAGGCTTCTCTTCTACGAAGACGGTTCTCGATCCCCCCCCCCCTCTGGGGGGCTGGTTGATAGTCTCCAGCCCCATAAACCGTAGAGAGTTACAGTCATGACCAGCCATATTAAAATGTTGGGCCACCGGAGACTATTCATTTTTCTAACGAATAGCACATTCATGCTCACATATTCTAGTTTTTAAATGACACAAAGTCTTTCCAACATAAAATAACCAACACAGACATGATAGTAAGTATACTGTACGACAAAGGTAGATAAACATCTGATTCTACCTTTTTCTTTAAACAGTGCCTTTTTAAAATCGGCAACTGCACATGGTCTGTAGCACACTGAAGGAGGCATCACACCGAAAAGCGTCGGTGTGTCGTGTTCAGACACTTAATAAAGTTCGATTGAAGTGCGACCTCTTTTTCACCTATTCAAAAAATACAATCAAGTAATCAAGCATACAGTCAAAAGCCAGACAATCAACCCACTGAATGGGAGGTCTGTATGTATGACAGTATCTGCGGTCTTTCAGCAAGAGAGGGGGAGAGGTGGAAGTATTTCATCAAGACCATGTGACTGCAGAGGAATCGGACAATGTGAACTCACAATGGGGTTAAAGGTCAACGTGACATGCTTGTGGTATCCGCTGGAGGTGAAGGAGACCTGGGGCAGTGTGTATTCGTACTGGGTGCTGGGCAGGGTGGTGTGCAGCATCAGCACATAGGTCTGCAGATGGAAAAAGGCAGGGTGGTCAACCAGCTTCATGGCACAACCACCACGAGCTTGGAAACAAGACCATCAGGAACTTGTTGGCATTAGAAAAGGGGTACCTCTCCGTCCCGGAGGAGAGGGCGGAAGTGGAAGAACAGAGACTGCCCCAGCAACACCGTCTGGATGGGGTTGTCCAGATTGTCACTCTTGAAGAGCTTTACCTGTGGTTGGAGTAATGCGGAAGGTGAACTTTGCATGAAAACAAGCCATTTTATCAGAGCACAAAGCCTGACCCTGAGGCCAATTCCAGGGCCTGAACAGTCCATTACCACAAATGGAAATGAGCACTGCCGGGGAGGTCACGCAATCCTTATTTAAATGGGTACCGGGTTAAGGGGTTACAGGGTCAGCTCCAGGGAGGCACCTGCGTTAAATCTGTGACCTGGAGCGAGAACTATCCCTGGATATCCCTATGAGAAGCCAGCCTGCTACAATACTTAGAGGGGCGTTCCAGGACGGCATGAGGAACCCTTACAGAGAGGGCAGACAGGTGTTCCGGGGAGGTGAGGATGTTGCCGCTCAGGTCAAACTGATTAATCTGCCGGAAAGCAATGATGTTGATGCCTTCGATGTCACTGCTGCCGACCTGTTGGCATAGGCAGATGGTGAGAGAGACACTCCTGATGTGGTTACGGTTAGGGCCGGTTTGAGGGCTCGCTGGGTGACTCACCTCTATGGGTCTGTGCTGGGGCAGGGCCCTCTCGATGTGGTCATTGCCTTCAGACTTCAGCTGGATGAGATACCTGCACCCTGGCTACGGGAAGACACCAGAGGACTGTCAAAGCTCACAGCTGCGGAGCATCGCTTTGCAAAGAACCAGCTTTCAGCCCCCCGGGGTGACGCCGGCCAGTCAGCAGTGACCCAGCCAGGCCCCCTAGGGGCAGAGCGGGGTGAGGCCTCCTCACCAGCAGGCCGCGCAGTCTGAAACGGCCCTCCTCGTCAGTGACGGTGTCCTCGCTGTACAGGCTGCATTCACCCTGCCCCAAAGCCTCCACCGCCACGCCCTGCTCAGCATCACCGCTCAGGGACAGCACCGCGCCGTAGCAGCTGGGGGAGGGCGGAGGAAAAAAAAAATAATTTAAAATTGGGGATGATCACCCGCAATTCACGGATTAGCTACAGCATCGCCTGTCACTGGTCCATGCTGCTTACAAAAAATACGCGCCACATACCTGTAGGCGGTTTTGAAGCCGGTGATGGTGATGCTGAGCATCTGGCCCTCCTCCACCTCGATCATCTGGGACGCCGGCTCGAAGCGGTACTCCTTCATCATGGGCTTGTAGTAGTACTGGCCGGGGCTCTGCACAGCGAGGAGGTCAGTGAGAAGTCAGCCAGCCGGAGTCACCTCGGGACAGAGCGTCCCCAGGCCGAGGCTCTCGTTTCAGCTGGAGGTCATCGGTAATGTGCAGCTTAATCAGAACTGAACATCGCCCCCTCTCTGTAAGCCCTGGTAATGCCGGTCACAGTCACCCACGCCCTCAGCGTCTGTACCTACTGCTAGCCATTCAGACTGTTTCCATTAGTAGATATACCGATACAAAACAGGAGGTAGATCGGGGAATTAAGGGCAGATGACAAGGTGCAGGGTGGCAGGAGAGAGATGGCGTACCAAGTTGTTGAACGTGAGAAGGCCGGTGTCCTGTGTGAGGAGATTGGAGCGGAACTGTGCCCCGCTGAGAGAGAGCAGCACCCCGGACAGCGGCTGGCCGTCTTCCGATTTGATCTGAACACAGTGCACATGTCAGGGGGCTTGGCAAAGGGTGTAGCCCCGTCATCAGGGGCCACCGTGTCTCATCTCCATGGTTACCTCGAAAGTGACTCCCGCGAGGGCGAAGGCCTTAAAGTCACCCTGCGTCCCCTCCACAGCTGTCAGGACGAAGCCCTCTTTGCGAGCGCTGATGTCATACTGCAGGTTACTGTGCAGGGGCCCGACACTGGACCACCCCAAAGCAGCAGACAGGTTATCAGATGGGAAATACAGGGGTTTTAGGGGTGGGCCAAACTCCCCAACAGCCAGACGCCCAGAGGGAAGACAGGGCCGCCCACACTCCCCAACAGCCAGACGCCCAGAGGGAAGACAGGGCCGCCCACACTCCCCAACAGCCAGACGCCCAGAGGGAAGACAGGGCCGCCCACACTGCCCAACAGCCAGACGCCCAGAGGGAAGACACCGACCTGTAGGCTCCCTTCTCGTTAGTGAGGACGGTGATGAGAGGAGTGGTGACTCCTCTCTCGCTGATGGATATCTCCACGCCTTCCAGCCCAGGAGATACCTGGCCATCCAGGAAGAGGCCAGCCCTCCCTGTTATGTCCACCAGCCGGCCCGGGCAACCCTCTGACAAAGAAGGCGAGGGGTCCGGGTCACGCCGGCAGAGACGGAGCGACGCCAGGGGTGGGGGGCAGGGCAGATCTTACCGCCCGTGATGGTGGCTTCCACTTCAGGGGGGTAGAAGAGCAGCTCCTTGGATGATGGGGTCACGGTGATCTTCTCCCCAGCCCTGTGAGACACAATGGGGGGTGAAAAGCCCAAATAGAGAAGACCAGCCTTAGTATAAGGAGCCAGGAGGTGGTAGCTGCTCGCTGCTATGCTTGTGTCCATCCTCTATAGATAAAGGCATCTCCTAAAAACCCCCTCCCCCCCCCACCAGTGTTGCTGTCCAGAATCACATGGACCCCCTGGGGCCCCGTACCAGGGGCCCGCCGTACCTGGCCCAGTAGGAGAACTCGTAGTGGAAGGGCCCTCGCAGCTCCTCGGCCCGCTCCTGCACCAGGGGGCTCTCCTTGGCGGCGGGCTCCTCCTCCTCGCGGCGCTCCCTCTCCTGCCGACGCAGCTCGATCTCCTGCAGCTGCTGCTCCTGGCGCTGCTCCTGCAGGGACCTCAGGGGCCCCAGCACCAGGGCGGGCTCGCTCTCGATGGACGACCTGAGGCCGGAAGGAAGGGGGCAAATGATCGAGAAGACATCTACCTACACCGGCCGTGCCCCCCAGACAGGTGCCACGCTACAGCGGTTTTGCGAGAGCATCAATCTCACTCTAACGGCAGACCAGACTGAGTGGCGACGCACACGGCGACCACCAGGGGGCGTGGGATCCGGCAGATACGGCACCCTGCCTGCGAGCTCCGCACACCGCGATTATAAAGCACGCCGCTGTGCTAATGAATCTCAGCACCGGAGCTCGTCTGTCATTACGGGGATGATTAATAACACAGACACTGGAGGAGGGAGTGTTTGCTCCGCGGGCGGCGCGCAGATGGGCGACATCCCTCCGGGATCACGGCAAACAGCCGCAGAAGCAGGCGGGCGGCACTTCCTGTCATTAGCGGTGGCTCACATGTGCCTGGCTTCTGGTGTTCCTCAAGCGATAGGGGGGCGGGGCACCAGCTCCCGGGCCTGACCCGGGACGTTTGGGTGACACCGAGCCACTCACTTGATCGTGACGGTGACGTCCATGATCTTGTCGGTGGTGATGAGGCCAGTCATGTGGTGTCTGACCGCTGTCAGGGTCAGGATGCTAGGGGCGGAGCTGAAAGGAGAACCATCAGGCCCCAGTCAGACAGGCTGGTTTTATTTGGGGAGGGTGGTTCACAAATAATTTCCACAAATCCTGTACACATGGACTAATTCAGCTGATAAGAGAACTTTCTGGTAAGCGTATGCGCTTATTATAAAAACAATAAATGCACCATAAATAAGAAACAACATTAAAACACCTACGTGTCATATGTATAATAATCTTGCTCAAACTGGTGGCAGGAACGAGGCGTCACCTTGTACACGCCTATATGGAAAGAAATTGATCACTGGAAGTGAAAATCAGAAAGGAAGGCAGTGGGCGGAGCCAGGCCTATGGGTGTGGCCTATGTAATAGGCAGGGCCTGGCTAAGGGGGCGGGGCATGGGCTCACACCTGGTTTGGAGAGGCAGAAACGGTTGACCCCCTTGGTAAGGTTGTAGACACCCACATTCTCAGGTTTGCTGCCATCCTGGAAGAACTCCTGCCAAGAAAAAAAAGAGGCATAGAGAGTTAGTCTGGGGCCCACAAGGTAAGGCAGGTCAGGCGTCACCTGGTACGAACCAGCGTGATGGCGTGCGACAGGGCACAGCGCAGCATGTAGCCAGTCTGCCGGAACTCCACACTGAGCACGTCGGCCTGCTGCACCTCCACCTCCATGGACTTGTGTTTCCAGCACCACTCCTCGTGGGAGATGCTCACTGCCAGGGAAGCAGAGGAGGGGGGGTCATGGACGCATTCTACAGGCCTGTGGTCCCACAGAAAGTCAGAAGCATCACCGAAACATTGGAGCAAAATGCCCCTCGAGCCCCATTTACACGGCACAGTCTGGATACAGTGAGTAATAAACACTACAACTGCAGAGCGCTACACGCTATAAGCACATTTAACAGAAAGACACAGGTCAGGCTGTCACAGGGATAGGCAGTAAGTATTAGATGAATAAATGCATAGCAGGTTTATCCAGACGGCAAAGCTGCTCTTCAGAGCCTGACCTTTGTATTTGCCGGGCAGGACGTCGGCGAAGGAGAACGTGAGCGAGTCACCCCTCCCGGAGAGCTGCACGTTCACCCTGTCACCAGGGCGACTGATGGGCTGCAGGGTCACTGTCAGGTCCCCGCAGGCCGCTAAACCGGGGGAAGGGGGCAGTCAAACCCGGGTCTCGTGTGCAAGACGGGAGCCAGGATGAAAGGATCCGAGGCCACACCTACCCAGGCAGGAGACCTTGCCGGAAACAGAGGCCATGAACTGGGTGAAGAGCAGATTGGACAGAGGCTGGTCAACGAGCGAGACGTCGAGGGCCTGAGGCTGCAGGGCTAGGCCGGCCTTCAGCTCGGCCTCAGGGAGAGAGACCTGCAAGGAAAAAGGTACCATTATTCACAGAGGAAGAGACGGGAGGAAAACAAGATGGTAATCTGAAGGTAATGAGAACAAATGATTTCTCCTTTTGCTGGAAAAGGTATTCTACCTGAACGCTGTAGTCCCCAGGTTTTGCCTGGAAGCAGAACTCCCCCTGCTGGTCAGACTCGACAGCGCGGCTGGAAGCCTTATCCTGCCCGCGGGGTGTGAGGGTCACTCGGTAGCGGCCCTGCTGTTTCAGGCCTTCGGGAAGTCGGCTGATAGAGATCTGACCACACATGCTGAAGCTGGACATGGAGAGAGGGAAATGGAGACTCATTAGTGCCCGTCGTGTGCCAGGCTCCCGCAAGTGCTGGCAAACCCTAACGAGGGGGCCGCGAAGCCCCAACGAGGGGGCCGCGAAGCCCCAACGAGGGGGCCGCGAAGCCCTGCCCCCTCGGAGCTCTGCGGGAGGCACAGGTCACCCGGTAGTAATGATGTCGGGAAGCTGCGGCGTGTTGGGGGCGATCTTCACGGTCACGGGGTCAAAGAACATGAGCTCCTTGTGAGCACGGATGGTGTAGGTCCCCGCCGTCATGTTCTCCAAGCGGAAGGAGCCGTCTTCCTTGGTCACCACTGGAGACAGGGAGCGCGTCTGTTAGCCAAAGCTCAGCCGGCTGAACAAATGGTACAATCCTCACTTTTACATCCAAAAACATATATAAAAAAAGATTGTCATCATACACTCCATGTAAATCGACATTTTCACCATAAATAAAAAACTACAGAATGTAGAGACCTTCTTTCAGTATTAATCTACACCGTTAGTACAAGAGTCACTGGGAACTGTAAGCTGAGGCCCTGTTATCTGAGATTCCATGCCGCAATGCCAACAGACCCCACGGACATGGATGTCCTCAGACTAGTATGGACACCAGGCCTCTTTAGGGACTCCAGTGAGACATTCCCACTTGCTGAGACTTTGTCGTCCTAGATCGAGGGCCAGACGGGAGCTCACCCTTGATCTGGTTGTTGAGCGTCACCGTGGCGCCGGGCACGCCCTCACCCTCGGGCCGGTTCAGCACCCTGCCGGTCACAGAGAAGCCCATCACGCGGAAGATGGGCTGGAGGAGGGACAGGGGACAGAGCAGTCGGCACTCGTCCTCATCAGCAGCCACACCATCAAGCTGAGCAGGACACCCAAAGGGGCGCATGTGAGGCAGATCTGACACACGGGGGCGGGGGACTCACCTCTAGCTGCAGGCTGTGATGCTCCACTCTGAACTCCATGCGAGAGGGAGCCACATCAAAGGTGATCCTCTCCCCTCTGTAGTAGGGAACCTGAGCCGAGACAACATAGCTCAGGGAGACTGCTGGCAGTCGTCTTTATACTCTGCATGTCCACATAGGGGGACCGCGAGGGTCGACTGTACTTTCTGTCATCAGCCACCACTGCGTGATTGTCTGCTACAATGAATGTGCGCCTCCAGATTATTATTATTTTTTTTTTTTTTTAACTAAAAGTTGCATGAAGAGATCTGCCTCTACCCACAGTTATACAATCCATCTGGGAAAGAAAACAAGGGTGTTCAAACGTGTGCAAATCCCTGGAGTTATATCACCCAAACATAAATCAAGAAACCTGCAAAAAGAATGGAATTCCCAGAGAGGACACACAAAAATTGTAACCCTTCCCTCTGCTGTTAGTTGCTTTGGGTAAAAGCGTCGGACAAATGAATAAAACGTGAAATGTAAATATAGGTATCTGCAGGACGATACCACTGAGCATGTGTTCTGAGGGCAGAATGAAAAATGATTAGTTCAGAGAGATCTTGTGCCAGATGTCAGACCAACCAATTAGATGTCTTGGTCCTGTGTCCTCTAGCTGCTTGAACCCACCACCTCTACAATGTAATTGGTTATCTCTGTGAACCAATCATTTTTCATTGGGCCCTCGGAACATTTTTGTGCAAGTAAAACTCCCAGAAGCAGCAGGCATTCGCGCTCGTGCTTGCTGCCCGTGACCGCAGCTGTGCGCATCCGTTCCATTACGAAGCATAAATGAGCCTTGGAGACCTGGGGGGTATTTTTAATCTCACTATAACACAAATCACACTAAGTACATGCTACATTCTAAGGTTTACCACATCTGGCGGATACGGCATTCCTGCCTCCACCTTACCACGGTGTACTCCCCACTGGCCAGTGAGGGGAAGGTGAACGTGCCGTCCTCCCGAGAGATGACGCTGCACAGGAAGGAGAGGGCACCGCCGTCGGGCACCGAGCCTTCCACGGGGGCGCTGTTACAGCCTGTAATGTCCTGCGTGGGGGCAGAGGCATGGCAGCCCGGTAAGAGAAACAGCACAATAGTGTCACACAAGAAGACACCTTTACATTGATTTCCGGTGAACCATCAATGAAACTTCTTAAGTTCTTAAGGTTACACATGACACAACAACAGCTGATCTAACGAAGCCACAAACGGACAATAAGCCAAATGTCTGGGTCTTTGATCCAGCCAAAACAATCTGGACCTGGACTGCAAACTGTCTAAAGAAAGAATGATTTCCCCACCTGTCTAAAAGTCCCCACCCATTGTTGTTGGATAGATCGACAGCTGACATTGTCAACTCATTCAAATTTCTTGGCACGGCTCTCCTCAAATCTAAAATGGGATTATTATTCCCGATTCTATACTGGTTCTGTTCTACACTGCAGAAGCCAAGTCAATCCTCACAGCCACTATCACCATCTGGGTCAATGCTGCGACTGACCAGTCTAAAATACAGGGCATCACCCGATCATCAAGATCGCTGACGGCAGCCTCCCTTCAATCCAGGAACCGTATGTATGGAGGATGAGGAAGCAAGGTGAGGAGACCACTGCCGATCCCTTTCGCCCTGCCCACAAGCTGATCCAAACACTCCCTTCAGGTAAATGCCACAGGGATATGAAAGTGAACTCAACTCACCACTTTGACAGCTTTTTTCCCCCAAAGGCAATATTCGTTATTAATCAGAAATTACATATGCTGTAACAAAATCAACTGTTCCATGGTATATCGTTCCTGTATTGTATCATGCTATATATTTCGTATTGCCTATGTTGTATATACTATGCAGTCCTAATCCAATGTGTCCTGTATAGTATTTTTAAGTTATGTTCTGTGGTGTTTAATAAATGTTAAGTTGAAGTTGAACTTTATTGTGATCCCCTAGGGGGGGCAATTTGTTTTACAGCCAGCAACACTTAATAAACAGACAACAGAGAAATTTGAAAGTAAAAAATAATTAAAAGTCACATTGATTTAACAAACCAATTTTTAAATTAATCTGTCCTACAGGTTGGTAGTTTATATCTCCGGCCAGATGGAAGCAGCATGAACTCCCTTGATTAGGGATGGCTAGGATCACACACAATTGACCGGGTGTAAGTGTACTCATTATAATCAATTCATCATGAAATTCCTTGGACTTGTTGGATCGCTGGTGAATGAAGTTTGATTTTGAGGGCAGCCACACAACCGTAAGGCATTAAGCTCACCAGCCCTAATCATTGCCAAGAGCTTTGACAGAAAGGCTACCCAGGACCAACAACAACAGATGAGAGCAGGTGGCCCTCAGCCACTACCCACCTCCTTCCTGACTGTGGCTGAGAAGAGCAAGAAGGTGACCTCCTTCATGGGCTCCCCATCACTACGCACTTCCCCTGAAACATCATAGCCTCCCACCACCAGGGGCACTGTGGCTGGAGCGTTGGCATTGGAGACCCGCACTGAAGTACTGCTCTGTGGGGGGAAAAACAATTGAAGAATTTACAGTTTTTTAATTAAAACAAGACAGCATGATTACACGTGTACAGCCTGGACCCATGACACAAGTCTAGCTTTTCTATATCTACATGATGTATGGCCACAACAAACTAACTGTGTAACTTCACTACATAAGAAAAAAAGAGGGAGGGAGGAAGGGTTAAAAAAAAGAAAATGTACTCACCTTTTCCAAAGTCCAGGATGGATGGGATGCAATGATGTCATAATTGCCAGGCAGTACTTTGAAGAAGGTGTACCTGCCACAGGCAAACGGGAAAGGGGAATAAACAGTTAGGGACAGACTAACTAATGAATTTAGAAACTAATGAGTACCGCAGTCCTGAACGTCACAGAGAAGCACCACCATAATACCATGAAGAGAAGCTCCCACTTACTTTCCCCCCGGCTGCGTAAGGACAGACTGCAGGCTGCCCTCGGCTCCTTCCTTACGCAGGCTCACCTCCACCCCTGCAGGACCCTGCTGCTGCCCTTTGCTTAACACCTGCACCAAGACAGCAACTCTCAGCCTCAGGTCAGCTCATCATGGCCCAGAAACCACCAGGAGGCACCCGTCCGGCTCACCATTCCCGACACAGAGAAGCCCGTGAAAACGAAGTTAATGTCTTCTCCTTTGGTGCAGATGTCATTGGTTCCATCTACATGGAGTTCCACGCTAGTGGGCTCTGAAAGACACACCATCAGAACATGGGAAAGAACCACTTATACTAGTTAGAATGTGGACAAGAAGCTACCCCAGGTAGTATGGGGCACAAGGCTGGAGTACAATTTAATGACAGTCAAACTAACTACATGTCTTTGGACTGCAGGAGGAAACTGGAACACTCTGAGAAAACCCACAGGATAAGAGGACAACATGCAATTAAGCATAGTGTGTGTGTGTATACATATAAAGCAAAACCACATACCAAAGCTCCATCCAACAGGTGGCTCAATCTTCAACACAAAATCTCCCTAAAAGCAGAGAAATTCTCAAATAAAGATGGAGCACAGGGACTGCGTCACTCTGCATTAAGCGGTAGAGCGCAGTCTTACCTTGTCATAGAGAGGGATCATAAAGTATCCGTTTATCGGAGCACAGTCGGTCTGGTATTTTAAGGATCCTTGCTTGGTGTACAACTTAATCTACACAAGTCAAAAGTGACAGATAGATCAGACACAAAAAAACTGGATTCCGGCAGACTCGGCACTGCAGTACGATTTCATCAGATCAAGCTGTCAGCCTTGTCAGCTGCTCAGACAAAGTATGCAGCTATATAATTCCCGCAAGTCTGCATT
>JAODKL010000095.1:24699923-24753123 GCA_026780765.1 Petrocephalus schoutedeni | reverse complement strand
AATATACGGTATAGCTTAGATAGGAATGTCAAAAGGAAAAGCAGAACTGTAATAGCTGTATTGCTAGGAACAGTAAGTAAATACTGTGGGAGATGTTGATGCTCCAAAACGTGACATTGCACCGAATGGTTCCACCTGCAGCGACATCCCTCCATCCATTCAGACAGTGCACTGGTATTCTGTTATCTTTTGGGCTGCCATGGGATAATGAAACTATATACCCCTCATTCATTCGCCATGAGTTTCTCTGAGGGATTAGCTAGGATCAAGTTTCTCCGTAAGCATAGAGGGGGTTTCAAGGAGCAGACATGCGAACGCGCTCTGTTTACATTCAGTCTCATGTGTCAGTCCAACCAGTGAAATCAGGGGGGAATTTATTAACAATAGAGCATTCATTGTCATGTCGAGACGGACGCTTGGTAGAAAACATTTGTTCTGGTTTGGGCTGCTTACAGGAAGCAGGAGAGGGTACCAGCTGGTGCCCCCACATGGCGCACTGAGTGGCTTGGAGGCCAGAGTGCAGAGCGAAATAAGGGGCGTGTAAGTGAAAGCAAAAGAAGGAGCCGGAGACGGACGTCACCATGTCGTATTATGATGCTGAGGGCCTCTTCAACCCTGCCTACCATGACTCTGAAACGCTGGAAATACACAGGAGGTTTGTCTCGGTCGATCTCGAAATCTGTTGCCATGTAACACCCGAAGCTGTGCTGTGCTTCGTGATTTGTGATAGCGTCACTCAACATAAAATTCACCATGCAAGACACCACTGATGTTCTTCTCTTCTGCCATCGGTATATTTTTGTTTACAAGATTAGATTGTTTTATTATCCATCCACCCAGTCTTGAAAATTGCTTCTCCTGCTTAATAAGCCAAGGCCAGTTATTCCTGTATCTTTATACATGAAGATAACATTGTTGTTTACTGGCCTTTACAGTCCCTCCAGAAGGAGTAATCATCGCAACCCTTATGACTGGGACCCAGAGCCCGCTGCCGCGCTGCCTCTCCGTGAGGGTGCGGGGGACTGGCTCCAGAGTCAGACCAACTGGAGGTCATTTGACAGCATTCCCATGGTCCCACTCTCCCCCCAGTATGGAGACAGGGGGTGGCAGCTTAACCATGGTATGCTAAGAAAAAGGTTACCAATTAAACAGCAGTATAACACTATGACTATGTTTATGAGGTTTGCCCAAAGCACTCATAGTGGTTAGCATAGCTACCTTCCAAACAGTTGATCCATATTCAATTCCCAGCCAATGCCTTCGGACTTATGTTGGTGTAAAATGCTGTTTGCATCACCCGTATGTTGCTTTGGACCAAAATGTCTGCTAAATAAAGTTATTGCACCAATGAATGTGTATCTTCTGGTTTTCCTCCATAGAGTCAGTCAGCAGTCAGGTCCGAATGGATTTGCCGGCAGATTCTAGTACATTCCGCCCTAACGAGCAGCCCCTGGGAACTATGCCAATAGGTAAGGCTGTGAAGTCCATCAGAAATACGCCACAAAGCCAAAGCCGCTCTACAGCTAAACATTACCATAATGTTTTGCATTTATTTAAATTTCCAGTCATGTTAGACCCGGGGAGCAGCAAGGCTCTATGTTTAGCACCATGACACTTCCAGAATGATGGCTTTGGTTCTCATCCTTGCTGTGTTGCTGTGGAGTGTACATTTCCTGTTCAAGTGAAATGGTGCCTCTGCATCAGCTTTAGAGTCTGTGGATAAGTACCTGCACTCACTGTGAGGGACGGGTATCCTGTTCAGGGTGTCCCCTGGCTTGTGCTAGACAGATACAGTCATGCTACTGTAGGTAGCATTTAGCATGAAATAATACCCAGGGATCTGCAAAACAGGCCTTTGTTTACAGGTGACTCTGAAATCTTTGGTTGCTCTGGGTAAAGGTGTGTAGAACTCAGTTAGTTGAGATTATTCAGGAATGTCGGTTCGAGATTTCTTGAGGTAGATCATCTTTAGAACAATCCAATCTATGACCCAAAAGCACATTTAATTAGTCAGACTTCCTGTCTGGATTCCTGCAGTTGAGCATCTATATCTGCCTGCTGCATAGACCACAGTATTAGTCTCGGGCTCTGTGTCTCTCTTTATCTATGATTATGCAAACACAGACATGCACACAGGCTTGACTGAATACCAGTAAAAGGAAATCTCCAATTTATGTGTGCAGAACGCAAGTTCTGAGCCAGAGGTGTCAAGGCACTTGAATATTTTCTGTCTGCCGTGCTTCCTGGAGTCTTTTATGGTTTCACAAGCCAATTTGAGCCATGTTGTGTTTGACAGCTGGGCTAAAACGCAATAAAAATCTGAGCTCCCGGCTAGTTCAGCTACTCTGCCTGTAAAGTCTGACCTGCTGTTTGTGTTTCACTTTATTAATATAAGCCGACTGCAGATTCTCTAGCTCTGACCTAAGTGACCTTGACTTGAAGTTAGTCATTATCTTACAGCAAGACGAAGCTTGCTATTCCAGCGTGCTGGAGACAAAGGGCACAGCTGCTGGACTCACAAATGAGTGAATGGCCAGGGTTCAGATGGGACATAGTTAATGTCTGCTGCTTTCTATTTAATGGCTTGGTGGTGTTTAGGTTAACTGGAAATAAGGCAGGGATGTAGGTTACCTAAAAGGAAATATGGTTTTTGTTTGTTTTTGTACATCACAAAAAGTTTCTAGGATCTAATCTTGTGTGTGAACTTTGATTAGAATTTTAATAATTAAATGGCCCTTCATTCCATTTTTACATGATGGAAGGTAATAATTACACACATTTTTATGGCTATGTCTTTTCCTGGATAAAAGTCCCATAAGGGACTGTCCCGTCTGCGTTTATTTCCCAGAAAATGGACATGTGAGTTTCCTGTAGGAGGACCACTTAATCTCCCCCTCCCACAAGTGACCTAGGCAGGAGACACAATTGGCCATAAGATAACTTTCAGGATTGAATCCAAAACTATTGCTTATGTACATATTCCTTGTGATTTAACAGATATAAAGTTGGTATTGTTTTGGGGTGGCTGAGCACGGCGGTGCCAGATAAAACACTCAGCTGCTGCTGCAGTTATGCTGAGTGTGCTGCTTAGACATTGGTTAAAATTCAATGACACTTTGAACACCGAATTATTAAATTATCTGTTCAAAATGATCAAATATAGAGAGTAAGTTGTATTTTTTTAGAGGAGCTACATATGCTCAAGACAAAAAGATTATTTTTGCCTCAGAATATATAGTAATTAGCGTGTGAAATGTGTGAAAATCAGCACTTCATTAGGTACACCTATGCAGAACTAACTGGTCCATTCTGTACACCGCTGTTATACTGGGCTGTTATTTCTTGTGGTCTTCTGGGTTGCTTTAATGAGTCTGGCCACTCTCTTCTTTGACCTCTCTCATTAACAAGGTGTTTTAAGTTTTTCGCCTGCTGACCAGATGTGTTTTGTCCATCATGCTATTCTCTGTAAACTAAACACTGCAGGTTTTCAAAATCCCAGCGGGGCGGCTATTTCTGAGATACTGGGCCTAGGTCTCTACTGCTTAGTCATGCAAGCACACGGCCTCTCGTCTATTGCCCAGGTGTCACATCGATGCGACGGAGAGGAACACTGAAGACAGGTCTATTGCCAGGTGGTAATGTAGCTCTGGAGAAGATTGGCCTGACCGAAGAAGATGTCATGGATGAGATTATAAGTGGTGAGATGTAGAAGAGCAAAGGATAATTTTGGGTGGGGTTTAAGTGTAACTTATCCTCAGAAACATCCATCATTTAATTACTAAAGAACAGGCCACTGTATTCGTGTATATACAGATATAAAAAATGTTCTGAAAGCATAATCCAGAAAAAAAACGTCTCTCGACCTTTTCTAGATCCTTTAATTGCTAGCTGTTTTTTTCAACAGAGGAGCAAGACCTGGTGAAAGAGCTGGTGGCCTTGTCAACGAGGGAATGCATCCAGGCCATCCGAGACCTGCCCATGTGCATGGAAGAGAAGAAAAATATCCGGTAAGCCATGCTTAGTCCAAGGTCAGCTGCTGTGTTTTCTTCATACAAGTAACACTAAGCAAATTAATAGCTGACTGGTGAAGTCAGCCAGGTTTTATATACCGGATGTTACCATCCCTCCCTACTATAGCACCATAAATGCATATGTCTGTACTATTTACAGTGTCTGCAGTAAAAATGGGTGTAACAGGCCATGTCTGTCCTTCTTTACTCAGGAACCAAGTACTGGCATCAAAGACTTCGAAGAAGGGCTTCGTGCTCACCTGCTCCACAGACTGCTCTGAGCAGATCTCTTTGGTGAGACAAACTATTTGTTTTAAATGAATCCCCCAAGAGTTCTATTAAGATTCTATTCATATTCAAGATTGCATAATTAATAGGGTGCAAGGATGCTGTAGGCATCCATTGATATACAGTGAATTTACAGAGCGAGTGGCTTATTGCTTTTAATGTTTAAAATGACATCCAAGTCAACCTTGTACAAAGTTCCTCCAGAGCCCGGAGGCACCTCCCTCACTTCCTGCACAGCCTTCTGCATCGGGCTCGCGTCTCAGTTTCTCCGCAGGTGTGGCATTGGCTTGGCATCAGCCAGGCAGGCCATGCGGCTCTGGCAGGGCACCATGAAGGAGATCGGGGGCCACTTTGGCACCAGCGTCCTTTCCTACTTCAGCTTCCTGAAGTGGCTGCTTATGTTCAACGCCGTCTCCTTCCTGGTCAACTTCGGCTTCATCACCATCCCGCAGCTGGTGCAGACCTCAGGACGGACACCCAATGTACCATTCACAGGGCTGGAACTGATCACTGGTGCTGTACGTTTTATATATGTTTTACGCTTACTGAATTTATTTTTGTGATCACCTTGAATAGTCATACTTCTGAACATGGTCCTGAAGTTACCATTTTTCAATCATTTTTGGCAGTTATGATTATAAAATCAAGTCAAATATATCAGTGAACAACAACGAGTAAATGTGCTACATTGGCTCTCCACAGGGGTATTTCAACCAGACAGTAATGTACTATGGTGGCTACAGTAATGGGACGAAGGACAGTGACTTCCAGTTCAACATGCAGCTGGCCTACTTCTTCACCATTGCAGCCTATCTGGCCTTATGTGGAGTGTCTCTTATCTACAGGTTAGTGGACGGGAGGAGGATCGGTGCATAACTCAGGTTCAAGGGTTCCTAACTCTTTACGAGCAATTGTACTTCTCCATAGCGACCCCAACCCCCACAGTAATAATCATTACTGTTATTACAGAAATAAGATGGTGATTTGCCGTCTCAGTGGAAATTACAGCATTTATCCGGACTTGAATCTCTGCTCACTTTCCAACCTTAAGCATGGCCAGGTCGTTTCGGAGGAACTTTGTGCTCTCGGACCTGAGCTCGGACAGTGCCTGGCGTCTCCTGTGCAGCTGGGATTTCAGTGTGGTCAACGAGAGAGCTGTACGGCAGCGTAAGAACAACCTGCGTGTCCAGCTGAAGGTGATCGCCCAGCTCCGCCCCTCGCACCCGGCTCCACCCCTCACGCCTAGCTCCACCCCTCGCGCCCTGGCATTGCGCTCCTTCCGCTGTGCCTTCTCCAGACCGCTCCTCTTCCAATCCTGTTTCCGCCCAGGAGTCACTTTCGGAAATGATGCAGACAGACTTTCTGCCCGTGTCAGAGAGGTTGAAACATCTTGGAATCCACCTGTGCACCTGGGTTGCTTCTGCAGGGCTGGCAGCCAGCTCCTGTGCTGCCATATACTACCTGTGTCAGTACAACCTCCAGGTAGGTTTACCTCAAAAGAATGGGATACACCATCCTTTGACAGCCTCCAGATGCACACATTTTCGTCACATACAGCAACTCAGTAGCTCAGGAGCTAAACCAGTTACCTGTTGATATTCGTAGTAGAGCTATACTTGGCCACCGTGCCAATCAAATCAGCACCATGAGTTGAACATTCTAGCAGTCGTTTGATTAGCTGACCATGTGCTTTTCCTTACAGCAGATCAAAGTGTCTCAGAACCCTGGAAATCTGAAGGAAGAGGCCTCTACTCTGCTCCTCCCATTTGTGGTGTCTCTGTTCAACTTGATCATTCCGCTCATCTACTCTTTGCTAAGCAAGGTGGAGAATTACTCCAACCCTCGCTTTCAGATCTACGTCATCATCCTCAGGTTTGGAATAGGTCCTACCAGATCCGCAGCTTCTCCCATGAATGCTTAACATCCTGTGAGAAAAAAAAAGTGCTAGGAGATCATTGAGCTTTCAAGCTGAAAGCCTTTTTGGTACTTTCCTTGTAGATACTCATCTCAAAGGTGCTTCATGGAAGTTACTGGTGCAAGACCAGATTTAGTCAGACACTCAAAAAATGGCACTCAAAGGAAGTTTTACACAAAGTGTTGCCACATATACTAGCAGACTTTATGGTGGTACAGAGCTCTGAAATAAAAAGATCAAAGAGGTGACTCGACTACACCGAGATGACGGCGAGTAAATTGGGCATGTCTTAAACAGGAGGAGGAGGAAGGGACAGCCAGCTGAGCAGCACTGGGCCTGAAAGGAGGAAGGTCAGCATTCAGACTGTTTAGTTAAAGGCAGTGATGAAGTGAGTCAGTTAGAGGATTGAGTGATTCAAGTAGAACTGTCCTGTGCGTGTGTCCTGTCCTGTGGTACACTGCTGTAACCAAGACATTTATTTTTGATACTGCAGCAGAAGAAACCTGTGAACAGACCTGCAAATGTGGGCACTGTAAACAAGGTGCTATAACAGGATTATCCTGTAACTTATGGTTAAATGTTAACTGTTAGGCCAGGGCATGTCAAAGGGAGACATAATCCTCATAATGGCTCCACCTAACCAGGGTTTATTTAACAAGACAAACAGGAAGGGCGAACCAGAAAATAAAAGGATTGCATGGGGTTAAAACAAAACATAAAGAAAAAGAGGGGGAGCAACATCAGCAGAGGAACAATGCTAAAGGCAGGGGGTAAACCCATAATTACTACAGCTAACAAGCACACTGCTATTCAGGGAACCAGCCATAACGAGCCACCACAGAACTGAACAAAAGCAGGTACTTAAATACACAAGTAACAAGACATGATGCAGGACAGGTGATACCCTAACCAAATTAACCAATCACAAGGGCTCGGAAACAAGGAACCGGTGGGGCATGTTACAATGAATAAACAGTCAGAACTTGGGACACTTTATTGCCAGTATGAGAACATTCCAGAATTGGTTGTGGTTCAGTGCAAACGGCAAGCACAGAAATGAATATAGATACAGGACACAGTGCAACAGGAATGAGGATGATCGTCCATGCAAACATAACAGGGTAAACATAAGGGCAGAAAGAGTAAACAGAGGCAGAAATAGTGCAAGGGCTCCTGTACAAGGTCCCTATGTCAGCATTTATGACAGCCACAAAAGTTGGAACAAACCTTTAGAAAAGCTTATGAGAAGTTACGTCGGCTGTCATGGAGGGCTTATGTCAGTGTCATGTAGCTGTCACACAGCCCCTAAGTAAAGTGTTACCAAATAAACTAAACCAAGCATGAGGCTGGGCTCTGTGCACCAGGGGAACACCAAACGTGATGGCTGGTGGGGACCGCTGGCCAAACAAGGAAAAGACAGACGAGCCCTAACCGACACCAACCCTTACAATTAAACTTTACAAGAGAACTTCTGTCTGAATTTTTGGTACTTCTTTCTCCAGAAACGTCTTCTTGAAGATGTCTATTCTAGGCATCCTGTGCTATCATTGGATGAACAATGTGACTACAAACGTACCGATGGTATGGAAGTGTTGATGACTCATTTTTATAACCATATTATACGTCTAAAACCTAATATATGCTATAGGATTTTGTCACATGCATTTTGTATGGATGTGTAACCAGTAATGCAATGCATTATTGTCAGTGTTGGGAATCTCATGTGGGACAAGACTTGTACCGGCTGGTGATTGTCGACTTCTTCTTCTCCATATTTGGCTCTTTCTTCAGAGAGTTTCTGCGCAGGTCAGTCTCACTAAAGAATGCTCGCTGATGCAGTTACTTACAGCTGTTTTTTGTGATATGAATTCCCACATTGTTTTTTTCCATTTGCTGACTCAGAATTGTTGGGACCAAATGTATGCCTAGTATTGGGATTCCCGAGTTTGATATCGCCACAAACGTCTTGGACCTGATCTACGCACAAACCCTGACATGGTACTTTTCTTCCAGCTGTACATCTGTCTATATACACATGTATTTAATGATTCTTGGTATCTTTGCTACCTGTCTCTCCACAGCCCCTCACATCTGTCCATTATTTTTTCACTTTAGGATTGGCATTTACTTTTCCCCACTTCTGCCACTTATACAGATGATAAAATTATTTCTTCTGTTCTACTTGAAGAAGGTAAGGTACTAGACTCACCTAGTGGCCTCCTAAGACTGTAATAGGAACTGTGTTTTCATACACTGTCAGAAAAAAAGAGTACTGCCCTGGTACAGTTTTGTTCCCCAAGGTACAGACAATATTAATGTACCTCCACAATACAAATAGTCCACTTCTGTACCTTTAATTAGACTAAAAGGTACATTTATCGACCGCTGTGATATAATTAGCAGATTGAACCCTCAAAGGTCTAAATTCTGACGTGCATGGCATGTAAGGACTCTGTCAAGTCATTTCCTTATTACATACATTCATTTCAGAATCACAGTCCAGATTTTTTCTTGACTTGATTTCTTCCATGCATTCCAGGCCTCTGTCACCATGAGGCTGAGAGAGGCACTGGTACAGAATATGTGTTTGGCAAACATTCAGTTTTAACAGTGACTTTGATTGTCTGATAAACATCCCCTGCACACCCAGAAAAATATATGTATTCAGTGTATCGTCATATGTATCCTATAATCAGTGGTTAAATTGGCTTTTTTTGTAAAGAGGGGGAGCCCTTCTTTACTCACAGTGGTCAATATCTCTCAAAACATCTTTATTTACCTCGACTCGCAGCATTGGTTTAGTACATATTTTATCGACTTAAGACCTACTTATTTATATCTCACATCAATTCGCATTTTAGCAACAGTTCTTAAGCCTACATTTCACCAACAATCAAAACTGTGGTGCCAGCTTCTCGAGCTGGAGTCAAGAACTAACGTTCAGCAATGGTCCCACCAACTGTGTGATGTCATGCATTCTCGCAGGGCATGTACATTCAATGATAATTAATTCCAGTAAATAAATAAAAAAACATTGGTGGGTGTAATTCACTTTAACTGTAATTTAGTGTTGCCTATATAATTATTCACGAGGTCTGATATGATGGTATATTTTAGACTGTAATTTAAACTGTAATTGAATAATTTGCCAACTCACAAATGACTCTTGAACACGGAGCAGCTACAGGGACACCTTCAGCTGTAGAAATGGTGTCCCTTATGATCACATTGCTTAGAAAAAATCTGGGCTCTAAGCATAACATTAAACAAAAATGATTTGATTTTATTAATAGGTTTTCATGTAACACTTTACATGTATTACTAATAATAGTAATAGCATTATGCTGTTACTTATGTATTAACTAACCACAAACTAAGCATTAGTTACAAAATGATCTCATGTTAATTCATTATTAATGAATCGTTGCACATGTTGTATCTCAAGCAGTTACTCTATTTGTTACTATATCTGTTAATTCTGTAAACCTGTGTAGACTACTGAAGTAACAAGTCATGAATAGCAAGCAAATTACTGATCTCATGTTTGTTCATCATTAATGAATCATGACGCATCTTTTACCTTAAGTAGCAACTATATTTGTTAATCATTTGTTCATAATTTATACTTCAGTAGTAACTGAGTTATTACTCAGTATTTACGCCCGATCAAGTAGAATGTTACCAGTTTACTTTGATAATATTACCCTTAAGGATCATCTTATAGAGTGATCACTTTATCCCACTGTCTCGGGTGGATAGTTATTCTCCTCTTTGTTGCACGCAGGTCAGCCTGAACCGGAACTGCCAGCCCCCCCGCCGGTCTGGCCGAGCCGCTCAGATGCAGACCATTTTCATTGCACTGCTCTTCTTCCCCTCCTTCGTGGGGGCGCTGTCCTTGGTGGCATACACAGTATGGCGGTAAGCGAGAGTGCCACCAGGTCCCTCAGCACTTATGACACAAGACAGCAACTTAACAAAATATCATCTTTGTACCTCTGTCCTATTTCCTGACAGTCTGACACCCTCAGACAGCTGTGGGCCTTTCCAGGGCCTCAACACCACATTCGAGGCAGTGTCCCTTTGGATGGAGGACACGGCCGTCATCTCACAGTCCCCCTGGGCCGTGTGGATCTACAGCCACATGATTAAGAGCGAACTCTTCTTCTTCCTTCTTGCCCTGATCATCCTGTGAGCACCTCTCAGGCACTGGTTTCCCACCACAATATCTCCATTCCGACTGTAGTGTCAGATTTGTAAAGCGTTAAAGAACATCTTCAAAGGTTTCAGTTTATAGTATGTTATTGGTTATGTAGCTACCCGGCTTACAAGCTGCATTGCAGTAATTTCCCTCTAGGTGTCCCCTATGGCACCTTGTGTTCAGCAGTCATTTAAAAATGAACACTGATGTGATAAATTATATGGTTAGGGGATGAATTATGTCTGTGCAAAAACAATGACTTAGCTGCTGATGAAAAACAGATATACTCAAACATCAAGACGCAGTTTCATTAATGGCAGAATAAACTGATAACATCACTTGGATATTTCACACAGATTTCAAAATTTTAGGAAAACATTTTGAGCACTTAAGTTTTTTCTTTCTTTCTACCTGTTTTACTTTTCACAAGCCAATTCTGCCAACACCTCTTCTGATCATCTAATATTTTAGCAGTGTATTCATGATGAGCATCAGGTGACTCACTTGTAACTCTGTATATAACTGAATAGCACATCTACATTAAATAGATAGCTGTACCAAGGACAGTCACTGAACACATGTCAATATGTCGATTTGCAAAGTACCAGATACAAAATGTACTATATTGTGAATTTAACAGCACAATTGCTAACTTGAGATTTTATCTTGTGTTCCACTTCTGTTGTTTCTCCAGTGTGCTGATATACTTTTTTTGGCAAATAACTCAAGGACGCAAAATGTTGATTATTCTTCTCAAAGAACAGATAATTAATGTAAGTTCAGTTTTATTTGTTATTATGAAAATGACATTATTAAGTACAGCACAACTAGTTAAAGCATTCATCCTTTATTAACCCATATACACCTCTTTGTTTTTCTTAGGAGGGCAAAGACAAAGCTTTTCTGTTAGAGAAGCTCAGGACTTTTCAGAGTCTTTCCTTGGCACCCCATCATGCAGAGAATGTGCACCGACCCCAGGTCAGTCATGTTATACACGGTTTACTTTTACCTCTGAAAATCTCGGCAACATATTGGAAAACTTAACAGGAAACATTTAAAGGGTAGTTAGGCCCAAGTAAATACACATAACAAGGTATCATTTTTGATTATGAAGTCACACCAGAACTGGCCAACAGCAATCAGCTGTTTCTCAGTCAATTATCATCCTGATTTTAAAAGTACAACTTAAATATTGTTTTCAAATTGAACTGTTTTTTTTCCCCCAGTACTTTGAGAGGACATATCAAATTGAATCTGATTACAGTGAAGGTCAGTTTTCCCTTACTTCACGTTTTTAACCTAGAATAAGTACAAATGTATTATGTCCAAAAAACCTTTGAATGATCCATGTAAGCAATTACTTAGCTAACGTACCTTTATCTGTTTCTAAGCGAATCAAAGTGTGGCTTGCCCTGAAGAGGACTCCACTCGCTGTGCTTCCAGTGCCCTTATCCAGGCTATGCTGGCTAGACGGCAAGCAGAGGAAGAAGACGAGGAAGACTATTGACAGCTCTGGTTGATTATGTTTTCTCTGCACTGATATTTATTAGTTTTACACTATTAAGCAAGGGATCTTTCTTGAGCTGTTTGCTATTTAAATAACCCCCTTGCTAAAGGGTGCACCAGTTCTTCTGCAGTGGTTATTTGGAATGCTAGCAGATGTCAAAAGTGTTTTGTTCTCCCCACAAACAAATACACAACAATCCTATTTGCCCAGCTTTTAGTCGAAATAGTCAAAAAAGAAACTATTTTATTGATACATTCTTCTTTTATACCTGATTTTCTTTACAATTTCAGCTGCTATCATTTAACTTTATATTCCTGGCTCCTGCCTACCATAAGGAGGTTCCATACTACAAAATATCGTCATCATGTTTCATGCCTTGGGATCTGTGGAAATCATAAGACCCTCAAACCGGCCATGACAGCTGTGGGGATGTAATAAATTAAGCAAGGCGTGAAGGAATAAATTCCACTCTATTCAGTCAGTGCATTACATCCTCCTTTAAAGCTAACTAATTCAGTTGCTAGAGAAAAAAGATGGCAGCCTTAAATGGCATGACAATGAATGTTGGAGAGAACCTTGACTGATTAAATCACTTGGGAACCCTAGTAATCATTTCCAGAAAAGGGTTAGAGCAGTGTTCCCCCAACCCGGTCCACGGGGCCCGCCGGCAATCTACATCTGTCTGGCACGGAGCTGGGAGGGAGCAAAAACATGTACTGTCTGGTGGTCCCCGAGGACCGGGATGGGGAACCCTGGGTTAAAGGATGTAAAAGAACAATTGTTTGTGCATCTGTAGTCCTGCAACCTCTGATACAGGCAATGACATTTAAAACCTCAATCATGTAGTTCAGCATAAAAAGGTCATATTCATCCACTTTCCAATACCACTTGTCTTGTTCAGGGTTGAGGGGGTCCAGAACCTATCCTGGTGGGTATAGGCACACTTGCCACTCATTGCCGGGCACGCTCACACACCATTCACTCCCACATTCACACCTATGGGCAATTTGGTAACTCCAATTAACCTCAGCATGTTTTTGGACTGTGGGGGGAATACCCAAGAGAAACTCCATGACACTGTGCAAACTCCACACACTTGGAACCCTGGTCCCAGGGGTGTGAAGCAACAGTACTAATCACTGCACCACCAGGCTCTCCCCAAAAGTCATATTCAACCTAGTAATTCAAGAGCATAGCTATATTCAAAACGTGCACTGTGGCACTAATTATGTAGATCACATCATTGTTTCGTATTCTCATTGTAAAATATATCCTGTTCACCATCCTGTACACTGACATAAACAGTGTAGTTCTGTAAACTGTAAATATTGTAGCATTATTAAAATGAATAAAACGAATGTTAATAATGAAATAAACATTGTATGGTATTTCAGTACACATTTGTATTATTGCATTCGAGTTGCCTATAACATTCCAAAAAGAATTCCCTGTGCAAATTTAAAGACAATAAAATACACTTGCACAATAAAAACGCTAGATTAATTTTACTGACAGATAAAAAGCTAGGGGTGTGTGGGGAAACATTTCTATTGAAATATGAGATATTCAGGTAACGACAGCTGTTATCATTCGTTAGCCACCAGTTTCTATAAAGCGAATGTAAATTAATTCGACTGAACCATTTCAAAACATGGAGTCACGTCATTGCCAACGTCATCATAAAAACACCACTTCCCATAAGACACCCTGAATATCCTACGACTTCCGGTGATCTGAAACGACGACAAGAACAGTAGTACATTAAGCGGGGCGGTGGGCTTACAGTGTGTGGCGCTCTTGTGGGGGCCCTCGGCGGCGCGGCGAAGGCTCCCCCTCGGCACGTCCAGGATGTTGTGTGCGGCGGCAGCCGAGCGGAACAAGGAGCCCATTCTCACGGTGCTCCGGAGCTGCGTGGACCCACGCAGGAAGCTCAGTGCGCTGGAGGTGTCATCGGGCTCCGGCCAGCATGTGATGCACTTTGCCCAAGCCCTGAGGAACGTCACATGGCAGCCATCCGACATAGACCAGCGGTCGATAGCCAGGTAAAGCGTGGCACAAGACACCGTGAGGACGGAGGCAACGACCAAGCTGTCAGCTAGATGCTGCAGTCATTTGATGCTGTAATTATCGCCCAGCAGTGAATGTTTCAGTGTATCTGGTTTGGTAATATCGTTACTTAAATGTAATTAACGAGCTAATCACGCTGCGGTTTTGGACTTGTGTTTAAAGTGGTTATGATATTAGGGAAACGCTTGTAATCAAAGTTACTGGAGGCATGGCTCAAAACGGCAGACTGCAGCACTGCAACATGTTTTTCCCCCCATATTAGTATAGAAGCTTACAGAGAGCTTCTGAAACTGGAAAACGTGAAGCCACCAATTCATCTGGATGCCTCCCAGGGCTGGGAGCACTGGGGTGGCACACAGCCTGAATCTCACCACCTTATTGTCAACATCAACATGATGCACATATCCCCACTGTGCTGCACCGAGGTGACCAGCTCATCCATCCGTTTTAAACTTTTTCCATGCAGTATCAGCTCAATTAGGCCTTTGACAATCAGTCATCTCTTTAGTCTTTGTAGTCATCTACAAAGTTGTGACAAAATATCTGACCCTGTACTGAATAGTCATTGGAAGTGAAGTGGGTGTTATGGATGGATATTGTAAGAAATTATATGTGACTGTAATTTGTTCTGGCATTGTGTTTTTTTTTCAGTTATGCAATGATAAGTTAGTCTTAAGCAAAGGATGTACTAGCACATCAGTTTAAATTTTATCACACTTAATATAAACCTTGAACTAAAGTTGAGGTGCATTTTTATTTTATTTTTTGCATTTTAGGGTTTGTTCAAAGCTGCTGGGAAGATTCTGAAACCACATGGCTTACTCATCACATATGGGGTACACTTACATGTGCTGATGCAATCCACACCTTAATAATCACTGTGCGAATTATTTCCTTATCATCTAGAACTAGTATTTTGCAAAAGATATTCAAGTGTAACTATTCACTAATTCTACACCCAGCAATCCCAAGCGAATGGCTGGACGGGTTTAACCCAATCTGATCTCTTCCTGTGCTTTCCCATCCAGCCTTACGCCGTGAACGGACTGATCACACCAGAAAGCAACGTCCAGTTTGATCAGAGTCTGAGACAGAGGTAAAGGGATGCTCGCTGGTCAGGCTGCACCTTTAGGGGTTCCTGGTAAATGCTAATTATCTGCATTCATAGATCTTAGCTCGTCTGTTTTTGTTGTCCTTAGGAACCCCGAGTGGGGCCTGAGGGACATCTCTCTGTTGGGTTCCCTGGCGGAGGTGAATGGCTTGTTCCTGGAGAAAGTGGTAAGAGATATAAAGACGCTCCTATCCACGCTGCCCAGTTAAGCCGAATCAATTATGGCATTTGCCAGTTAGCCAGACTCCTTTATCCAGCTGATTGTTGCCACTCTGATCTCCAGGTGGACATGCCTGCTA
The DNA here is from genome assembly GCA_026780765.1 of Petrocephalus schoutedeni. Classification (NCBI taxonomy): domain Eukaryota; kingdom Metazoa; phylum Chordata; class Actinopteri; order Osteoglossiformes; family Mormyridae; genus Petrocephalus; species Petrocephalus schoutedeni. The sequence goes on along the minus strand of JAODKL010000095.1, from coordinate 24,737,728 downwards.
ATAATAAGTGCCTGTTGTTCCGGAAGGAAAGCCTGGTCTGATGGTGGCTTCCCTGCAAGCAGTTTCAACAGCTTCTTTTTCCGCACAAAATCAGTCTGTTAAGACGTTGGAACAGGTCATTCAAGGTGGCCAAACAAATTACTACGTAAAATTGCAAGTACTGTGGTCTTCATTTACATCTGAAAGCACTCGACATTTCTAGAAGCTCTTGGTTTATCCAGTAATAAATTGTAACCTATCCAAGATTGTTACATTTAACACCAGCTCATTGCAGAATGTGAAATGCACACAAAAAAACAATGCATAGGGTTTTGTGAACTGTATTTCTTTGCATCGCTGTTAAATAAATTAACTGAATTCGGTTGTGAATGTGATTATTAATGCTCAAAGGCTATACGTGGAAAACAATCCTTGCTGAAACTGAGCAAAAATATATTTGAACAAATAACAGAATAGCTGCACTCAGTAACTCTACACATCAGTCATGAATGAACCTGAACATCTAAAGGCCTCCATGTGGTGAATCAGAAAAAAAACCCTTCAGTCAAAACTCAAAGCAAGGGTAACCTTTAAATTTAGACTTTGCCCAACCTACAACATAAATATATACAAAACTATTCTTTCAACCTCTATCTGGGATTTGCAGTATTTTTTTTACATTTTAAACTAAACTGCCTATCAGCTACAATATTTGTTCAATAAAAAGTCTCTCCATGACTGCTGTTTATCAATAATTGCATTTCTAGTTGGGGTGACTATAACTACAGATAATGACAGTTTTTACCTTTGCTTTATACCTACTACCATGTCCCTGGCGTGATAACCAGAACTACTGAGCCTAGTCTTGGAAGCTCTACAGCATCTCACAGGTTGTCTTCTGCAGAACCTCGAGGATCTTCTTCAAGCGCCTTTCAGTAATTGGCCGTACGTAACTGTCGGACTGGATAACAGCCATGCCATCCTGCACCTCTCCCATGACCAGCAGGGGGCCCTCCTCCATGGTGATATTTGGACAGGGACACCTCCAGTCCATCTTGGCCAGAGTGACCTCAAGATGGCGGGTATTAAAGAAGGCCAGGCCCATCTTCTCGTCGCGCAGCACTCGGTCGAGCGTGAAGCGGGCGATTCCCGAGTCCAGGTCCTCGATCATCTCCGTCAGCCGGCCCACGATGGCGAAGTCGCTCTGGCACAGGAGGGGCACTACCTTCCCCTTGGCCCGGCAAGTCTTACATGGCCGGCGCTTGGGCTGCGGGCAGTTGGCTTCGCATTCAGCTTTGCTGCGGAAGCTGTTGCGGTTCCCCTGGCAGCCTCCATAAGCGAACGCCTGGCACTGCTTTAGCAACGAGTTGTACGCCCAGCGCGGCTCCCAGGCCTTGCAGGGCCCCTGCACAGCCGGCAGGGAGCAGATTCCCGCGCCGTCGCGCTGGCAGGAAGCGCGACACTCCTCGTACGTCTCGAAGCGGTTCCGGCTGCCCTCGCAGCCCCCGTTGACGAAAGTCCGGCAGGTCCCACGCTTGCCGTCGTAGTACCAGTCCACGTGGCGCTGGCCGCATTCCCGCCGGTCCACTTCTGCCAGGCAGTCAGAGGAAGAAAAGGGCCGTCCCAGAGGCACGGCCATATCCGGGTCCTCGGAGGGGTCGTCCTCCGCTCGCCTGATCACTGACAGCGGGTAGTCTGCACGCAGGACGCCAGCAGCATTGCGGGCCGTGCAGGTGTAGATGCCAGTGTCCCGCGCTTGGGCGTTGTAGATGACCAGCTGGCCGATGTTAGTGATGACCAGGTTGCCGTACATCTGGTCCGGCCTCATGATCATGCTTTCGCGCCGTTCCGTCTGCTTCTCCCAGGTGACGTCCGGCCTGGGGACCCCGATGACGTCACAGTGGAAGCTGACTGTCCCGCCTATGTACACGGACTGATGGGTGGGGTTGCTGTACAGCGTGGGTGGGAGGGGGTCCTCCTGGGACGATGTGGGTGTGGGATGAGCCGTCGTATCCAGGGGCAACGGGCTGGTGTGCGGCCAGGACAAGTGGTAACGGCAGGTGACCACAGTCAGCGTGACTCCCCGTATGCAGGCCTCCGCGTCCATGTAGCAGCGGTTGAAATAGGTGAGCCCGTCGGAGGCGCACGTGAAGCTGGGCTCCTTCTCGCACCGGTCCTGGCACTTACACACTGGCTGGCCTTCCCAGATGTCACACATGGCACCTTGCTGGCTGCATACGAAGCCAAGGCAGCTGGCAGGTCCACCCCCCTGTCCCGCTCCACCTTGGGCCTCCGGCTGCCCCGCGGAGCTGTCTGCAAAGCGGGCGGCCACGCAGCTGTGCAGCCCGCACACGTTAGTGCAGCACTTCTCAAATCCTGCGCAGTCCTGCCAAGAGGGCGAGCAGAGTAAACACAGTACATACAAACTCTCATGCATCTACAGGGATCTTCACATCAAAAGCCAAAATAAGCTCAGCACTGCATTTCTCAGCGCCAAAACCACAAATCTAGCCACACGTAACAGATTACGTGTGGCAGTGCACACTTTCTGGGCGGATATGAAATTGAAAATGGAGACCCACCTGGTCGGCACTGCACTCCCTCTCGCAGGTGCTCTGGGCATCAACCCAGAGGTTGGCGTTCAGCTTGTTGGGACAGACCCCGGGGTGCTCGGCCCCAGCCAGGCTAGCAGGCAGCGTTTGAGGGGGCAGCGTGCAGACAGAGAGCCAGAGTAAGAGGGAGCGCAGCCCCGGCTTCCGCAGGCTGCGTCCCTGCCGCACGCCGACCGGGAGGAAGCCTTCGGCGCTGCCCTCCCCACATCCGCGGGCACTGCCGCTCATTTTAAACCGGTCACAAACACGCAGCCTGACCGCCCGCCTCCCACTAAGTTCATAACTCTTCAAACAAAGTAATAATTAAACTTTTTTCCCCCCGGGAAGCAAGTCACCCACGCAGACTTTCCGCACGGAGAACTTACAGCTGAAAACTGAGTAGGATAAAAAAAAAAAGGCGTCCCTTCGGCGGTCGGCGAAAGTCCGGCGGCCGGCTGCGAGGCAGCGCGATTCTCCGCTGAAAAGCACCAGCGATCGTGGCGAGATATAACCCAGAGAGGGTGGATGCATCAGGTAGGGCCGATCCGGTAGGATTTGCGAGCGGGGTGGCGAACCCCCAGCCTGATTATGGGGGGGAAAATGTGAAAGGAGCGAAAGAAGTCGGTCCCATGAGGCGGAAAGGGCAGCCCTCTGACCGGCCCATAGGCGTCCAGCGTGGGGTTTTATTAAGGAGCAGCCTGCGCCGCGCAACTGGACAAACACCCGGGGGGACATCAAAGGGGTGCCGGAGTCCGCCGTGCGCCGCGCCGGCCGAGTTATGGGGCTCCCGGCAATTAAGCACATTCCCCCCTCTCCTAAACGCCGGGGACCCGTTCTGTGTACCAGCGGCGTGGCCATCTGTATGCAGTTTTGTAAAAGAGCGCATGGTTTCTCGTATGCACCATTAATGGGAAATCCACCTATAGGAGAAAAGACCCCCAACCCAAGCCCACCGCGATAGCGTTAAACTTGCACGAATTGCAGACCAGCGCCACCGCGTTTGCGAGAGCCCGGCGGCCGATTAACATGGTCGTGACACCCAGCCTCGGCCGGAACCCGGAGGCGTAATGAGTCGGCTTGTAGAATACAAATAAACACGATTATTTAGGGTCTGTCCAAGTCTAGACTCGGGGTGGCGGGGCTCCATCACTCATTCGCACAAAGCTCCGACATGCTGCGGTCAGGTGGGAAAGCGCCGAGCGTGAAATCCGCAATGCTCCGCGACCCAGCATTGTCCCCCCGCGGCCACGGAGACCCTGAGAAGTTACTCCCATGCTTTTGATCGCAGGTGACCCTTCAACCTCCGGGTGACTCCTGACCCACGCATTCAGGCTTCCTGGGTCTTCAGGCCAGGACAGGTTACGGACAACAACGGCAGGGCTTCAGTGCTCCCGGGGCTTTATTGCACTTGAGCATGGTACTGACATACTCCGCTTATGAAAGGACAAAAACTCTCAGGAGGACAAAGACAACAAGAAGTTCCCACAGTTTGTGCACTAGCGACATTAAGACACTCAATGGAAATGTGCTGCCCACCCTTTCTACTGGCCACACACTAAGTAATACGCTATAAAGTAGGATTGTTGTGTGTAATAAAAGGACAATGCAAATCCACCCCCCACTTAACATTCATTCATTCATATAAAACTAAATGTAAAATATTTGGAGGTTTATTTTGGGGAAAAGAACTTCCATTTAATACGAACTGTACAATCCAAAATGATTTAAAAAGTTTTGTGTTTAATTACAAAGCATTCTTCATTTAAATTACCCAGCAGCTTAAATCAAAGTAAGATAGTGTTTACTCTAACCACAATATTATTACGGTTCCCTTTATACAACCCGCAAATGGAAAAATAGCAAAGACCTAACTAGCTGTTGAACAAACCCACCCCCCCCCCCCCCCCTACACACAAATAAGGAATGTTACAGTCCAGCCAGGTTGTTTAAACAGAAAAATAAAATAAAATGAAACAAAAATCCACCATTCATCTTCAAAATTACAGGGAAATACAATTCAAATGGCGAGAAACCCTTGGAGGAGCTTGAGGGGATGTTAAAAGCATTTACGAGCCATGGTCACAGAACCGTGTCTTACTTCATCCCCCGAAGATAAGGTACATTGCTTAACATGGCAAGTCTCCCTGATTAAGGTGAGGGCACAGGAATCTGCTCTCTGCTAGCCATGCAGGGGCCCTGCGGGGCCTGGGAGCCACGCTGGACGTACATACATCCCAATGGCTCAGTACGAGGAGGAAGACTAAACATAACACTGTTGCTATCCACCGCTAGGGATGTGGACCTCTGGATTTGTGTGACAGCCAGGCATTCGGGAGTAGTGCAGGGGCGGGGCTGATGTGGCGGGAGGCCGCGGGGGTGGAGCACAGGGCCGGAAAGGCTCATCCTGACCCCTGGGATTTCACACTCTCCTCTCGCTCCTACGCCGGCTGTAAAGGGCAACGGACACGGCTACTTAACCCACAAGACGAGGGACAGTCGCTTTTCATAAAAGGAACATAATTATAATACACGTCCTTAGGAAAGCCGATACTCAGCCAGCACTAGCTTGGCGTCACAGACGAGGCTTGCAGAGGCGGGGAGGATCGGTCCCTGAGTTTGGGAGAGGGGAAAGGCGCGAGGGGAACCAAACAGCAAGGGTTTGTGAAGCTCTGTGCAAAATACAAGACGATCCCTGAAAGGGCACACCAGAGATGAATTAAATAACAGGGTCATTACAATATCACACTGTGAAGCTTTGTTACAGCGATAGTAAAAAAAATACCTAAATAAAAGCAGGAAGAACACCAGAGCACATTTTAAGAGACGAGGCTCCCTAGAAGAGCAGTGAGTAATATCTGTAGGCATATAGCTGCTTTTAAGGTGTCTAGAAGTCGGACATGCTGGCAACCCCATTAACAAAACTGCTCTCTGCTTAAGTCACAGACAGAACACCTACTTCACTTTCAGTGCTGGCCTGTTGAAGCTTTTATGACGATGCACTGATCTCACTTCAAGCTGTGCATTTAAAAAGCACAAACCTAACACTTACTGCCCTAAGCAAAACGATTCATTTTGTATCCAAAAACAAAGCATTAAAATATTGCGACTATGAAATGGTTGCAGGCTTCACTGCATTTCCCCGATAGTGGATTTGGCACAGGAAGACCGGCTGTAAAGGCAACGGAAACACGGAATGGGTTAATGGCAGAAAGACAGGGGAGTCTGGCTGAAGTCACCAGTGTGGTGTGGAAGGTTATGAAAGCGAGCCCGTCCATTCAGCTGGAGACCAGCCGAGGAGGATTGGGAATGAAGTCTGAGTGTGTTAACAAGCATGTTCATTAGAGAGAGTGAGTGATGGCAAATTAGGGGGCACTTCACCTTTATTTGAGAGCCTGAACTGGACCCCCAATTAACAGCTCTTCCTTTCATAAAACCCTCCCCAGCCAAGGATGATGGCTACACAAAGGAGAAAGGGTGAAATAAACAGGACTTGTGACACACTCAGACCCGTTGTACTTCACCCTAGTTATTGACATGCATTTGCTTGCTAACTGGCTCCGGGACTGAGGTCCAGTCCTATGCGTATGCAGCTGAGCAGTAGCTTTTCATGTTGTTTTTCACTCCACCACATACAGCTATTATACATCGCACTGCTTGTACACGTACATGCGCGGTTACCTGTGTACTTGGATTAGTGATTTTCTGAAAGCTCTGCTCTAGGGACCAGGGAAAGAAGCTTCTTCCCCGCAAACATATTAAAGAGTTTTCCTTTTAATCTCAAAAATACTTGCTCTGTTTAGCAACAGCCCATCCATAAAAACAAATTTTAATCTCAGCTCTCCAAATAATCATCAAGGTGTTTCAGGTCTGCATTAAATCAATTTCGTGTCAGAGGAGACCTGTAAAACTGTAGCACATTTTAATATGAATTACACCACCACCATCTCATTCTGAACCTCCAGTCACCTTCATAATGAAAATGAGGAAAATGTAAACAGAACCAAGCAGAAATGGATAGGGAAGATGGAGAAAGGAAAAGTGAAAAGCAGAGTCTGCTCACGGCCCTCACTGCCATAATGCGTCAGGTGCTAATCTGCGGCTCCATTCGCAAGGATCATCAGGATGGCCAGATTCATCTGGAGCACCTGAGGCTCTCAACCTCCTACTGTCAAACATTGGCCAGTCGGAAAAGCTGTACTCCAAGACCACATTCCCAGCATCGAGTGGAGGAGAACGTGATGGGGGCTGCCCGCCAGCTGGGGTTGCCGGTGTGCGGGACACAATGCTGTACAGTAGTGTCTACACGCTTCCAATCATCAGAAGACTGTGGATATCTTATGGGAAAGAAGAACCAGAAAAGAAACCCCAACATCTGAGAGCAAACTACAGATATCTTCGGGGCAGGCGGAGAACATGTAAACTTCTTGCGACTCAATTTCACCTATTCAAAGCGCGTGGATAAAAGGTGCCATGTGAACCATCAACAAGCGCATGAGGAATTTCAGTGCAAAATTTCATTACAAAATAAAGCAAACTGACCACAGGCAAGAAGTCTGTCTCCATTAAATATCAAGTGTAAATACTGTATTAAAATAAAATGCAGAAAAATAGTCCCAGCCCTAGCTATAGTGTTGCATGGCTCCAGGGGGTTGGAGGAATCATGGAGATGGATGGATAGATAGCTAACTGTGGTGGTTGCAGGAGAAAGACCCTGGGTCCGACCGCGTGGCCCCAAGCAGGACAGGTTCTTTATGGGAGGAGATGGCTCCACCCTGAGCTGGTCCATGGTTCCGGCACTGCAATCTCTGAATGGTGATGGATAAAGATTGGGGCTTGGGGCCCCCAGCGACATGCTACGAGATCTTGCAGTTATTCCTGGCACAATTCTGAGGTGGGCTTTGGGGTGGCCGGACAGACTTGGAGCGCTTGAGGCTGTTACCCTTGCTGCTCCCAGTGGTGGTGGTCAGCGTGGGCCAGTAAGAGCGACCGTGCATCATGACTGCATTCATCCCATTGGCCATGGAGAAGGACTTGAGGTGGCTCTTGATGGCCACAGGCAGGGGCAGCTTGTCAATCAGGTGGACAGGCGTACAAGACACGATGGCACGGCAGCACAGGTCCTGGAGGCTGAACACTGAGGGGAACACACAGACAAATGTGGAAGTCAGCATCTTTAACCTTTTGCAATGACAGGCATTCACATAACTAACTTGCAATCCTGGCACTTCCTAAGAAAGGGTTTACTGATGTTAGAATTTGAAAAATTCTAGGTAGAGTGTGCCTTCAATCATGGCACACATACTCTCTCTATATTCAGACAAATTTACAGAGACGTAAATCCCCAAGAAGAAATTAATAGATGATTATCAGAACTATTCAGTATAAGGATCTTGTTTAGCTAAAAACAAGAATACTTATGCAATTATGCACCAACTAATTATAAAAAGGTTAAGTCGCTCTGAACAGTAATATTAAAAAATGGTTATGTAACATTTAGTACCACGTACACAGCCTTGCTAGACTTCATTGCAGTAAAAATTCCAATTCCAATCACCAGAGGGCGACTGTTTACAAATTAATTTAACTAGATTACTATTACCATGCTGTGGTTGAAATTCTTCTTATAAAATGGTACAATTACTGCTAGGGCATATATATATATATATAAAATCTTTAGATAGACAAAACAACTCAATCTAAATAATCACTGCAATGAATAAAAATGATCTATTTTAAGAATTACATCAGTTTATGAAGTCATTGGATAAAAAAAAAAAAAAATCGCATTAAAATTTCAACTTTTACTCCCAAAAAAACCAGTAGTCTATAAGAAGAGAAAAAAAAGTGTTCGAGAAACATATTAAATGGGCTGCTTGTGATTTTGAAAGCAGGCTTAAAGCGATTATGGAATATTTATGAAAATCTAATGAAAAACGCCAAGGACATTCAGAGCACTTAGCAAAGGCCTCAGGAGTTTAGCATGCTAATAGTGCTGTCTGATGTGCCCAATGAAGTATCTATCAGCAGCTTTCACAGGAAGAACCTCATTTACTAGTTCTGTGGGGGGGGGGGGGGGGGGGGGGGGGGGGGGGGCGGTGATGTATGCCTAATGTTTTAAATTGAATGGTGTTGCTTTGGATGGGGCACAAACTAAAAGGAAGTGGACAGAGCACTTTGCTGAGCAAGGCACTCTCTGCAACTCCAGCACTTTGCTCCAGAAACCCTGCTCCTTTCTTTGCTGCCTGAGAAGACATCTTAAGTTTCAGCTGGCGCACAGCACGTCTAACATCCATGTTTGCGGGCAACACTACCACACTGAAAGTATGACAGCTGCCTACTTTGAATGTTAAGAGAATGGCAATCCTGAAAGTCCTGTTTGGCTGGAAATGAACATAAGCACTAACTGCAAATGGCTATGCTACCTTTTCACGAAAAATGACTGACAGCTTAGGATTCCTCATTGAGTTCGCTGTCCATATCACAATGACTCACTCCAAACCGGATGGTCTGCCCATCCCACTCCCTCACCTCGGTTGGGTCTCCAGAATTTCTCCATGCCGTGCCTCATGAGTACGATGCGGGAGAGCTCTGTGAAAGACTCGATGACGTTGAAGTTGCACAGGGGGCTCACTTCGAAAAAGGTCATCCCGTTCTTCTCGGCGTAGGCACGGGCTTGCTCCGTGGGCACCTGCCGCTTGAAGGCCAGGTGCAGCCGGTTGCCCACTAGGATGCGAGGCACGCCAGGGGCATGCTGGGAGTTTGGAGAAATAGCCAATCAAAGTTACATGACATGGCTCTTATCAGCAACAAATGTATAATGGAATTCAATCATACCACTTTTTATAATTTCAGTATAGATTTCAGTTTCTGTGCCCAGAAGAGGCACAGATCAGACTTAGAGCAGCGCACCTACAACTTTTACACTGAATGTAAGCTAAAGATAAGGCCTTCTGACAGGATAGAGAGAGGCAGGAAACAGCAGAGCCCCACATATACAGGACAGGGCTAAAATTTGGATGCCAGCACCCACAGGATGTCCTATGAGGGAACCGGAGGGGCGTGTTCCACTGAGAGGACAGGAAACACAGGAAGAGGACGGAGGCAGGAGAACCCATGCCTTGCATTCCAACGATTTAGGCTCCTCTGTAGTTAAAGAGCTTCTGAGTGGGCCTTGTGAGGATTCGCTTGTAAAGGAGTTTGCTTGCGTAATGGACAGAGCATGGTGATAAGAACGGCAACTACAGCTCTGTCAGAGGACTACACAGATCAGTTAAAGCAAAACCCTTACCTCATCAATTTCACGGATCCACCGGTCAATACCGTCAAAAGACCAGCGATTGGTGATGTCATACACCAGCAAGATTCCCTGAGCAAACAAAAAAGGGATGACAATCATTTTCATCTATACACTGCCAGCAAATGGCACCAACTCTGGGAAAACCAACAATCCACCATCTACTGTCAAGGAGTTTCTGCCCTTTCAGGCTGCCTAAAGAAAAACACTTTGGCTCATCAATGAGGAGCATCCAGAGGACACTCTCCATGGCCCACCAAAGATCATGCCTTTAAAAAATAAATCAGTGGTCACTGTGGAAATGAGCACACAAGGACCTGGAAATCGTCCCACAATCTCTCCAGGAAATTCATGTGGCTGATTACATTTCAAGAGCTCCGTATTTTCCAACCAAATGCTGCAATATACTTGCAGCAATTGCAAGGGGACTGGGAGCGTAATTCGGATCAAATTAAGATAAATGACAGTATTTAAAGCTAGCCTAAGCGGCTACTAGAGGAAGACAACATGTTCTTGAAATCCAATCACTGCTGACACAGATTGGGATTCATCATACAGTTACCAGCCCACTTGCTACAATGCACCAGTAAGCAAGACCGATAAGGTGCCAGCTGCCTACCTGAGCCCCTCTGGAGTAGGACCTGAAGATGGTGCAGAACCTGCCCTGTCCTGAGGTATCCCTAAGAAGCAGACAGACAGATGAACAAGTCTGCTGTTGACAGCAGGCAGGCAAGCAAGTACGCCTGGCTCAGTAGATCTCTGAAATAGCCTCAACTTGTGCCAGGCGACTGACTCAAACAGAAGAGCAAACAGCCCTTACACATGAGACATTACTATATAAAGGACATAATGGGTATAAAGCTTCATGCCTATTAACTTAAAAAAAAACTTCTAAAAATCAGTCTAAGAACTGATTTACATTAGAACGAAACAAACATTTATTTACATGTAAAATTATGGCGTGGCATGCAGAGATTTCCAAAGTCTTGTTGGCAGTTCCACAGCTAGTAGCCATCACTCATCTTACACATTATGAAATTCATCAGCCTTTATGACCATGTACGTACCACAGCTCTAGTTTGACTCTTCTCCCATCCAGCAGAATGGTTGTGGTTTTGTAGTCAATCCCTGGGAAGAGAGTGTGAGATTGAGAGAAGGGTAAATAAGGAGAAACTTACTCATGCCATTGTTGCTTGCCAGCACACAGCCCTCCCTGCCAACTGCCCGAATGGACTTTTTGGGGGTAAACCTCCCATGAGGTGCTGCTGTGAAGCTCAGGGCCAAGGCGTTAATGCAGACTTCTTATCTACAGGTTTCCGTTTCACCCTGTTCACTGAGTGTTTCCATTAAAAGCACCCTTTCTTAGGCCAGCACTTGCAATTCTCTCTCCACCACAGATAAGGGCTGCGGTCACCCATTAGCATTGCAGCGCTGCTATAGGGCCTAGAGCACTTCATAACATCTGTGCTAGAAGAGAGAAGCAAAAGCCATACAGTCTCACCCTATAGCTTTTGCAGTGTGGTAACCAAGCAAAGCTGACGGCCTCAGCATAACAAAATAATACTGATTTCAGAAGCCGTCAACGTCGACTGGCAAACTGTACACAAAAAGCACACAAACTGAATAACAGTAGTGAATAAAATTGAGTTATGTACAATTTTGTACAAGCTCCACAAAATCATACAGATGCGTCATGCTGTTGCTGATACTTTTCCCTTTTTGAAAATGCCCTTTTATAATTAGTAGAGAAAAGCTTAATCTCCACACCAGACTTCACAAAGGATGACCATTTGTTTACATGTACAGACTTATAACCTTAAGCCGGTGACCTGCCCACTGTTATCTAATCCTTGAGTAAACAGGCCACTGTTTGATCCTTGGTACTGTTCACACCCTGTACAATGACAACTCCATACTCCATATTCCAACTATATCACAGACCACTAGGCCAACCGAGGAGGCAGACTATGAGGAAAACAAAATAAGCAACACTAAAAACAAGGCCAGCGCCACATCAATCAGGGTGATCAGAACAAATGATCCCTGCAGGTCATGGATAGTACCCCTGAGGAAGAAGACTTCCTTGGATTCTGAACATAAATAGCCAAACTACAACTACAGAGCTCTGCTAAGAGACTCACCCGTTCTTCAGGATTAAATCACTATGTGAGGAAGGCACGTGAAAGACATCCAGTTGTGCTGAGCAGAAAATACTGTGTTTGCCTGTACACTGTTTGCAGATGTAAGATTTAGAAACGAGGCATTAAGGTACAGGAATTCTGATTTTAAAAATGACCTGGTATTTATGGACTTGAATAATGGAGCACTGCTGTTGCATAAAAGGTACCACTAAACTTAGAACAGTCCAGTGAACATTCTTACTGGCAGGAGAAAATATTGTACATACTTTGGCAAAGGTACAGCAAATATAAACGTCAGTCATTATAAAACATTCTTCCGTTCCATTTTCAATAATTGCTCCTCCAAATTAGAATGTCAATGACCCGAAACCTACCCCAGGAAATATATATGGCACAGAATTCCATGGATGAGATACTGATGCATTACAGCCCACCTAAATTCATAAGCTAAAGACATGTGAAAGTTAGCATTTCAGAAGATCAGCATGTCACTGGACCATGCACAGTAACCTGAGTACCTGCAGGAGAAGTAGAAATGATCCATTGCCAAGAATTATCTGGGAACTTGCGGACACAGGGCATTTATCAAAAAGTCCTATGAAGTGAGACACCCTCTGTGACTGTCCCAGACTCAGTTCTGGTTAATCAGTTTTATCTATGCAGGAATGTCTACAAGGATAAGATCAACTGAACTTCAGCTACCTGTAATATCAGATCATTGCACCGAAAAAGAAGAAAACACATTGCTGAAGTGTTTGAAGTGAAGACAAATGTGAAACTGATTTAAATCATATCCAATTATAGCTGAATCGAACCACAATGAATCTTTACGTTTTATGGTATCTTTATGTAACATACTGCAGATCATGTAACCAGATAATACCTAGATCTAGATACGGAGATTGTGCCGTCTGAGTGGGAGATACATGCCCCATGCAATACGCTTTGGTTATCATCTCGTCTGAGCTTCCCCAGTTTTAGTTTTTGGGTAGAGGTCAGCAGCTTTCCTTCAGAAATCTGTCTGTATTTGGCATCCTCCAATATCCATTAGCCTCCAAGTCCTGCACAGCCCGATGAAGAAAAGAGAATCACCGCCATAAAAGGATGAGGCTGCTTCGGACTGCAGTGCTGATCTTTGAGAGATGTGCCATCTCTGTTTTTTTAGACATAACGTTTCACAATGCTGCCAGAAAAAAAAAAAACAAAAAAACAATCTATCTTTCTTTCATCAGACGAAAGGGCTTTCTACCACATGGCTCCAGACCTCCCAGAGTGCAGTTTGCTCCATTTTCAACTGTCTTCTCCTTGGCACCCTCCAGTATACAGCAGGTCTGTGGCCCGAATGAATGCTGCAATGTAACAAGCAGACCATGGCCACGGGCATCCTGGAAGCTTCCTCAATCATCCCCTACTTCTCTGTCCAATTTGAGGAGGACGACCCCATGTTACCACCATAACTTGCACATCTTAACAACGGCTCTGGTGATGCAGCAGAGACTTTCAGCTCATGGTGCATGACTGTGTGAGAGTACGTGTGTGTGTCTTGTGATAAACTGGCATCCCGTTCAGGGTGTGCACCAGCCTGGCCCCTCTTCTGCCTGGGACAGGCTCTAGGCCCCCTGTAACCCTAACCAGGATAAACTGCTGAACTGCTGGAAGATGGGCATATTTAAATATTTTAGTGAAGCAAACAACTCTAAACATTAGAAACTATGTGTTTTGCCAAATCTGCCCACAACATTTTGGGGAAAAAAAGCAGAAATGGCTAAGTCTGGTCACTCATATATATTTCCATAATGCTTAAAAAAAAGCATGCAGGTTTTCGGTTAGACACTTATCACTGATTTCAGGGGTTTAGCTTTTCCAGCCAAAAAGGCATCAGTTGCCCCACCAGAGAAAAATTCAGCCTGGTATTTAACTTTTCAGTACAATTCAGATTAGAAACTTCCTGACACAAAATTCCAGCATTTAAACTGATATTTTATCTCGGCCACAATAAAGAACTTCAAACTACGATGACAGATTACCCCAAGTTAGATGGCTTTGCATGTCCAACTACCGTGGGACACAGAAAAAACTACATGTAGGAGGAAATGTACTCAAGCTGTGGAGCACACAACCTCAGAGTTAACCCCCCCATGCTCCCTAATTAGTATCAACAGCTAATGTAAATGTTCAAGATCAGCCCATTATTATGCTTAACTTGCAACTGCAATGTTCCAGTAATGAGGTTTTATATTAAAAGGCAGCATCATTCCTTGAATATCTGACAGTCAGTGATAGGTTGGTACCATGAAAAGGTCAAGAGCACTAAACATTGCTAAAATGCTCAGACATTCATCAACATTAACTGGGCGATACACAGATTTAAAGAAACAGCTGTCGTACAGAAGCTGAATGATTATTTGGGGCATGCAGATTGCTATTAAGGAGAACCACTATGAAGCTATGATCATGTGCCCGCGTGGGCTATTTTCCTGTCACTGCTGTCTTTGCACGGCTGCATGTCTGGTCCTTGGGCACATAACCACAGAAGATTACAGCTGTTTTCTGCACTTCTGAAGAGTGCCGTCCGGCAGTTTACATTCCACTAGTGCAAAAACAGGACACGTTCTGCCAAGCACAAATACTTGCTGAGCTGGCCTCATGCAGCATACAGGCATCACGCAAAAGCATGCTTAATCTACCATATCTCATCAGTTTGTTTCCATCAGTTTGTATTTCTGATCAAAGTCGTCATAAAAGAGAAACATCATGTACCAGCCATTCATATTCATGTATAATCTGAGTAATTTCTGGTACAGCTGTGCACACCCTTCAGCAGAATAATGTTGCAACCACACATAGGTGACACTGGCAGGACATCCCATGGGGAGGCAAGCACATCACACATCAAAAATTAAACGGTACTACCACTATTTCCAGCTGGCATCTTATGGAAGAAAACATCTGAAGGTCCGTTACAGGCAATAAAAGGTAAAGAGGATCAAACAGGTGATGCTAAAGTAAAGCTGCAGCAAACATTGAATACCTGGTTTCCTACCACACTTCCTCCAGAGTACTTTTTGGTGACATTATAATTTTTACACCACCAGTAAATCTCCCAACATCTAAGATGGTGTGACTTTAGACTAATACCATTTTCTGGCCTTCTGTGAATGCTTCGTCTCCTCGTCACCAGCGTTACCTACTGAGCCTCACAGTTCATGCCATGTGCTCTGGGGATACCTACCACTGCTGTAGGCATATGGTGACTCCGCAGATCCATCCTGCAGACTGTCCAGGATCTCTCCTTTCCCCACATCGCTGTCTCCCACCAGCAGGAACTTGAGAAGGTAGTCATAGCTCTTGACGGGGCTACCCTGGGTGCCCATCCTTCCTCTCATTTGCACAAAGGGGAGCTGAGAGCTGGTCTCTTGGGAGCACCCCTGTGCCCGGCTAGATCCAGTTGGAACCCAGGTCACTTCTATCCCAACTTAACGGGGTGCAGGCTGACGTCGATATCCCAAAATAGTCGTGAAAACAAACACGAAAGATCTAACCAGGACTTCCACACGGGGCAACTAAATGCGGACAGGTAAAAAATATATTTACATACTTATCGCATAAAACGTGGATAAAATATAAACGTCGGGTTATACAAAGAAGTCTCACTGCAATTTACAGCCTTTTAGTGTGCCATTAATGTAGTATAAATATGATTCCGAGTCCAGCCGCAGTCACCTGGGATAAATGACGTGAAATATGGCTTTAATGCGGATCAACAGTCTCAGAGGCTGCACAGTTGTCAAACAAAGTTAGTCCATTAAAGAAGCACACCTCCTGCTGAACAAAGGTCCTGAAGTGGAATGCAGAATGAAACGCAAATGGTACCCGGTCCTTAGCAGGAAAATCACATCTTTGTTTTTGTTATGGTGAGCCCAGCTGGGTCCGGGGGCTCATTGTCTTCATCGGGGGTTTAAACAAAGACGACCTCACCGCAAACCGTGTAAAAAACGGTCCCAACGCGAATCTTTAAAAAGTCAACATAAACGAGCTAGGCATTACTTTGTGTTTAATTTTAAAAACTAAACGACCGCGGACTCAGCCACAGAAAAAGAGAGATTTCCGCCCGCTAGCATCTCCAGCTAAGCCAGCCGTATTAAAGCGAGCTTTTCGGGGCTGAAGTGGCTAGGAATTGAGAGGAATAGACTAAGCACATCCATACTGCCAATTATAAACTCCCCAAAAAGCTGGTGAAAGTCACGTCTAACCAGAAACACCAGTTAACGACACGCTAGTTAGAGTTAGCATGCTAGCTTGCTAACAAGCAAAGCTAGATGCTAAGACCAACAGACGATGATTGTCTAAATGCCATTTACTAAAGGCGATAATAATCTGAAAGTAGTACATCTAGGAAAATACACCAGGTTATTTGGTATATAAAAGCCAAAGTCTCGCTTTTCAGCCAGCGGAGTTGGTCAGAAAATGACGTGCGTCAACCCAACAAACGACGGTCCTCGGAACAGGGAGCTTTGTCCTGCCGTCGAGTCCGCCCCGGACGTTCAAAGCGTCGGACGCGCAGTTACGTATATCCCGAGGTCTGGTGCCGGGCCTGTGCTAGCGCGCTAGCTCAGCAGCTTTCTTTCTGCGAAAACTCCGTCCTTCGGCTTTATTTGGCTTGGTATCCCCGAGTAACAACAAATGTAGCTAACCTGATACTATTCGTCATAAACAGCGTGCTGTTGTCCATAGGTAAGCTACACAGCGTCCCACGGTAACACAGACGCAGGCGACTCGACGCTGTCACCGAGGTGACGCGGAGCGATTCTGCTCTGGCTCCGGTTCCAGCTCCAGCCGCGGCTCCAGTCCGGCTCTGCCCACCTCCAGCCGTACCAATCACACCTCTTTCTGCTGATGCTGTATGAAAACTGGTGAGGTGAAAAATATTTATTCACACCGATTAGTGTTTGAGAAAAGGCATAAAGTGGATTTTGTTGAAACTTAAATAATTAAATGATAATGAAATGTATTTGAATGTGGTCAGTTTTATGCCTGTCATTTCAATTAAAAAAGTTTCAACATTAGTTACACAGTTAAAATGCATATTTAACGTCACTAAATAAGAAATGTTTCATTCTATTTTCTTTTGTCATACGGTCCTTTAAAACAGTGTGCACCTTGGATAAAAAGTCATTTCAGTCAAAATGGTGTCAGCATAGAGACTGTTAGTTGTAGTTTTTTTTTTTGTAGTAACAAATTACAAAAATACAAAATAAACTCACGTAAGGCAGCCTTATAAAACCTGATAGTGACAACTTTGTCTTTGACAACTTTACCTTTCCACTTCGTCAATGTATTAAAGTCTCACACAGACATGATATCGCGCATATTTGCTTAAATATGTAATACATGAGTCCATACATCAAGGTAAAACGTATAAATGTGTTCGAAAAAACGTTATGAATACATGTGCTCATGTTGATGCTTATTTCTAAGCGCATTATATAATTGCAGATTGCAGCTGATAACGGAATAATGCTTTTTCTGGAAGTGCCCGGGGCGACCGTATCCCATCCCTGACCGCGCTGACTCAGCAGCCTCGTAGTGCCAGCAGCTGCGCTAGCACTCCTGTGCTGCTTTTTACTGTTATTAAACTATGAATAAGCAACAGAAAAACCCCCTGTCCTGAAGGCTCATCACACAATTGGATATATGACATAATATATAGATTGTATAAGCTCACTGAGCAATTTATTAGGAACATCTGTACATATGCTTTTCCATGCAATTATCTGATCACGTGGTGGCAGCACAATACACAAAATCATGCAGCTACAGGTCAGGGGCTTCAGATAACGTTCACATCAGACCTCTGACTGGGGGGGTATAATCTCAGTGGTTGGTGTCAGGTGGGCTGGTCTGAGTATTTTTGTATCTGCTGATCTGGTATTTTCATGCATAACAATCTCTAGAGTGTACTTGGAATGGTGCGAAAAACAAAAAAGCATCAAGAGAGCAGAATTTCTGTGCATGGAAATGCCTTGTCGATTATAGGGGTCAGAGTACAATGGCCAGACTGGTTCAAACTGACAGAAAGGCAACTCAGATAACGACTCTGTGCAGCTGTGGTGAACAGAAAAGCAGCTCAGAAAACACAACCAGTAATACCAGCTGAAGACCATGTGTGGTTCTACTCCTGTCAGCCAAAAACTGAAAGCTGAGGCTGCATTGGGCAAAGGCACACCAGAACTGCACAGGTAAAGACTGGAAAAGTTAGCCTGGTTTGACGAATCTCGATTTCTGCTGATGCGCACCGATGGTGGGGTCAGAATTTGGCATCAACAGTGTGAATCGATGGACCCAGCCTGCCTTGTGTCAACAGTCCAGGCTGCTGCTGATGGCGTGATTGTTTGGGGAATGTTTTCCTGGCACACTTTGGGCCCAATAAGACCAATTGATCATCACGTGCATGCCACAGCCTATTTAAGTGTTGTTGCTGACCATGTGCATCACTTCATGGCCATAATTTACCTATCTTGAAATAGCTATTTCCCACATAATGCGCCATGTTGCAAATTAAAAGTCGTCTCAATGTAGTTTCATGAGCATGACAATTAGTTCAGTTCTCTTCCTAAATGTGGTTTCATATGGCCTTCAATCTATAATGTATTCACCAGGAAAACTTGTGCAGAATTTTCTAGTATGGGATTTGTATTGATTGTCTTCTAAGTTTCTACTTTGCATTTAATGATTAAAGATATATAAACCTATCAGGCAAAGATATAGCATCCTGAACAACACGTGAAAATTCAGAATTGTAATGACTGCATTGTTTGATGCACTGTTTTTTGTTGCTATTGATTATTTTATTTGAAGGATACATATCATATGGAATGTGCAGAGGTGAAAAATGAGGACTTGGTGCCTTATCAACAAAATGACCTATAAATGACCTATTATTTTGTTTTTATCCAGGCAGATTGGAGATGAGAACTAAACTTGAAATTTGCAATCATTGGAAAGAACGCAGGCAAAATGAGCACATGATTTCTGCACACTCGTTCAAAATGCCAGTCTTAGAGGCATGATTCACCAGTAGTGCCCATCTAGCCTTGTGCCCTGTCCTGCCTGGGATATTCCCCAGGCATCCCCTATGGCTCTGACCAGAATAAGCAGTTAGAAGTTGTCTGTATCAGTAGCACAGGCGTTTTTCCCATTCAGAAGTATATTCCCTGCCCTTGGCTGGCATGTCCTACGAAATGCAGCATTGCGCCATAAGTGTTGTGTCAGCTGTTTAATAATAAAAAGGGTTTCATTTGGCTACTGTAATGTTTTCCAAATGGTGCCAGCCTGCAGACCACAGACAGACTGCAGTATATAGGCATAGAGATCAAAGGATTTGGCTCAGAAGGAGTCTACAGAGGAGGTCCTCATCAATGACGCAAGCTAAGGGGGGGTGCTTATACCACCAGCTGGTAGCAGTTTTTTCTATAACTAATATAGTACTTTTTGTATCCTTTCCTCCATTGTCTTCTGATATTTTCCATTTTTCTGCCCTTGTTATGTCAGTCAGTGTTCTTAGTAGATTTTAGTAAATGTGCTGTATAAAACACTCCTCTATTCATTCATCTGCACATGACCTGGTCAGGGTCATTAGGGGGGTCTGGGGCCTATCCCAGGCAGCTTAAGGTGAAAAAGCACCCTGGGTTGGATGCCAGATCGTCACGGGGCGCACCACGCACCATGGAAATTCATAGATGCTGTCATGAATTTGGACTGCATGAGGAGACTGAAGTCACGTGGCCAGTAGCACTGGAGGCAGGGGTGCTGTGGGTGCTGTAGCACCCCTTCTGGTTGTTTGTGGTAATGCAGTGTCAGAATACTATAGGGCCGTGTACCCATGCCTAAGCTTTTCTGAAAAACAAAAACACAGCATTACTTTATCTCACAATGACATGGAGCTGACTTTATGATTATTCCTCCAAAAAGGCTACCACTGTCGATAGATACTGATGGTATAGAAGAACAGTAAAGTCTGTTGGTTGTTCTGACTTTCAGCACCCTTAAATTGTCCTGTGCCTATGTTACATGGAGACCCAACAGACATAGGGCAGAGCTGGGATTCAAACCCCCAACCTTGGAGGGCGGTAGACCGAACCACTGCCCATTAAGCCACTGTGCTGCCCTTATGGAATGCCGAACTGGAGTCAGTTAATATGACTGAGGAGGTCTTCTGTCATACTGTACAGTGCAGCAGTTCAGTATTAACAGGGAAAATTCACTGAATACACCAAGATATGTTCGGTCTAAAACAGAAATACTGCCGCTTTGTAGAATATCAGGTGTTTGACATTGACAGTTATGCACATTATTATCTATCTAAACATAGTCAACTGTCAGCTGATGCTTGATTCACTCTGGTAAACTTTAGCTGGGATAATATAATTTCTATTAAACAAACCAAAGTAATGTTACTTTAACTTGCAAATAATGTGGTATAGTTCATTAAAACAACAATCCATATATAAGGATACGATAAAGAGTTTCTGCACCTTCAGTTACTATTTTAATATAGGAACAGCAAAGGCCATTTCTATAGCCCTTTAGCAGTGTCAAGCGAGTGAATATTTAATATCTCTTCTGATCAGCTGCCAAGCCACTGAGGTTCCCGATCCTAACCAGCACTTCTCCATTTTGAACTTCCATTTGAAAAGCTGACAGCCCCAGAGAAGGTGGCTGAAGAACGAGTTGTACTTTCACATGGGGGGAATGTATTGTTGTAATGAATCACAATGAGACTGACAGGGCCAAGACAAGAGAGAGGAAGTAGCTGGCTTCTGCTGCCTCATTAAAATTTAGTAGGAGAGACTGTTATACTCCTGCTGCTATGGTGACGGTATGATCATTTATACGAGTCAACTAAATTTGAACAAAAAAAAAAACATGCATAAGATATTATATATTTATGCAAGTATATGTACATTAGTCAGAGGGTGGTGTTTAGAAGATTATGAAAGTGGGAGAATAAATATTTTATGTACGAGCGTGTTATGTGAACCATGCTCTCTCTAGGTGGAGGTTAGACAAGCAGCATCACTTCAGGACTCTGCGCGAGGCAGATGCTGGGCGTGTAAGATTCCGTGGCTCATTTATAATGAAACGATGCACGGCAGCATAGGGCGTCTCTGACTTCATGTGACTACTTGTTATAAGTAGCTGAGTCTAGCTTTGGAAAAAGAAGGTTTTATTTAAAAGAGTAGGAAAGGTGCATGGAAGGTATATAAATATATTTCTGTCGTTGAGGTTCAAGTAGATGTTAAATGTATCTAAATCTAACAATATACCAAGAAAACAGAATAGTTTGATGCACTTTGATTACTGGAATGCTCCTCAAATAAACTAACTGACGTAAAATATGTGCTTGTGTTTATGTAAGGTGTGCTAAAGTTAATTATGTCATACCATTTCACTGTAGATTTTAATAAAGCAGCACGGCTATGTCAGGTCATGGTACAATAACAAAACAATGCAGGGAAAGGTAGAATCATTTTGTGATGATGTAATGTTTATTATTTAATAATTATCAATTATTTAATATTATAAATAAATATTTAATATTATATTAATGTATCTATACAGTTAAAGGACCTTACATTTTCAATATTTATGCTAAGGAGTATATAGAATGTCAGAAGCACCTTAAATGATTGTGTGTTAAAGTATATTATGTGTTAGCCAGTATTTAATTGAATTCTATTTATATTTTTTGATATCATTAAAATCATGCTATTGTTAATGACTAACATGTTTGCTGTTGGTTTAGCTTTGCAAAGTGTCTGTGATATGTTTTGTCATTAAATTGATTTGCATTGTCTACGACTGATTGCATTGTGTGAATATTTATCTGATAGGGTGAAAGTACAGCTGCTCATGGCTTGTGCGTTTATAAATTTGACCTATGTAGGGTCGCAGGGGGTCTGGAGGCTATCCCTGAACCTACGGGTGCAGGGCAGGGAACAAACAAACCATTGCAGGGCATGCACGCACACCATTCATGCACACATGCACACCTACTGAAAATCTGGAATCCTCAATTAACCTAATCATGCTCTTGGACTGTGGGGGGAAACCAGAAAGAACCTGGAGGAAACCCCACAATGGCATGGGGAGAACATGCAAACCTCACACACACAGCTCACAGCTGTATTCTGGGACTGTGAAAACAGAGCTGACCCAATTCAATACTACACTGATTATAACAGATAATGGATTTTGGGTTTATTTGTTGTATAACTCTCTCCTGGAATGATACTTATCAGTGTTAATTGTAGAGTAAGAGTACTACATGTCGGTTTCCATTCAGTCCAAATTCACCAAAGCACTTTCTGTCCTGTAAGTATATCCTGGGAATGGCATTTAGTATTGTTGTTACTTCTATGTGAATGTGGCAAAATTAATTTAACGTTTTTGTTCTAATTCTGAAGTTCTAATTTTCATATCAAGGACTAATTGTCCTTGATATGAAATTGTCAGTTTTAGCTGAAAGCTCTGACCTAGAGCAGAGTAATCTTGTGTTGTTGTTGCTGGGTTTCATAACTCTACCTGAATTTCTCACCCACACATCGCTTAAATGCCCCAATGTTGTGTTAAACACCTTTAATATACTATGTAATAAAACACACTGACTGGTGTAAGGATTGGTAAAGAGTCATAGAGAGTGGCATAAACAAGAAAGTCACATTTTATAATGTCATCAGTTTGTTTGCAGCTTTTCCGATCTCAAGACAGCATTTCTAATAGGTGTTCATAGTGCAGCCAGTAGGGGGTAACAGTGTTTAAAGAATCTTCTTAGGTGAAGTACTGTTTTGGTTATTTAGTTTGACATATTAAAATAACAGCAGCAACGGTAATAAATTATTCATTGATTAATTGTATTACGTTTGAATTACGTATTCCACCGATGAATGTTGTGAAAATGACTAACTTATAAAAATAAACATTAAAAATAAAAACATTAAAAATAGACAAATATTTGCGCTAGCTATTTTCATGGTATATTCTTCATAGCAGGTTAAATGAGATGAATTTTTACCAGTCAGACTTCATGGTGTTTTATACCTAATGGTTTTTTATAATTTACAGCTTTTAAATATCAAAGAACTTTGCAAAAGCGTTTTCTTTTCAATCTGCAATCTAAATAATAATAGTAGCTTTGTTCACTTATTGTGGTTACTTTATATAGAGTGTCATTCTAATATTTATTGGATATGGCAATATCCTACATTTTGTAGATGGAACAAAAGAATTGTAAAAAAAAATTATATCAGGCATATTATAATATCGTTATGATTATTAATGTTTAAAGGTATTGGGCATTTAAATCTATCTATTATATAAATTGAAGAAACTATCTGAAAATCTGAAATAATAAAGGATAGGAAAAGAATAAAGAAAGGGTGTAAAGATGACTCCTAAAAATCTAAATGACACACCCTGCCCATCCAGCCCTGCTGTTCTCTCTAGCGTGGCCCTAATGAGCCACACCTGTGCATCGTTTGTCTTGCCTCTCATTCCTGCCCTTGTGTTAATCACTCCCAGCTGCCTCTTATTTGCGCCTTTGTTAGTCTTGTATTTAAGTGTGTCCCAGTCTGGTGCTCCCCAGTCCTGGCAGTGATATTGCTCCTCTTGTTTGCCAGTGTCCTTCCCAGTTTGAGTCCTTCTGTTTGTCACTTAGTGGTCCTGTTGGTTTTCAGCCCCAGTTCTCTTCTGTTTGACTTCGTTGTAATAAAACCCAGTTGTTTTGCCTCTCAACTCCCACCCCTGAATCTTTTGTCATGTGTATCATGACGATAACATAAATTCTAATGTTTATTATATTGTCTTTAATATACTGGAAAGCTTTAAATGCTTATCAGAATTTTTTATTTTCTTGGTTTTCAGACATAGTTCCAGCCATGTCATGTTTTTAATTTAACAACTTCACAGAAATCCAGAAGGATATAGTCAGGCAAAGGTAGATTGAGGATGCCCTCAGGCCAACATTGATCTGGGGGATGGACAAGGCTTTGAATACCCAAAGTGAATACAGAATCAGGGAAAATGAGAGACAGTGCAGGGAAACTCATGGCAGCAAGGAACCCCGACTCAGAATTCCTAAACAGCTCCTCTTAATCTACAGCTGTTGCTCAGATGTTGCTCAGTCTGACCAGAAATTATGGGTGAAAGTCTGCTTTTTGTTGTCTCAAAAAAACATCTTGAATCAACTGAAAAGTGACACCATCCATTACGTAAAGGGTAAAAGTCATGGCTTTGCGTTATCTCCTCTGACTGTCGGGAGGAATTCAGTAGTTTCACACACAGGAAAATAACAGTCCATTATATGTTTTCCTGTTGCTCATCTGCTAGAGGTCTTGGAAAGCATCTCTGGACATAAAGCACTGGGTTTTTAATGGTTTCTAAAACTGGACAGCAAGCAGCCCTGGAGCTCAGCGATGAGTTTTGTGGTAGAAGGTCAGCTAGTCATTTCTTCAACCTGCATATAACAAGTACAGATATCAAGTAGACTGTTTTTGCCATGACCAGTTACACCTGTTTCATTTAAACAAATGAAAGATAGAATATGTTCAAAAAGTAAGGATGCTTTGGACAGGTGTTTCGGTGAATTTACCCATCCATAACCTGGTCGTGGGGGCAGCCAGAACCTATTCTAAGCAGCACTGGGTACTAAGCTGCGGTACAAAATGGATAAGATGCCAAATTATGGGCAATGAAATCCCTGTATGTGTGAGGCAACAGTGCTACCCATCTCTTGAATTAATTTATTTATTAGCTGTTAGCGAACAGTGAAAGTGGCTTAATATTATATGGGTTGATACAAGTGAATACCAACTGAAGCAACTGTACGTAAGTGCCTAGCTTGAGGGTACACCGATATGGCCGCGGTAAAAAAAGAAACTCAAAATATTAAAAAATGGAAAGAACCCCCACACACTTCACTAAAAAAACCCAAAAATTAATTCCTTGGGGAGACCATTAAACAAAAACGGCCATGTCGAATTCGAGAGGAAAGAGACCAGGCAAGTAAAGTAGAATGTTGGATTATTCTCTCCTACCAAAATGGATCAGATGACACAGGGGAGCCGGACTGCCTTTGCGAGTTGGTGGTATTTCTTACCAAATGTTCTTATCAAACCATCTTTAATTATTATTTATAGCAGTATTATTATTTAATGTGTGTACATTACTAAATGCTGTTCATCTTTTAAAAAACGACAAGAAAAGCGTACAAAATTCAGTCCTTCTAAATTAATCATTCTCATTATCTCATTCTAAATCATTCCGTAGATATATGCAGTTGGAGTAGTTACATAAAATAGCTTAAAAATAAAATAAAATTAAATTAAATAAAAATAAGTATGAATTTGTTTGTATGAAATATACATTTAATACCTGTTTAAGGCTTACCTGGCATATGAACAGCAGTAACACAAGCACAAAATGTTCTCTCTATGGTAAAGTGTGTACTTCCTTTCAGATTGAATTTTCCATTTTTCTGTCAACAAGAAAAGGCAAGTTATACACAGGAATTAATTTATTTGATTGCTTATTCCTGTAGATGTACAACCATCACTCCAAGTATCATATTCTTAAGACAAAACTCTAATTTTTTTACCAACAATTTTTTTGGATCCTTGCCTCAGTTATTTATAAACACTTAAAAAATGCAATACGATAGCAACGTCCTTCTTAATCCTTAAAAAAAAAAAACGCAAGTCACTTCAACTGCAATTGAACTGTTATTTTAATTATGCAATTTTCTTTTATGGTTGCACAGTTGACCCTTAATAAATGCACTCATTTTTTTTTTGAGGTTGGCTTTATTTTCAAAAAAATTACGACAAAAGATTCCCAAAGGCTCCTATCAGCATGCCAGCAAGCTATATTTAACCTGCTGCTGAACTGCGATCCATCCACCCTCAGCCCGGGAGAGCTCTCACTAGCGGGAATCTCTGCTCTTACAGGGAAACAGTCAGGCATCTCAGCAACTCCTATGAGCTGCCTGTCACCCAGCCTGTCAGACTGCTCTCTTTAAATGCCATAAGCCAGTTTAGCCCATCCACACTCTGAATGGGAGGGGTCCCTACTTAGACTGCTCTCTGGGCTCACTTATAATGAAACATGCCTCTCCTTAAAGCCGCTGCAATGATTTTATCCTTCTTTTTCACCATTCGAAAGAGAAGACTGTTCTCTGGGCTCTGATCTTCACTTGAAAAAAATAGATACCACCTGAGACTGCCCCACATTACACCCACCAAGATTTCCACAGCACCTTCTCAGTAATATCTGCTCCATATTCATAGCCCTGACAGAAAACCTCATGTGGTGACTAATAGATACTGAAGCTCTTGGTTCAGCCTGTGCGGCACATGTCCAACCTTTTGATCTGTTTGCTTTTATATATTATATCAATATCTCATATACACTGATCAAAAAATTAAAGTAACACTTTTTAATCAGAGTATAGCATCAAGTCAATGAAACTTCTGGGATATTGATCTGGTCAGTTAAGTAGCAGAGAGGGTTGTTAATCAGTTTCAGCTGCTTTGGTGTTAATGAAATTAACAACAGGTGCACTGGAGGGGCTACAATGAGACGACCCCCAAAAGAGGAATGGTTTAACAAGTGGAGGCCACTGACATTTTTTCCTCCTCATCTTTTCTGACTGATTTTTTCACTAGTTTTGCATTTGGCTATAGTCAGTGTCACTACTGGTAGCACGAGGAGATACCTGGACCCTACAGACGTTGCACAGGTAGTCCAGCTCCTTCAGGATGGCACATCATCAATACATGCCATTGCTAGAAGGTCTCAAGAACATGGAGGAGATTCCCAGAGACGGTCAGTTACTCTTCTCATTTACTCTGCCCATCAGCAGGACCAATATCTGCTCCTTTTGGCAAAGCGGAACAGGATGAGCACTGCCAGAGCCGTACAAAATGACCTCCAGCAGGCCACTGGTGTGAATGTCTCTGACCAAACAATCAG
Organism: Petrocephalus schoutedeni; assembly: GCA_026780765.1. Taxonomy (NCBI): domain Eukaryota; kingdom Metazoa; phylum Chordata; class Actinopteri; order Osteoglossiformes; family Mormyridae; genus Petrocephalus; species Petrocephalus schoutedeni. The sequence goes on along the minus strand of JAODKL010000095.1, from coordinate 24,710,696 downwards.
AAACAGACTTCATGAAGGTGGCCTGAGGGCCCAACGTCCTCTAGAGGGCCCTGTGCTCACTGGCCAGCATCATGGAGCTCGATTGGCATTTGCCATAGAATACCAGAATTGGCAGGTCCGCCACTGGCACATTGTGCTTTTCACTGATGAGGGCAGGTTCACCCTGAGCACATGTGACAGACGTGAAAGGGTCTGGAGAAGCCGTGGAGAACGTTATGCTGTGTGTAACATCGTTCAGCATGACCGGTTTGGTGGTGGGTCAGTGATGGTCTGGGGAGGCATATCCACAGAGGGACGCACAGACCTCTACAGGCTAGACAATGGCACCTTGACTGCCATTAGGTATCGGGATGAAATCCTTGGACCCATTGTCAGACTCTACGCTGGTGCAGTGGGTCCTGGGTTCCTCCTGGTGCACGACAATGCCCGGCCTCATGTGGCAAGAGTGTGCAGGCAGTTCCTGGAGGATGAAGGAATTGATGCCATTGACTGGCCCCCATGCTCGCCTGACCTAAATCCAATAAAACACTTCTGGGACATTATGCTTCGAGCCATCCGACACTGCCAAGTTGCACCTCAGACTGTCAGGAGCTCTGTGATACCCTGGTCCAGATCTGGGAGGAGATCCCCCAGGACACCATCCGTCATCTCATTAGGAGCATGCCCCGACATTGTCAGGCATGCATACAGGCATGCAACTGAGTTGTTGCAATGAAACTTTGGCAAAATGGACTAGCCTGCCGCATCATTTTGTCGGGGTGTCTTTGAATTCAGCCCTCTGTAAGTTGATCATTTTCACTTCCATCAAACGATGTGGCATCCTTTTATTCCTAACACATTACCCAGCCCATATCAGTACAGATATCCAGCATGTTTTTTTTCCCTTTGAGATCTGATGTGTTTTCAAAGTGTTCCTTTAATTCCTTTAATTTTGAGCAGTGTATGTTGATTTTTTCTGCTCCTCAGATTCTGGCCTCAAGTTCTCCTCAGGCCCTCAATAGACCTCTTACTTCTCTGCTCAAGTGCCTCAAACGTGAGAAGATCCACATGCCATGACCAGAACCAGCTATTGTTGAAAGTTTATTGTGAAAACATATAGGTGGGTTAGCAAGACTCTGAGCAGGAAAAGCAATTAGAAGATGGATGGATATTTGGGTAAATTTAGAGTTTTCTTCTAAAGTTAGTTACTAATGTTATGTCATTTTTGTTTATTATTATAACCTTTATTATCTAAAACATCAAAACCTTAAAATATATTACATTATAGAATTATAATGTAATATATTATAATTATAAACACAATAATGTTTTAGAAAACAACTTAATACTATATGGATGACAACCTGTGATTAAATATTTCACATTTGCAGTTATTGTTTAATGACTTCAAAGGAGGGAAAGGTTCATTGCTTAGACATTTTTTTTGTGTGTCTGTCTTTGACGTGCAAAGCAGGAAAGCAGTGTCAACTGATGTCTGTTACCATCAGCTGATTGGACTGGAATGTTCCCCCTCCTTCAGTGACCCGTCAAATCTGACAGAAAGAGTCTCTTTTGTTATTTTCCAATAGAAGATAATGTGGTCCTCTTGTCTGATGAAAAATAGCATATTTCCAACCAGCACAATAAGACTAATTAGTTTCCTTTCTAGTAGTAATTCTCCCTATAATCCTACAAAACAACAAGAAGTAGCACACGAGAAAAAACTCTTGAAAATCAGATCATATCGTAGTCGTGATTATCGTGTTTGTGAACATCAATCACAATGCATTGCTGCATCAAGAATACTTTGATCTCAGACATGCCGAAAACACTGTCTTCACTAAGTCACACACCAGAGATACAGACAATTGGAATCGTGATAGTGCTTTGTAATTAGCACTAATACTATAAGGAGCAGTTTAGCCTAAAGGGAAAAGCCCAGTGGTATGGGACTGTTGTTTTCTATAAATGCCCCAGAGCTGCTGGACATGCCTGACTGCATCTTATTCAGAGGCCAAGTTGCTAATATTTTTCATTTAGAGGATACAGTTTTGCAGAAGTTAGTTTTTTTCCCAGATTAAGATGGCTGCCAAGATGCTTCAGGGATATATTTTAACTTTCAGGCAATAAAAATTATTAATGTGATTATTTACTTTGAAGCATAGGGACATGGGAGAGTGCTCATTCTTAATTAAATGAAGGAAAAAATGAAATTACTTACTAGGCATCATACTTTTGTACTGGCGGTGGAAAAATAACTTTTTATAGTTTATAGTTTATAGTGTTGTACCTCATTACTGCCCATGTACATTGGGCCTCATTCCTGTCTGTGCACGTTGGACCTCATTCCTGCACATCTACTTCGGACCTCATTCCTGCCTGTGTATACTGGGCCTCATTCCTGCCCATGTACACTGGGCCTCATTTCCACCTGTATGCGTTGGACCTCATTCCTGCCCATGTACTTTGGGCCTCATTCCTGCCTGTGTATACTGGGCCTCATTCCTGCCCATGTACACTGGGTCTCATTTCCACCTGTATGCGTTGGACCTCATTCCTGCCCATGTACTTTGGGCCTCATTCCTGCCTGTGTACACTGGGCCTCATTCCTGCCTGTGTACTTTGGACCTCATTCCTACCCGCCAACTTTGGGCCTCATTCGTGACTGGGTGCAGCATTGGACCTCATTCCTGCCTGTCTTCTTTGGGCCTCATTCCTGCCTGTCTACTTTGGGCCTCATTCCTGCCCGTGTATGTTGGACCTCATTCCTGTCCGTCTACTTTGGGCCTCATTCCTGCCCGTGTGTTGGGCATCATACCTGCCTGTCTGAGCTGCTTACCTTCTCTTTGAAGTCTGTGCTCCCCATTCACTCCAAGTGAAAACCTGGACCTCCACAGAGCAGAAATTCATTACTCATCCTCCTGCATTCTGCATCTTTCTAGTCGGGGTGGGCACAGAGCTTTCTCCTTCAAATGCCGTGCAGTAACCACCATGCTTCTGCCTTGCACATGGTAATAGTCATTGTCAGCCACCAGACATCTTGGCATCCTTGGCAACGTTTGGTATTACAGGCACTGCAAGCATTGACTTTATTTACACCTGATCCCTCCAGGTGAGCTGGTACACAAACAGCCAGTCTGCAGACAGTGTATAGTTTTGTGCTGGGTTGCTTCCATGAATTACTGCCTAATATGCTTTAAGAATGTCCCAAAACTCATTTAATCTGCATCTCATATTGTGCACACCGGACCCATGCAGGATAGGTGGCAGGTCCTCCCCTGCATGCTACACTTGTCGGCTTAGTTATCCCCTCCAAAGGCCTGTCACATCACATGACACTAAGCTTTACTGTTCTTTACTTTGGGCCTACAGGCCTTCTTTCGTCTCTGTGTCTAAATTAGGAAACCCACAATTTATAGCTAAGAATTCTGGTCTCTTCCAGCATTGTACAGCAGCCTGTTGAAATGTATTGTAATGGGCAGTAGTGCATTATTGCAGGCGCTCCTTATCAAGATTTAAATGAAGAATTGTGACTGAGCCCTTGAAGGATGTTAAATTTCTCATTTCTGAGGCCTCTAAAGGATATTAAATGTCTTATTTATTAAGCCTTTCTGTATTGTTTTATAACTGAAGTCTTTATAAACACTTTTATCAATCACGCAGTTGTTTCCGATGTATCATACCTCCTGCAGTATTCATTCAGCTTACGAGAAATGGCATTGGTATAAAGTCAAGAGATGAATGAGAGTGCATTGGGAACAGAAATGGGAACGACATCTTGGAAGAAGGGCCTACTGACATGAGTCTGGGATTTATACAGCAGCAGAGCCGCAGTGGATGCATATTCCAGCATCAGTGCAAAATCATGTAAGATATATAGCAAGAAAAAAAAATGCATGAGAAATATTAGATTTATGTTATGGAATGCATGGTTGTTAACATCAAATTTGTTGGCCCTTGACATGCAATAAATTCTAAAGGACAATAACAAAAGATTCATGAACAATCAGTAATTAGCAATTACTTGATTCGTTTTCATTTAGCGCCTCCATAAAACCTCCGGAACCGTTTAACACAACGATGAGTGTTGGCAAAAGCCAAGCAGATATAATCACTGTTGGCACGATGAGGGTGACTCAGAGGCTTGGCTACTTTGACCTAAAAGAAGGACACGACTGCACCACGGCGACGATCCATCCTGTCAACATGCTCACAATGAAGCAAGTGGGACCGGGGCACCCCAGCCTCATTAAATATTCATAAGCCAATCAGGCAAATATAGTCCGTCTAATATCCTTGGCATAAATACTGTCTGGTTAAAGATTTGATGTGCCCCGGGGCCTGGCGACGATTTCACACTCCGCTTACTTAAGTGCAGCCTTCACGTAAAAAGTCACTGGTCCAATTATGACGTGAAGTGGGTTTTAAAGGATAGGACTGCAGTCATTTCAAAAGACAGGAGCAGAAGGAGTATCGCACAGCGGGGCTATCGGGGGAATCCACAGACGAAGACGCCACGGACATGGCCCAACGATATTCGCAACAATATTGGTCGTTCACAAAGCTGTTGCACAGAGATTGCAGGATGTCGCTGGTATTATAATAGACTGCTTTTTATGATGAAATATGCTTTCAATAATAACAACAATAACAATACATTCAATATCTAAAACGCGTTTCATGATCAAAAATGCCAAAATGCTTCACAATTAAAGCTAATTTAATTCGACTCTACAAACCAGTTTAAACAGACAAGTGTTAAGGTGCTTGTTAAATGACTCTTGGGATGCAGCTTTGAGGATGTAAACTAGAAGGTTGTCCCATAATTAGGAGCAAAGGAACATGGACTAAGGAATCCGTAGCACGTCATTTGGTCCTGGGAGCATGTAGCAGATTAGACCTCACCGATCTTGGAGGATGTGTGAAGTGGTGGAAAGCATGTTAGCAGGATAAGTGGGGTCTTTGCTACTGAGAGACTCTTCCAAGCACTTAGGTTCTCAGTGACAGCAGCCATCAGGTTTGGTACTGATCTAAAGTGATCGGCTATCTGCTTTGAAAACCGATACTTCAATGTTGTATGTAGATGAGAAAATAATGGGTCCTAATCAGTGGTGGGCAGGGTTCTGCTAATCTGCTAACCGATGCTTGACGGATTCGCATTTCCGCTAACTTTCAAAACCGTTAGTAGACCAATTAGCTTTCACTAAATTTAGTTAGGTGAAGCAAAGTTTAACAGTCAAAAACGTTTGTTAATCCTAAAATGACATGTTTGTTTTGTTCTATAGTGAGCGTGTCTGTAACAGTCTATCAGATACACTGTTGGCTACATGTAAGCAAGACATGATTGGTCGATAACTTAATGTATTTGAGGCCTTAATTTAAGTCCATTTAAACTGGGGTACCCTGAACTAAACAGAGAACTCTGGCCTGTATCATGAAGCTGGATTTCTTGCTTAGCTGCAGAACTTGTATTTCAGGTAACCTAGTTTAAATGGACTATCTTTGTTCAATTATATTAAGCTGAGACTAACCAAGACTGCAATTTTAAGCAAGAAATCCTGCTTCGGGCCCTGGTTATTGTACTTTATTGCCCAAGTTCTGACTGACAGAGCTGTAGACCAATAAAGAGCTGAGACCCTCTTTCCTAGCTCCGGGTAAATGGCACCATGCTTGTTGTCCGCAAGCAGCTTCATTGAGGGCAAGATCTCAGCATGGGCCAGTTGTGGAATAGGACCACTCTGATAAAAATTCTTAAATCTCGTAAATGGAATATCACTGAAAGAAATTTTATTCTGGAGACTCTACAGAATCCAACAATCCCCAATTGTGTAAGTCTTAAATATCCCCCGGTAATCACTCCAGCCCTTGCTAAACAGGTTAGAATTTCAGCTCTAGGTATGTTTTTAAGAGTTTCAGGGCCCAAAACCAAAACGAAGCTCAATTCATATAATAAAACATAGCTGTGAACAGTTATTATTAGCTTGCTCTAAATATTTTAGTGGTTTATGTGCCCACCACTGGTATTAACACTAACCCTTGGGCAGGGGTGGGTTCGTTGTTTCTGGGGCTTCACTCAAAACGTCACTATGGGGTCTCCTGCCCTCCCTAGTGTAGTGACTGTTTGTGGCCTCCACGGTCCCCAAAAATTCAGGGGCCCCATACAAATGCATGGCATGAGTGGTGGTAAGCACCACTGCTGCCCTTGGGGGACACCCAGTGACAGGTGTCTTATGTGACCTATTATCTCCAATAGAAATAAACTGCTGTCTAATATACATATAGGAACATAACACTTTCAGAGCTATGTCTGTAGGCCAACATTATCCCTTAATTGCAAAAAGCTGTTGAGAGACTGAGAAAGATGAGTACTGAAGGAGAACCAGTTAATAGTCATTAGCGAGGCTACCTTTGCACAAGGTCAATCTCTGTACTGTGTAAAGGCTCAAAACCTGATTGAATTTTTTAAGACGCAAGGGAATCTCATATGAGACAGTAACTGATTAGAAACTGCTTTTCCAAGAAACCTGAAAATAAATGGGAGGCTAGAAACGGGCCTGTAACTGGAGAATAAGTTATGATCAAGACTTGGTTTCTCCAGTGAGACTGTGACAGCAGCTATTTTAAAGAGAAGTGGGGCTTCACCAGTCTTGAGAGATTTGTTAATCGAACAGGCAGTAAACCAACTGAGAGAGAGCAGGCTGACTTTAGATGGCTGAATGGGGCGCAGAGAAGATGTGGACAATTTCATCTTGGAGATTATGGTAGGAGCGACTTTGCTGAAACTTGAAACAGGGAAGTTAGCTGGTGGGAAAGATGGTAAATCTACCTTATAGGTTAAAGAACTTTTTATTGATTGATGGAGAACTCAAGCAGGACCAATATGTATTTGTGAATGGATTAAGTCAGTCCATAGCTGGGTTTAAAATACAATACTAACTCCAAATAATCAATGGCATCATTAATAAACCAGCAAAACTTCCAAATTAATTTTGGAACTTAATCAACCTTCTTCTGCCTGAAACTACTTTACACTGAAAAAAGAGCACTTCAATCAGCTGGAACCCATTATTAAAAAATGAACATGCTTTTGTAACATTACTGTCCTTGCAGGAGAGCGCAGTGCCCCAAAGTGACCCTGGCTCATTTACTTTTAATTCTGTTCTTGTGCTTTTGACATTAGACTTTATATTGACTTAAGAATCATGCTTCAGCCCTCACTGATGTCGAAAGGGCTTCTCTTCCATTCGTTCCAGCTCTGCACAGGACATAATGAGACATTTCTGTGAAGGCTAGCGTAAATGGTCTCTTTTAGACGGCTCCTTTCTTAAATCATGTGGTTATCGGGACCTGAATTAAATGGTAGCTAAGAATTTGACAAACTGAATTTTTATTTTATAGAGCTGTAATAAATCTTCTTAATCCCGGCTCAGTGCAAATTTCTATAGGATTTATTTATTTATTTTTTTACCATGCAAGACTATATTAAGTATATTTAAATGCTCCTAAAATAGGTAAGAAACAAAACCATAAAAAAGAACATAGAATTACGGCTTACATTCATTCATATATATGAATATGAATATATATTAATATGAATGTCATGCTGGACATTCATAGGAAGCTCAGCCAAGCTGGATTTATGCCTAGTTGACTCATTGGGAGCTTGTATGTTTGTAATGTGCTTTTTGTCTCTTTTTTATGTATCACTACTAGAAAAAAATGTTTCTTTTTTTACAGAGTCTTGGATAATTACCTAGTTATACTTACAGGTACACTGATAGATAAAAAAAAATGTGTAAACAAAGATTTTTCCCACTATTATCTCATTACCGCGGCATAGTATGTAATGCTCGCCTTCATTATTACATTAACAAAGCATGTCCATCTGCTTCAGTTACTAGACAATGCAGTATAGTCAGTATAGTCAGGGCCCAAGCAACCTACAGCCATCATTTTTATAGACTCACAGAAGTTAGCATCATTCCCGCTGTTTGCCCTAAAGCTACACTAGGACTTTAATGTAGAAACAAGTCATATATGTGCACAAAAATCACTAATGACAAGCCTACTGATTACCTGATGTAGTGCACACAGTTTAGGATTAAATCTTCTCTGAGCCTTCAGTACTGTTTTGATCTTCATGAAAGCAGCAATATATCACTTGTGAAAGAAAACTTCAATTGCAAGGGAAGTATAATTAATCAGGTATATTTTGGGAAGGGTAGGCACAAATAGCTTCTTTGTACGAAAAGTATTCAAACAGCTGGCTGTGATCCCTTATTTGGGCACACCAAAAAAATAAAAGAAACACAGGTGTCCTTCAATATACCTGCTTCAAGCATACCAAAATGTCTGGTTGTAGATAAAGTATTATCATACAGGCCAGTAGATGCTTGAGTGATAACTGACTACCATAATAGACTATGTAACTTCATAAAAGCCATCTGCTGAATGGACATAGTGGCTTACACCATAATTAAACATTCCTTGCTATTTACTCTGGTTTCACTGTTTCCACACTCTGTAGCTGAGTAATCCTGTACTAATGCCAAATAATCTGTCTGGGAAGCCCTCTCCTGTGATAAATGTCATAATATTTAAACAAGGCTGCTTTACATTCTCCTGGTACCGGCATGATCTCAGAAAGGTCTTGCAAAGGTGGCCTGTTTTATCTATGCAGTGTTTCTCATCAATAGTAGGTTGGACTTAGGATTCAGGTCCCATTGAGGTGTGAGGATGGTAAAAGGTGTTTCTGGCATAGATTGCTCTGATTCGCCTGCACGGCCTGTATGAAATGGTGATGAACTGTAGACAGCCCTCCTTGTAAAACGGTAGCATTTAGGATGTTGTGGCAGAAGAAAGCTGGAGATTTTCCCAGAAACTGCAGAGCATATGCACTGCTATGATGAATGGTGTGGAAATCCTAGTGGCAACTGCAGGGTAATAATAACACTTTGCATTTGAAAACGTCATCAAATACTTCGAAAATATTTCTCAGAATATATTACACACTTAAGTAATGAAAATGAACCTTTATTACAAAACATTTTTAAAACTGTATTTCTCTGACTTTACTTGCTAATCTGCCTGCATTGGAACACAACGAAATATCATGTTTGGGGTTTTGTTTACAAATTCGAATGGCTGATTAACACGCTGATTTCAGAAGAAAACATATATGAAAGAAATGCTATGTAATGTACAGTGGTGTCCAAAATTATTAGAACACCTGACAGATCTGAACATATTCACTTTTTTGCCTTCAAAACATGATTTCCTAATGTTCAAGAAATATGCAGATGGTTGAGCACAACAAATATCAGATGAAGTGAGACCTACTGTTTTTATCCACTTTTAACATAAATATTTGGTATGTCCACCTTTTGCAGCAATTACAGCAGCACATCTCTCTGGCATAGTGTCAATATATTTCCTGAGAACTTTGACACTAATGTCATTTTTTTTAACAGTGGGGTATTGATCACAGCAGCCTCACTTGGGGGCTGGGCTGGTTGCTTATGAAGTGACAGCACCACCTTCAGTATGGAAGAGTGTAACCCTTCCCTGTGTGTTAGCTATTACAGTGGAGAGACAGACATCCCACCCCCAAGGTCTGAAGCTGCAGTCCTTGGTTTATGAGGCTGACAACCTTCCACTTGGCCACCACTGGCATCGGAATCAGTGACTGTACCATTGGCACCTCTAGAGGCAGACTGGAGGACGAGCAGCACATTTCTGCCTTTTATTAGAGCAGATACTGAACAGGGAAAGAGCAACACCACAGTCCCAATGACGGTGTGGGTGTTTAGCAGCACTGGGATGAGTGCTACCCCCAGACGAGACCTCACCGTCTCGGTGACGCAGTCGAATTTGAGTGTAGGTGACCAGGTTTTGAGTCCTGCCTCATGTGAGGATCAAATGCATTAAAGCTTAAATAGTGAATGTTATTTAAAAAGCGTTAGACCTGAGAATAGAAGTATCAACATTTCAGACCCAACATGAAAATCAGAAAAGAGCTAGGAAATTAAATGTAGCTGTATTTTTAGCCCTGTAAAGTTGCTATATTAAAATATTGTTTTCCCATTTGAAGTCAACCCATAAAGGGAGTCAGGGAGACTCACTGTACTATTCTCTTGCCAAGTAACATAAAAATTGCATTGTGGGATTGAATTTGGGTCATAAGCAGTAAGCTGTGCCCTCGAATTCCTACAGTAGTCATTTCAACTAAGAAGACGCCATTTACTAAGTAATATGCTGAAAGGGAGAATGTGACAGAAGAATCGCTCGACGATCTGATTCAGCTCTGCCTGACATTTCCGTTTATAATGAAAAACGATTTGTGCTGGAGTGGCAAAATTTAAACGACACACTGGAACAAATGTCCTATGTTTAAAAACATAGGGTGAACAAAATATTTAATTTAAGCCAGTAGTAAAACTCTTTTGTGCTTTAAGCATAGCTCAGGCGTGAAAATCGGCAATGGTAACTGTTGTAAATTACAATTCAGTTGTTACGATCCCCAGTCTAGGGTTGGGGATCGCCAGAAAGGCAAGGGAAAGGGAGAGGGAAGGACGAGACAGCCAGGGATCAGGAAAGGGGAACACAGGACACAAAGGGTTCTTTTTTTATGGTTTTTTTATAGTTTTTCACAACACAATACAAACACTAGATGTACAAACGTCGGGAGTGACAGAAGGCCAAAGTAATAAACAAAATCCCTCTACCGAATACACCACAAGCTATGATACCTAAGTGAACGAAAAAAAGAGGGTAAAACAAACGACAATGCCTAAG
>JAODKL010000095.1:24668849-24699350 GCA_026780765.1 Petrocephalus schoutedeni | reverse complement strand
CCTGTGTCTACCCATCCTGTTTCGTCCGAATAAACGTCCTTGCCACGTACAGCCTGCATCATGGGTCGTCGATCCCGAGCAAACCGTGACAACTAGGGTACCTTAAATCCATCAAGTTGGATTTGGCTAAGCAAGAAATTCTACTTCATGGAATAGGCCCCTAGTGCTTTGAATAGTAGTCAGGCTTAAGTTATAAGATATAGGGTGAAATTGCAATGCTAACTGGAAAAAGAATGTCGGTATAAAAATGCTAATATAGCAGTGAGCAAAATAAATACACAATTTCTGAAAGCATGAAGTAATAAATCAATGTATATTTAAAATTCATCAGATAGGTATTTGTCAATTACACTGCAGTTAGTCTTTAATGAATAAAGCATAAGCTATTCATCTATAATAAAGTTGCAATATATGATAAAGTGGGCCAATTGTCCTACAGAGAGCAAATGTTTTCTTGAATGTTTTAGGAACAACATGAAAGGAATGGGGGAGCAGGAGATTCCCATGGTAAAATCCTCCTTCATGCCATAAGCATCTGAATTCAATAACATCTGTTTGTTTACTGTTCAAGGATAGTTTTTGCTGAAATGCAAAAGTTGCCATGTGTTCTCCCTTGATATTGTTCTTTTAAATTTTCATTTGTTTTTATAAACAGCACCGGTGACTGGAAGACAAGAATTAAGAAATTTCAAGATTATTTGGCAAACATCAGTCCATTTTTCATACTTTTTACTCAGTCCAGGGGCATGGTGATCCTGGAGCCAGTCCCTGGAAGGACCAGGCAAAAGCCAGGGGTGCGTTCTGGGAGGGATGCCAGATGACCAAATATGAAAACATAAATGCAATCAATCACTGATCATGTAGAGAAATGCCTTGCAGAAAAAGTTACGACCAGATGTATATTTTTGGCTTGTTTGACCGGAGGAAGCAAAAATCTCGTACTTTGAAATTTTATTCTTTCAGATATCATCCATCCATCCATCCATCCATCCATCCACCCATCCATTTTCTGTAATTGCTTGTTCTGTTTAGGATCACGGAGGGTCCAGAGCCTATCCCAAAGGCTACAGGTGTAAGGCAGGGAGAAATCCAGGATGGGGCGCCAACCCAACCCAAGGAACCACAGGAATTTCAGATATTAGATATCTTATGCATAATGGTTACCAGGGTTTATTACAAAGTCCATCCCCACAAAAGGGCAGAGAGTTTGATGTTGGGGTATATTTATCGAAATGTATAGGTCAGTTATTTGGGAGTGGAGGGTAAATGAAACCAAATTAAATAATGGGGGGTATGCAATCCCTGTCCCCCTGGTTCACAAGCTCCTGCTTCCATAGCAGTGAAATTCTGTTGCTTAAAATTTTAGGTGAACAAGTTGGTAAAAGGAAGTTTTGATTAGGAAGGCTACTTAGAAAAAAGTTAGGAAATGAAACATGATTTCAAGGGAAATAAAAATAATGAATACATTTTAGTAACATATTGTTGTAATTACTTCATGAGACATTAAAATGACACAGAAGAGAAGTAGCTCTGATTACTCAGGTTAACAACCACAAAAACCAACCTTTGTGTTTGGGAATTAGAGCTGGACCACAGTCAAATCATCTGAACAAGAATCGTGATGCAGTGTGGCATCCGGTGAGGACTGAACACATGCGGTCCTCTGCGGTCCAGCCTTTCTCCGCCAACGATAAACACTCCCACGCTATAATCAATCAGTCAGCCATATTGTAATTACCTTCCTTCCCCAGGCCGCAACACAGGTCCAGATTTACAGGCCCGTCGGATCCCTGTCTGCGACTCTGACGGATCGTCGTGGTGTTTGCCGATTTGTAGTTCTCTCAGTTTTTAAAATGAATTTGAGTGCCAGGCAAGAGACTCCGATTCCTATCAGATAAGAGAGGCTGCTGACACAGGGGACCCAGGCAGCCTTAGTTCCCGTCATGAGAGTTATTCGTGAGGTCTTCGTATTTTGAGCATCTCAGGCTTCTTTCCTTTGCTGAACTTTAGCCACTTAGGTATTTTGGACATTCCGGCAGGGATTCTGATTCAGTGGAACGTGATTGCCAGGGATGGAGGTCGTCACCTTCATTCCGAGAAGTCGAGAGAAACGTTCTTTCAAAACTTTTCATTAAGCAATTTTCAGCCATAACATTGTGCCCTGAGCTACCTGGGACAGACTCCAGGCTCTGCCATGACCCTGACAAGAATATGGGATTAAAAGGTGGATGGATGGATGAATCTGGTAGAATGTTAAACCTCATTCACAATTTCAGCAATTGATTTATATAATATGGAGAAATGACTAAATAATAAAAATCAAAATGCCACCAAATTGCATGTTTTTTCCAGTCTTGATCATGTGGTTGTATGAAATATTGCTGGTGTTTTCATTTAGCTCAGAGACACCAGTCTTTCTAGTTTTAATTTTTTTGTGGCCCATGACTGTCAAAGACATTCCTTTCTCCAAGCCCATAGTAACTATTAAACTATTAGCTCAGTGAGATTTCTGTCATTCATCGCCTTAAATGAAACACACCATGATATATTACTCATGCAAAATTTACTAGGGTATCCATCGACCTCACGTCAGAATTAATCAGTTCCAATTTTCATTTTAACATATAGGTACATTTAAAATGAAGGGCTCATCAGCTTTTACTTTTTATCAGAAAAAGAGCCCATTGGTAAACATTCCCCAACAAGATGACCTTTTCTGATGAAAAAAAAAATCAGTCTCTGCCAAGCAGAATTTGATATTAGTTTATCATAATTTCCCCAGACCTCTCATAAGGAGTCTCAAAAATCTATCAAAATTAGGCCCAACACACAACTGAATAAGCCCATTTCAGGGGCATATTCGATATATATACCTGGCATATATTTCCAGCAGTTGCTTATTTAATTATCTATTTAGAGGCCCAGCATCAGTTCCAAGAAGAGGAGGGAATAAGGTCGGCTTTGCTGTGGAGAGAGCACCAGGCCACTGTTCTGTGCTGCATGAATTCACTCATTCGCACTCAGTGACACATCAAAAGTAATTCATTCATCACTTTACCCCGAACAGATACTATGGGAGAACACTGTGCTTCGTTATCTTTGCCAGATGAAAAGCAAAATAAAATATAAGAAAGCAAAGGTTGGCAATGCACGATGTATGAATATGAATATTTCGAGGAGAAATCATATGGGCATCTCCTATTTTTGGCATCCTTGCATCACAAAGAATTTAAAGATGTAATAATAACATCTGATTAAATATTTATTTGCTCTCAGGCAATTTTACCACTGTGAACTTTTGATCTGAGTGTAGGAAGTCTACGGAGAGTTTGGTTGGATGGATAAACCTTGCTTTATCATGTTAATTACGACGGTTCCCAAAAACTCCACAGAGAGTGTAAATGCCTAGAGCAGGGCCCTTCCAGGCCCGCCATCGGGGAGGGGGGCAGAAGGTGCTCCTGTACTGGGCCCGATAAAAATATTACTTGCCTGGGGTCCAGACATCCGTTGCTGTAATGTTGGATTGGTGGAGCCCCACCCCAGCAGCCAGGACATATAGGCCAGCGATATACTTCATGCAACGCACACGCAACGTCACATGTTCGCAATGGAAGCAGTGTACCGACTATACTCACGCACATAGTTTACGTGAATCTGGAGGTATGGTTGTGACATGAAATGACATACGCTCACTGTCTCCACAGCGATCGAGTTAGTTTGACTTACAATTTTTCAATCTTATATTAACGATAGCGATACGACATATTTGTAAAAATAAAAGTTTAGCATAGCAGGCAAACGTAACAGCGTATGCAGTATGATACGTTGGATGTGGGATGCTGCCAGGATGTACGCATCTCCCACCTTGTGAGATGCCTCATTCTCGCCAGCTTTCGACAGAGTTCAGTTGTTTTGGTGTTAAAGCGCATATTTTTTGTGTGTTTCAATGCCCAATTTTTGTGAAAAAAGCATTATTGCAGTAAAATTATTAACATATTACAGTATACTACCCCATACTGATCACCATTCTTTAAGACTCCTGGGTAGGCTAGGCCATGTCACGACGTACAATATTTTCAAGTTACGATGGGGTCATCAGGGACTACCTGTATATTTTTCACAGGCCAAAAATGTGCATATTGTTTTGTGTAGAGCCATATGGGAAAGTTTTAGGATATGTTGTGTTACATATTGATATATAATATCCCTGACTTTAGTCACAATGTATCAATTGTGGTGCTTTTGAAATGAATATGTAATGAAGAATCTATATTTTTGTGGGTTCTTTTCCTCATGAAAGGAAAATTTGAGCACTCTATGTGATACTCATTTTATTATGGGTTTTTATCTATAATGTTTGGGAGGGAAGTATGATTATACTAGTTTTACTTAGTGAAATAGTAAAATTTAGTATGATTCTAAATAATGAAGTTTATGTAAATATGAGCTTGGAGCATAGTAGTACCTGTGGTCAATGTAGTGAAAATACAGACTTACAGGCCCACAAGAGTCAACATAAATCTTAGGTTGATATTAGACATGCAAAAATAAGTAACAGCTATTTACACTGTTAACTATATATGCTGCAGATGTTGGTGCATCATATTTTTCTCTAGTAAACAAGTGGTGGAGATTGTTGCTACATGGCATTTCATTTGGTCAGGTTAGCTTAAGATAGATTTGTTTACATCAGGTTAAGTTAGTTTCGATTAGGTTAGTTAGGGCCCTAACTAACTGCTCAACCTAAGCTGGCTCTAATGAAACTTTTCCACTGGTATACAGGAACCAGGTCGCATCGGACCTGCACCCCAAAGAGACATTAGTTACAGCACAGGTCCACAGGTTCGCTTTGGTTTTCCACTACAGAAGAGTCGACTCGATTCGTAATGAGCGACAGGGTCGTAAAACCAAAGAGATGCTTATTTACTGTTCACAGTTGCATGGTGTACATCATGATTGTGCTAATTTCCGTTAGCATGTCTGTGACAATTGCTGTGTTTTGCTAGCATCAAACACCATAGGAAATAGCATTAGCTTGCATAAATTTGCATTATGAAATCATTCTATTCAGCTGTTCTCTAATACTTTTTAAGTTGGAGTTTGGACATTTTCAAGTTCAGAGTTATGGGTAATGCACTGGTAAATCACAATGTGCAATAATACTAATAATGAATAATGTGTATAATTATAGAATATGCCCTTTTTCAGATGGTGGTGATACAACCAGCTCAGGTTGCACTGGGGCCCTGCTAGCATGCTGGGTCATGTCCGGAAGGGTACGGCTCGGATAATTTACAATGGAGAACAGTCTCTTCACAGTACCGTTCAGGTGCGGCTCATTTCATGGTGGCAGTGGAAAAGTGATATAATACAGTAGCCCCCCAATATCCGGTTTTAGCGATCCACAGTTTATCGCAATCTCAAAAAAAAAAGTTAAATGTGTAACAGTATGTGTTTTCATTGTTCCATCGTCCTTTGAGGAATGTAAAAACCATGATTTTTATCTTCCCTGAAGTCTCTTATTTGAACATGCACAATGATCAACTCTGTTCCCATGGATGCAGCTATAATTCTACCTATTTTAACAGGTTTTCATTTAATACATTAAGAAAAAGTTGTCCATTATTAAATAATACATATTTAGATCATACCCACGCTATTTTACAGTGAAATTAGTTGGTCTTTATGATTTATGTTTCATGTCTTCCAGACCCCAGTCCATATCATTTATCATGATAATTCACCTTACAATGGTAAAAACATTTCTTTATATAGCAGACACTTACATTTACATTTACATTTACAGCATTTGACAGACGCCCTTAGCCAGGCCGACTCACATAGGTCTTTCTATACACTTCTATACATGGTGACGTACAAACATACAAATGAAAATGCCTGAAACAAAGGAGATAACCCAAAGGAGAGACCACTCTGCCAACCATGGGGTTATGATGTGGTGACCTTCTGTTCATAGGCACTGTTCATAGAGTCCTAACCCAGAGCCACTCAATCCTGTAGGTGATGTATGCGGCCACCTACTGTCAGGGAGGGACTGGGATTAAAAAATGGCCCTGGACTTTGGGGTAAATTTTGCAGTTTTTCGGAACTATATCCTAGGGGTCCAGGATATATTTTGTAGGCACTCATGCCCACCAGCCCCCCGGGAGCATGCCCGATATGCCAGTTGGCCAGTGCAGGCCTACTGAGGATGCCAAATGCAGAGGGGTGCCGAGTTAGTGAGCCAGTTCCACCATGTCTCATATTCCTGTATTTCCTATTCATCAAAGAAATGCCATCTAGACATCATAGACAAGTCCTTTTGCGGTCAGAAATGCTTCGATTGCCGCACAGGTTTGGACTGGCCTCCTGCTAATGCACTGAGCCACACCACACCAGTGAAAAACCTAACACCGGCTGGCAGTCTCCTTCTCTTTCCCAATTGGCACTGCAAATAATCCATTGTTTGTTTGCGATTTAGTCTTTATGTTTAGGAGAAATTAGTTTAGATATTGGCCACTCCGTACTATACCAATACATTTGGAGAGTGTTGAACTGAGAAGGTGAAAGTGAAACTTTTTGCTAATTGACTGCTGACGCTGTGATTGTTTTTATAGCAACTATGTCGCAATGCTGCCAGCTTTCCCGCATCGACACTGGTCACACTGATGAAATTGGATCCAATATCACTCTCATACTAAGCTTGCAATTTCTCCTCAAATTCTTCCCGGCTGTTAAATTAACAGTTTGAAACAAGTATCCAGTATGAATAATGTCTTTTTTCAAAAGCTAATTGTCATCCAATCAATATTGAGAAATATCTGTCTTCAGTGTTTCTTTATGTTTTCTCATTGGACTTCAGGGAAGCAACAACACTCGTTGGCTGCAACGCATATGGTCTCCCACATAACTATTAACTGCACAATATTCTCCTTGCCATTATATGGTATTTTGTTTGTGGGGGAGAAACTGCAATATACTGTAATATTGCCCAAGCCTACTCTCAAACCATTTAGAAAAACGTTTTGGTTTATGTATTGGTTCAACTTCGTATGCATGACTAGTATGATATATGATCTTATGATCTTAAAGGTGACATTTATGGCCAGGGTTGGGCAAAGATACAAAAAATATATATTTCAAAATAAAATACCAATACCCTAAATGTAAGTGTATCAAAATAAACTATGAAATACAGCAGCCAAGGCATGTATCAAAATAAAGGACTGTATTTTTGTATTTTACAAAGACAAAAATACTTTTCCAAGGGAGCAAGAAATCACTTTGCAAACTGTCAGTCTATTTGAGCCATCCCTTTACCAGTACACTGACTGTTGATTAAGTGGACAATGTTTGATAGCAACAGCTTTTCACTGCCTAATGAGGCATGCCATAAATCCTATGTAAGCAGTCAACAGATCAAACATTCTGACCTGACAGTTACATCCCAGATCCCCACATATCCTTGTGATCACCCAGATGAAGGTTAGTATTAAAGTAACCAACAGTTTAATGTTATCTAACAGTTTGTTAGTAACTGATAGTTGGGTAATAAATTAGTTACTTGGCTTTTGGTAAACACGGGCCTACTTTGCATCAGCAACACTGGCTCAATGTCAAACAAGTCATTCATAAGCAGACAACTGATAAACAGCACATTTATCCATAGCAACTAGTTCCATCCATCCATTTTCCAAAACCGCTTATCCTGTTTAGGGTCGTGGGGGTCTGGGGTCTATCCCAGAAGCTACAGACATGAGGCAGGGAACAGCCCAGGATGGTGGAGGGGGGGGGGCAGCCTATCGCAGGGCACACTCACACACCAGTCACTCACACCTACGGGCAATTTGGCAATTCCAATTAGCCTCAGCATGTTCTTGGACTGTGTGGGAAACCGGAGCACCCGGAAGAAGACGACACAGGGAGTACATGCAAACACCACACACATGGAACCCAGGTAGAGACTCGAACCCAGGTCCTAAAGGTGTGAGGCAACAATGATGAATATGTTTTGATTGTTAAACATACCTAGAAATTTAGAAGAAAGTAGCAAATGAACTCATCAGGGAATACAAACTCAACTCTAAGCACTGAACCTTATGAGAGCTGCAAAATGTGGGTTTAGAGGATACATACACAGACTATTAAAAAATTTATTGAAACTCCAACAAGGCTAAATAGAGAATACTACAAATCAGGTAGTCCAAAGCAGTTCAAAAGTTCTACTAGAAAGCAGGCAAACTTATATATGTTGGACGTGATCTTTATGTTATGAAGAGAAGCAATTTTTCAACAGAATTGAAAGACTAGATCTAAGCAACTGCCTGAGTAGGCACCATTCAGAGGCTGCATGCATCATTTAGCGTTTTTTACAAAATGCATCATCATGTCGACATTTCACAGAAAGTATTTTACAGTATTTTTAAACTGCAAAAATACAAAACCATGAGGTATTTTAATATAAAAATGAAGCTACTTTCATCCACCCTATCAAATACACATTAAAAAACACTTTACTCGATGTTACACAGATACAAAGTAATAACTCAGTTACTACTGAAGTATAAATTATGAACAAATATGCCTACTTGAGATTAAAGATGCATCACGACTCATTAATGATGAACAAACATGAGATCAGCATTTCACTTGTGTTATTCATGACTCATTCCTTCAGTAATTTAAAAAGGTTTACAGAATTAACTGACATAGTAACAAATGTAGTAACTATTTGGGAAGAAAGACGCATCATGATTCGTTAGCAATGAATAAACTTGAGACCAATATTTCTTGTCTTACTCCAACAAATTTCTAAAAGTCGCCAACTCTGATGTTGTTAATGCCAATGGACATACTCCACATAAATCTGGATAATCGGATTAGTTTTTTTATATAAAAATCATACAAACACTTATGCATCATTATAAGAGTGCCTTCGAAGTATGTAATATACATTTAAAATGTGACCTACGTTGCGTATCTACAGCGTTTTGACATAACACACGTTTCACACTAGAGGGCGTCGTTCCTTTCCCTGAGTAGTGTTCAAGCGACAGCAAAAATGAAGACCGGGAATGAAATCCTAAAATACCGAATTGTTGTCTTAAAGCTTAACTACAACATTTCCCTACATTTGAATGTGTAGGCTTATTTGGAACTTTTGTTTTCCGTTAAATCATAAAACAAATGAAGACGTTTAAATTATCCTTTAGTTTATTATTAGGGGTCCAAACTTGCAGTGCTGGAACTCTATCGTGGTTTTAGTTTAATACTTGTTTGCTTCACTATTTAAAACCCCAATTTCAGTTTTGACAAATATTCATCCATCCATTTGTCTGTAATCGCTTGTCCTATTTACGGTTGCAGGATTCCTGAACCTATCCCAGATACTACAAGCACAAGGCAGGGAACAACCCAGGATGAGGCACCAACTCACCATCACATGCAGGGCACAGTCACACATCACACCTATGGGCAATTTCATAATTCCAGTTAACCCCAGTATGTTTTTGGACTGTGGGGGGAAACCAGGGTACCCAGAGGAAACCCCAAAATGACACGAGGAGAACATGCAAACTCCACAGACATGGAGCAGCAGTGGAGACTCAAACCCTGGTCCCAGAGGCGTGAGGCAACAGTGCTAACCACTATGCCATGTTTTAAACCCAAAATCATGGTCTTGTAGAAGGAGCGCCCAACACAAATAATCCTCTATGCTGTTTCCTGGTTGAAATGATTAATAATTCATATGGTTTGCTCAGTCATGCTGTCTCACTTTTGAAAATCAGTGTGAGTATATGGCCTTGGTTGTGGGTGTGATTCCGGTTAAAAACTGCAACAGAAAGTTACCATTTAACTGTGAGTCTTGACGTTGCTGCTTTAACTTTTTTTTTTTATTATTATTAATTTAGCCAAGCCAAATGCAATTACCATAATGATTATGAAATCAGACTGGTGTGTAGGTGTGCCCTGTGATGGGCTGGTGCCCCATCCTGAGTTGTTCCCTATCTTGAGCCTGTAGCCTCTGAGACAGGCTCCTGACCCCCCTGCAATCCTGAATAGAACAAGTGGATTCAGAACATGGGTAGTTGGATGGGATTATAAAATCACATATGTGATTTTGTATTCATACTGTTTCGATCATTTTTCAGATGTCTGTAGGTCTATACCTAAATCACTGCAGCCTCCAAATATCACTCATCAAGAATTTTTTGCAAATCAAAATAGGTGAGTCTTACAGTATTGCTTGTGCTGAATTCAATATCTAAACAGAATTTACTTATCACGCAACAATTTTGAGTGACACACACTTAAACCTTATGCTATATGTATATTTGCAAGTGACTCAACTAAAAGACAGAAATGTATGATTTCTGCTGTAGCTGGCCTCAACCTTCCACGACCACAGACTGGTATGGGTCCGTGGCGCTGTGGTTGGGATCCCGTAATGTAGAGCGACCCCAGTTTATACAGCTGTCAGGGTGGGGTACCTCTGGACAGTTGACCTAATGCAATGGGGCAGATGGTGGCGTAATGGTTATGGACTGTGTAATAGAACCATTGCCAGTTCTAGTCCCCGACCCACAAGTACTGCTGAGGTATTCTGAGTAAGGTACCATCCCCAAGCACTGCTCCCCAGGCGCTCATGTAGCTGCCCCCTGCTGTGTCACAATGTCACATGGGTTAAATGAAGAGGACACATTTCGTTGTTGTGCACTGTGTGCTGTGGTGTGTCAGCAATAACGATTAAGCACCTTTCCGTGCATGGCACTAAAGTGCTGCCTGGAGTGTGTGTGCAGGTTTTATTGTACTTTTGGGGTGCCTTTCTCAAAAGCAAAGTTGCTAACTACGTCAGTTGCTAACAGGAGCGTTTGGGAAATGCACCCAGTATAGCAAATCCTCAAAAAAATAAATAAATAAATAAAATAAAATAAATAAATAAATGTGAGGTCCTTTTTTCGGTCCTCAGTACTTCAGACATTGTCTTCTAAAAATCTGTGAATGCAATAAAAAAAGCAAAAATGTCAAAAGTCTTGTATTCATTTGGTTTTTTATGATTAGGACTGTCAGGGGTTAATGTATCGTGATTGGGATTAGGGTTTTTCCCAATGAAATGAATGGACGGTCCTCACTAAGATAGGAATGCAAACGTGTGTGTGTGTGTGTGTGTGCGGGTGGGTGGGTGTGTGAGCGAGAGAGAGAGAGAGATAAAGAGAGACGGGGGGATGAGATGGAGAGAGAGAACGATCGAGCGGGCTGTGACAGAGAGAGATCCCTGAAACAGTAAGTGTTCATGAAGAGAGACCACCTGCCTTTGATTCCTGGATTAGTTATCATGAAGTTCAAGGATTATGTTAATATCAGGCATGCTATGTGAGATCCGTGCAACAGCAAGTTCACTTATAACTGCGATGCTGAGGTGTTACCTCTGAGTGAGCTATTCCCTCCTCAGGTATTACCATTTGTTAGCGATTTCAGATATTAACGCGCTGAACACATCATGCCCATGCCATTTTAATGAGCAACCCCCAGACAAAATCGTCTCATTCCGCTTTAGGCTCGACATCGATGAACTTTTTTAAGTGCACACATTTAGACAATGAAGACCACTAGAAAATGCAGGGCGTTGCTGTCCGTCAGTCTGAATTTGGTGGCTCTTTTCTTTTCTACCACGGCTTTTATAACCACGTACTGGTGCGAGGGCACCCAGAAGGTCCCCAAGCCCAAATGCAGCAAAAACAGGGTCCGCAATTGCATCGAATACGGCGTGAACGACACAGAGCAGAGCAAAGTTCGCTATAGCTGGGAGACGGGGGACGACCGATTCGTCTTCAGGTACTTCCATACCGGAATATGGTACTCCTGCGAGGAGGACATCAGCGGAGGAGGTAAGAGTCACTCAGCCCGCTTACTTAGGCGATCTGGCAGGAGATGCGCGCAATAACGCATCCCGGGGTGCAAATGCGACTCGCAAAGTTGCGCTCAATTAATAAGGGAACGCCGCGATCGTTAACAGGTAGGAATATTAAAAGGCTGGTTGTATCGAGCTTAGAACTGTTTTGCAATAGTTTCAATATGAAATCCAAGCAAATAAACAGCAAATGGCTGACATTTTAAACGATCGCAGTATCTGTATGAAGTGTAAAATTGTTTTAAAAGTTTATTAGTTAATTTCAGAATATTCAAAGTTATAATTCAGACCACATCACACGCGGAGAAGCGTTACCATTTTGGTTGCCTAAATTTTGAATAAGGTTTGCATCCGAAGGACTATTCGGCAAAGCCAGTTCCAGTTGAGGGGGAGTGTATACCTTCCGTGTCACAGAGGATCCTTATAAAAAGTATTAATATAAATCCCAATTCATTTAGTAGTATTTAAATGAAATATTCTGCCAGACAAGCACGTAGTTTTACTTACCATGCCCAGGGAATTCAATGAACGATAGGTGAATAATGCCTGAATTCAGTAATAAGAGTACTTCAGTTATTAAGCAGAAGCAACCAACCAAACAGACATAAATAAACAAACATTACACTGAAGGCAGCACTGTAATCCACTTTGCATTCAGAACACAGTCGGACACAAGGCTAATTAATTACATACCATTATCTATTCTTAGATATAGGAGATATTTTAGATGTTTTTTAAATGGACCAGTAGTTTAGCGTTTATTAGAACATTCATAGTTAAGCAAAGCCAATGATCTGGTGATGGCCTTGTCTTGAATTGGTCCTGGATAGCTCCATGAATGCTGTGATGCCACAGAAAAACTGATTTTATTAATGATTATGCAACGGCTTGTGATCCAGCGTGTACATTGACACGTGTCAGTAATGATTAAGGGTGCTGTGTCACTTCAGACACCACACTCATGTAAGGTGACAGAGCCTTTCAGTGCCACCGAGTGGGAGGGACAGGATGGGATCCACGCAGCGCGCGCTGCAAATTTCTAAGGGAAGGGTTGTCCACTGGACTTCAGGTACAATTGATGGCACCAGCACACGTTCAGCTTTTCACCTTTAACCACGTCTGCCTTTCGCCACTCGATTATCTGCATTTGAGAGTCACGCTGTGTGATTTTTGTGCTGTCCAGATGGCTACAGATTTCCGCAGAGGATAACTAAGCAACTGCTTCTAGGTGCACAACGTTTCAATATTTGTCTTTGAAAGGGAATGCGGAGCAAAAAGCAAAATATGAAGACCAGACGATGCAGTGAAGTCTTGCGTTTTGAGGAAGACAGTGGAAGACAGATATGATGTCTAGGCTCCCCTTTAATCAACATATTTCGATAACATTTTACTCAAGGCGACAAAAATACTCAGTAGTAACTCAGTTACTACTGAACTACCAATCATGAACAAATATAGTCACTACTTAATATGAAAGATGCATCATGATTAATTAATGATGAACAAACATGACAGTATCACTTGTGTTATTCCTTATTTGATCCTTCAATAGTTCCTTAGTAGTTCACTAATATTTACAGAATTAACAGACATAGCATATCTGTAGCATTTAGTAACTGCATGAACAAAAAAATAAGATCAGTATTTTACTTCTGTTATTCATTATTTGTTCCTACAGTACTTCCTTCAGTGGTTCCTTCAGTATTTTACAAAAGTTTACATAATAAACAGAAATAGTAGCAAGTATAGTAACTGCTTGAGATAAACCATGCATTACGATTCATTAATGTTGAACAAACATGAGATCAGTTTATAACTAACACTTAATTTGTGGCTAATTAATACATAAATAATACCATAATACTACATTATTTCTGTCACCTCAAGTAAAGTGTTAACTATATTTCTATTGCAGAAGGTATGTGTAGAATTCATTGCAGTGTTTTTTTTTTGAGGCAGATAAACATTTAGGGATGTGTCTTCTGAGTTGTTTATGTGGCTTTGGAAGTCACCTGCTTGGAAGTCAACTCTGTCCATTGATGCTGTGTTTACTTTTTCCTGCCCACATGCCAAAGATGACATTGTAAGACCTTAAAAGTATTACCTTCTTACTCTTTCATGTGTAGCTCTACTTAATTTGAAGTCTAAACTACTTTAACCCAGACCGATTAAAATGTTACTGAAAGTAACCTGGATGTTTCTAGGAAGAGATTTGCTAAAAGTGCCCCTCACGGCCCCAGTTCTATCACAGTATTGTCAGCTTGATAAAGAGCTGTGTTTAAGCTAAATGCGATGGTGATAAACAAAACTCAGGAAAGCCTCACTTTTCCTCATTACAAATTGACCAGTCAGTCGCTGAACTAGACAACATAACAAATAAACAGAATTTAAATATAAACTGTCAAGGTATGAAAAACAGCACAGTGGCCGGCCTGAACCCCAAGAATGCTTAAGAATTGAATCATACATTTATGTATATTCATTATAAGTTAAGCACCTACAAACACAAATATATTAAATTTGACTATAACGAGCTGGGAAAAGTGATGATCAGTGTAGTACGCATTAGTGCATGGCTCCAACTTGCACATTGTAAAAAGCTGCTGTTGTTAACAGTGACTTCTGGGTTTGTTTCCCAAGAAGCAAACATGGCACTAATTGTTAACAGTCATTCAGGGCGTAGATTACGTTACGGCAGCACTTAACGGAAATGCTGTGTGGAAGTCAAACCGAGCTAGTGGCTCACTGCTGCTTTGCAGTTCCCAGCACCCACCATCCATTCATGCCTTCCAAAGCTTTTTATGCAAAAACTCAGCGTTGTGTGTTTACAGACTGTATTACGACAGAGATCGCTATAAGTAGTCGTCAGATTTGCCGCCATATGTATAGTGATTATTTCAGCCAAGCAAGGCACATCTATTTTTAATGGAATGGTGCATTTAGCTGAATTCCTCAGGGAAGCCTCTAATAAGGGTTATTTTCAGCTGTTTATCTCCCCCTTTAGGGCACTTTCGGCTCCTCTGTCACCTGGCACATTATACAGTTACACTTCCGGCAAATGGGATTAGTAACTCCAAAACTCTTTTAAAATGTTGCTGACTGGTCAGCATTTTTAAGGGTAGGTCCTCCACCTGGAAGAGAGAACCTGATTCAGATTGTTGTAGCACATCCCTTTGAGTTCACCTTGCTAAAATCGCAGTGGGCACAATTTGAATAGAATTAAATCATGGAAGATGTTTTGAGCAGTGATCTGTGACATTGAGACTTGCCGTGAGGTTGAGGCATTCTGAATAAACTACCGTTTGAAGTGTGTCTATGAATGTTTCGGGCTGGACTGGCCATATCCATCAGCCAGAGTTACCTGTACTTTCACACAGTGGCAGTTGTAGACTTGATTGTACAGAAATTTGTACCATACACGAGCACCTTTGGATTCACATTGCTGAGAAGGGGAAACATTGTGTGATGAAAGAGGTTAATATGCATAGTCACTGTAAGAAAGTAATCATTCTGGACTTACTGTAGCATCTCATTTCATATGCATCTAGTCTGCCTTGGAAGCCAAATATAACGTGCAAAATCTGGCTTCAAAGACGAGTTTCCCGTCAAGCTTTTGTGTATTTGCTTTAATTTGTGACCCCTCTGAATCTAATCCCTCGCTTGACTTTTCTCTGTCTTCTTTGGAAAACGTTACCCAAGCTTGTCATTTGCATGCAAACATCTCCAGGATGTCGTCTCTCTCCACACCACCTTTGTCCCACTGCTTTCATTTGATATTTTAAATTAACAGAATAACTTATTCTAGCAGTCTTTTATTAAAACATTTAATAGACGTATCCATCGCCTTTCTTTTTCACATATCCAGGAAAAAGCCTGGATATAAACTTTTAGAATTGCTGGCCCAGTGCTGCATGCGTCCTAGATTTAACCACAATTCTTCTGTCTTTCTGAATTTTTAAGCTTGAATATTTTAAGATAGTGTTGCCTTATATGGCAAACATTAACTGAAAAAGTTAACTGTGCCGAAGGCAATTATTACTGCATTGTTATTAATTTTCTACCTGTCTTTCAACCGCTTATCTTGTACAGGGCAACAGGGCCTGTCATTTATAATATTAATGCATGTCATTCTTAATCCTGCACTGGACAGGAGGTATGGAAGACAGATGGATAGATTATGTGCTATTTAAAATACATCCTGCTGTCAGTGAACTTCCCCAGCATGCAGTTGCTGGAAAAATTTGTAGCTGGACTTTGATACAACCATTTCTGCCTATTTTCTTGTCATCCTGTCATGCTCAGTGGGAGCGACCCTTCTACTAACACAAAGGTGTGTGATTTTAATGCGTAAATCGGGATTCCTTTCTTAAATCGTTTGCGGAATTCAGGTTTTTCATCATGCTGCTCGAATAGCGACTGCGTCTGGTGTCATCCTGCTGGTTTCTATGTGCTTAATTCCTTTGTGAATGTGAGCTTCTGTCAGCTACACCTCTGAGTGAGTCTAACAGCTTTCAGTCGAATGTCCCCTTCGAAAAACTTTGCACAGGAATGTTTCCCTCTGTGTTTTCACAGGTGAGAACTGCAGGAGCTTCATTGACCTGGCCCCAGCCTCGGAGAGGGGTGAGTACCGACTATTGGCAGGCTATCCGGTGCACCAGTGGACACTGGATAACTAATAACTGGACCAATATCCACTTGGGTGCCCTGACAGAGACAGATGGTACTTGGGACCATCACTGCAAATATTTAATTTACCAGGACAGGGAGACCTGCATAAGGTATGACTGTGTCAAGCAAAGTCAAGGACGACCATAAAGTTTTATAAAATGTGATCAATATGGTATAGACCAGTGAAAAAGAGTTATGTCAGTGAGCAGATCTGGGTAAACCCTTTATAAACCCTGACATGGCTTAATGGCAAGTAGCTAGATCAATGGGTCTTTAGTATTTAAATTATTTATTTTGTCTGCGTTCATGATTTTTCTCCTGTATTTATCTTTAGCATGAATGCTCAGGCTTTTGTGTTCAGCTTCTAACCTATAAAATGCATTTGAAATGTTTAAATGAATTGTTTTTTCTTTTGGAAGAATAACTGTCGAAACACTAATGAGTCATAAGATAAACTTTTTATTAAAATGTGAATTTGTCATGCTTGGGGCTGCTGCGCACAGGGAGTTTAATAAGAGTTTAATTCTGCAAGAAAGGACCATGGTATATGAAACACTTACACGACTGGCCGGGTGGGTGTACACCTTTGAGATGTCATGAGGAAGTTAGTAGTGCTGGGAATGATTTGACTAAAATATGTGTGTTTATCAAACATATGAACAAACAAAAAAATAAATCATGAGAATAATGTACATGCCATCTGCAGGTTATGAATGTCCAGTTTTCAAACAGATTGAGATTTTTCATACATCAAATATGTAGTTTGTTACATTTGAGTATTTTGTATTTTGCTGAACGGGAAAAATATCACATGTAATATTTTACATATCTAAAATATTTAAAACACTTATAAAATATGTCATTTTACTTATTAATTTTCTGTCATTTTAAGAACCTTCATCACCAAGCTTACTGATATTTAAATACAGTCTATCACCATGTTTGGCTAGATGCAAATAAATCACATGACACATCCTGCTGGGCCCAGCTTGCTCAAAGTGAACCTTATTTTCCCATGATCAGTAATCCAAGAAAAGAAGCTGCTTTGGTGCTCGGTGCAAATTGGCTTAATGTAAAGTTTGTAGGAAAATATACTATCAGATATTGCTTACTGAATGTCATTATTGGACAGAAAAAAAGAGCAGTTAGGTAACTACAGTGCTGTGCTCTAGAATTTGTGAATTAACTTGCTAGCCTCTGCGATGGGCTGGCCCCCCATCCCGGGTTGTTCCCCGCCTCATGCCCGTAGCTTCCGGGATAGGCTCCGGACCCCGCGCGACCCTGTTAGGAAAAGCGGGTTAGAAAGTGGATGGATGGATGGACTTGCTAGCCTGCCAGTAGAATTCTAGTTAATTTCAACAGGCATGCTCAGGCAGTGGCATCTTGTGGATTGCCATATATGGAATCCTTCATTAGCAATAGATGAGGCTAGCTACTTTTGTTCCTAAGGATAAAATAAAGCTCTATTAGCTAAACGTAGTTACTGCCACTGAGCCTGTGTAAAAGAGTACTATACTATAAGACAAAGCAAGAAATTCACACTGTATGATAATTTATATATAACCCACCACCACCAATTTTGTGGGAAACAATGGTTTAAATAATGGGTGCAACAGTTTTGAAACCCAGACCAAAACCACGATGCAAATGTTCATGATCTTGTATCGCAGTTCAGAATTACGGCACTCCCCCTCCCCCCTCCCCCTCGCCCCACCAAAGCTGCTGAAAAACAAATTCGTTGCACAATTAACACTATTTTATTCTGCTTAAAGTTGGGGCAAGCTGTATGGTTTGTAAATATTGCACATTGCTAGGGCTGTAAGGGACAAATTACTTAAATGCATTTTCTCACACCTATATTTTGCATTTTCTTGTATTTTTTCCCATTTTTATTCATCACCTTTGATGAGCAAGTATTTCTAACAATAGAAATTTTGTGCCCATCTCTGCTCACGGACAATGACAGTGTATATAAAGTTTTTAAATTTTAAATACAATGGCTCCTAATTAAATAATGAATGCATGCATAACTTTGTGATGTTTGTGAAAGCATGGCTGCAGCGGTACATTTCCATATGTTGTTACTTTTATTATTATTTATAATTATTATTATAGTTCTGTACTGTATCAATATTTTTAAAACTTAACTACGAATTTGACTCAAAGACAGGCTTAGGGGATGGATGTCATTCATACCCTGGGGACTGCCTGCATAACACAAATACAGAAACAAAACAGCATATTTTTATTTCTTCTAAAGGCATGTATCTTCTTAAGGGATCATGGTGCTTCTTTCAAGTTGAGAAATTGGGCCTGAAATTGATTAAAAGACCGCCTGGTTTCTGTTAGGCAACATTAGCCAAGGCTCTGTCATCTAAAAACTTCTCACGATTTGATATGCACTGAAGGTCACAGGTTACCTGCGACCCAGGTCTCAGGACTCAAAATAGCTTTCAACTTTGTGACCGCATTCCTCCAAACCCATTGCTATCAGCAGTTAAAAGAAGCAGATCTCACTCTAATTCTACCTGGTGGTATTTTTGGGGGTGTCATTTGTTGAATTAACCCCACAACTTTCACCGGAAGGTGGGACTATGCACTGGTTGGTTGACGGTGGCTCTCTGTCACTCCTTTCACCAACATCTATTGGGTGATCGAAAAAAATCGATGAGGGCTTGGAGCAATACCTTGAGGATACAGACTGAAATTTTCAGAACCATGTCACGGTTTCTGGGGATTAAGGTATCTTCTGTTTCAGAACCCTTAAAGGATTGGGCTCCTAGATGAAAGCTTATGTCTTTTCTGGAATCAGTTGACAGTGTGAGAGCAGACCCATGAAAAAAGGCCAACCATCTAGCTTCTTATCTGGGTCGGGGCTGTGGGGGGAGGGGGGGGGGGGGGGGGCTGCCTATCCCGGGAGGAAGAGGATGCCAGGCAGAGACTGTATGTTGGTTCATTGCTGGCCTCATACACTGAATGGTACACTTTGGAAAAGCCAATTAGCTGACCTGCATATCTCCAGACTGCAGGGGGAAGTCCATGTGGCATAGGGAGAGCACAGGACCTCCACACGCAGGGGGAAGCAGGGCTGAGGCCCACCCCCTTGGAGGTGTGAGGCAACAGGGCTACAGGTCTACCCACTGAGCCACCATCCTAAAGAAAGTACTAACATCAGATTATATATATATACATTTTACAATAGAAAAAAACTATATAGTAAACAGTTGGGATCGTCATGCCAACCATTCCATAATTATATGTAAACTTTATACAAAACATTAGTCACAAATATTTTTGTCCCACATTAATTAATAATTTACACATTAGTAGGTGGTCAGCACAGTGCTGTTGCTATGCTTCAAGTATAAGCCATGGAACCACGTATGGGGAGTTTGCATGTTCTCCCTGCGTAATGTGGGATTCCATGGGGAGTTTGCATGTTCTCCCTGCGTAATGCAGGATTCCATGTAGAGTTTGCATGTTCTCCCTACGTAATGCGGGATTCCATGTGGAGTTTGCATGTTCTCCCTGTGTTGTCGTGGGGTTTCCTCTGGGTCCCCCCTCCACGGTCCACAAACTGAGGTGAATTGTAGGTACTGAATTATGTGTGTGTTTATTATGTTGTGGGGACCAAAAGTCCCCATAATGTGATTAAAAACCCGTCTGTGAGAGAGAGTGATGTGTGAGTGTGCTCTATAATGGGTTGGTGCCCCATCCTGGGTTGCACCCACAGCTTCTGCGATAGAAGGTGGATGGATGGACATTAGTATGCTTTTTTAATTCATAATTCTTTCACATCAGTTGAGACCTTGATGCTGATATTACTGCTTGTCGTGTGTCAACATTTTAATGAAAAAAATCATATAATTTTCCTGCAATAATAACATCTGTATTTGAAGCATTTCCTCCTTAACAAATTGCTGTTATAATTTTTTACCTACTCTCTTCACTGCAAGTCCGGGAAGATGCGGCAATCACCCCGACCCTCGTCAAAATTCTCATTTTCCAGGAACCAGTCTATGTCTACATCACTAGCTGTGTGTGTGACAGCGCACTGGAGATGATGTATATTGTAGAGCCCTCGCTGTGCCCTTCTGGTGATAAATGCAAAGACTTATGAGTACAGCACAGGGAGAAAAAAAAATAAAAGGACTGCAATATTTACGATGATGGAAATTGTGCTGGGTAGGGTTTCCTGACCGCCTAGGCAATCCAGCTGCAATAGCATTTGATGGGACTTGAATTTGGGCTTTGCGAACTCTAGTGTCATTGGCTTGTATTATTTGTCTTGACAGGGTAATATGCGTAAGATTTAAAGACCGTCTTCTTGCTTGCGTCAGGCGAGAAATTTATCGGGGCGGCTGAGAGGAATGTAAGTAGGTGGTCCAGAAGTTTCTGAGCGTGTACAGACTGGCCCGGTGCCATCTCAAAACAGCTATTTGCTATGCCGAATAATGAAGTATTTTATATTCTGGGCCGAAGGTGAGTGTGTGTGCCTGTTGCGGTGTATTTATGCATGTTTTTAACCCTCGGGACTTCCCAGCACACGTAAAACCGCCACCCTAATTTCCTGTTTACTCCTGTTTCTTATTCACCTTCCGACTGTCACATCAAAGGTGTTTCATGCCGACATCAGTAACAGATGTTTCTGTCCTACGTCGGTCCTTCCAGAAAAACACTGACAAGTTCCTGACACTCAAAGTCAAAAACACTTTTACTCTTTGATCAAAACGATCTTCATAGAAGAAAGTAGCAGGATTGATTCTGTTCTCCTACATAACCCTGTCACTGATCTAAAATATTACTTTATAATATAGCTAGAAAGCACTACAGTAATGTATATGATATTTATGTCATGGATGTTAATGGATGATTCTCGGGAATTCTCTGGGATCTGTTCTGGAATTCTCAGGGATCTGTTCTTTGGCCGTCTTCTTTTCTCTTTAATTCAGACGGTTGGTAGGGGGGTGCGGTGGGCCATGTCGTGCTCTATAATCTTTTAAAAGTTACAGGTATAGCTGTGCAGTCTGCCCGTTCAGACCGGACTTGAGTTTTGATAATAGAGGTTTCATAAGTTGATTCAGTTAAAATTAGAAATTATGTGCATTGCGATGCTGATCGCCAGAAAATAATCCGGTTTTAGGCTGGTAATTAAAATTTTGTTGATTTTATATGTCATTATATATTATGGTATAATGATCGAGTGGCTTAATGACCATCATTAGCACCCTAGCTGCTCATAGATGCTAGCAAATAGCAGAAATATGGCTATAGTGCAATGCACAGATTGCTGTGGATTGTTGCTATTACTAATGACTGTGGTCCCGTATTGTCTCTATGTGTGCATGAATGCATGTGTGTCCTGTGATCCTGTCCCTATGCTACCTGGGATTGGTTCCAGGCTCACTCTGACCCTGTACTGAATAAATGCTTATGGATAATGGATGGATGGATGGATGGATGGAGGGACTTAGTTCATCAGCTTCCCAGGCTTTCTGCATCCTAATCTAGGATAATGTATCAACAAAACAAACCCAATTTAAACATTCTCGGTTTTTCAAAAAGTAATTAAAAAGATTTTCGGCCTGATTTGTATTTACATGCCTGTTCTGAATGCATGAGTAAACAAGTATGTGAAATGTCTCAAAATACAGAGATTGTGTTCTGTAATGTAAAAACGGAATATATGAACATACACATTAATAGATTAACTTGATAGCTAGACTTCTGTGTGCCTTGCTGTCTGAGATGCTGCACAATACCGATATTTCTCATTTACATTCTTTCCGCAGTTTCTGCTGATCCTTTTCAGAACAATATATTCCCAGAAATGTAGGCAGCATTTTCTGCGCTCCTGTTCCATGCAACACATCCATTGCATCAAAACAACATTATTGCATTTCTCAGGTGTCCTGATCAGTTAGAGAAGTGCACAGTGCTGTCAATCAGTGCGGTAATTGGCATTGAAATTCTAGCCTCATGCGTTCACCTAAGGCAAAAGGGGGTTTTTACAGACTTGTTCGGCTGTGAAAAACATATCGTGCCGACCTTTGACCACCTAAAGGACCATCCAATTTGATCTCCAGAGCCCCACATGCCCAGGCTAACACTCATGCTATTTAGATCTTATTTAGTCTCACGGCTGCTGCACTCATGCACCTGTAAGACTAACAAACTCCTCCCCCTTTCCCCGCAGGAGTCCTCTGGCTGTCTGTGGTGTCTGAGGTCTTGTACATCATGCTGCTGGTCGTTGGCTTCAGCCTAATGTGCCTGGAGCTTTTCCACTCCAGCGACGTGATAGATGGACTCAAGCTGAACGCCTTCGCTGCTGTCTTCACTGTTCTGTCAGGTACGTGCACAGAAGATCCCTCTGAATCGTCCCATTCCATGAGACACCACATTGGCGTGCGGCTCCTGCTAGGGCATGTGAGTGGCCCTTCTGTCAATTCCCTCTTCTGGGACCAGCATTACTCCCCCAGGAGCTTCCATGAATATTGAATACAGTGGATGTGGGACCCAAGGGTTAGTGGGATCAGACCTAATATTTCCTGGGAATGCATCTCTTTAGCACCTCTTTAGCTGAACTGAATGCATTTTTAAAAAGTGATCATTTGGCCACCTGACTGCAATAATGATGAGTAGATGTTAAGCTTGTAAAATTATTGATATTGACTATGAGGTATTTTTACATGACAATCAGTAGACACACGCACACACAAAAATTAAGAGGCCACAGCACAATTTTTTGTTTCACTTATTTCCCAATTTATAGTTACGCATCTGTGTGAAATATACATTTTTTTGTTGCAAACTGCAGCCTGGTTCTTCTCTGTTTCTCTTTAATTAAGGGCTTCTTCCTTGCTTTATGGGACTTCAGTCCTGCTTCTAGGAGCCTGACACTAACTGTCCTAGCAGTGCACTTCACACCACGTAATGTCTCCCATTCCGTATGAAAGTCATGCCATCCTCCGATTCATGAGGCACTGCTGGATAAGTTGACGGTCATCTCTGGCATTAGAAAGCCGCTTCCGCCCATTACCTGGCTGATTTCTGGGCATTCCCAGTGTGTCCTGCTACACATTGTTCTTGGGTAGGCTTCTGCCATCTTAGAAACATTGAACCTGGAAGGATCCTGCTGCTCAGTGTAGCCTTCTCCCAGCAGAACCCAGAGGTCTCTACTACAAAGGGGCCTCAACCAACCTTGTTTAATAATATTATAAGCCCAGAGTTGCCACCTGTTGCGTATTTTATGACATCGTCCCATATTGGAATATAAAATCCTCTGTCCCATTTTGAATCGTGTCCAGATCTGAATTTAATTGCACCCAGTCCACATGAGCACTCCCCCCTAACATTTTTAAAATTTTATCGTCGGGCGCAATCCATGCCCCATCCTGCTATTATAAAAAACAGAAGGGCACCTTCTGACAACTCAAACTCAAAATGCACCTCCGTATATATTGAAAGCTTCAAATGCTGAGGCTATTAGCTGATTAGCAAAATAAAAAATAAATTAAAAACAAAAAAACATTCTCAGAAGATATATCATCCATTTATACATCCATCTTGCAACCACTTACCCAGTACAAGGTTGTAGGTAAATACACTAGCTAACAGACTGATGTCTGGGTTAGGGTTGCGTATGATTCTTGGCTTTCTAGAGTACAATCTCCATAACCAAAATAGATACACATCACTAAAAGTGACATGAGGTAGGTGCGTAAGATAATGTTGGCGTCAGTGTATTTTTGGTTGACTGTCAAATGGTAGCTACTGGCAACGCCTTTCATATGTGACCCTGAGAACAAGGCAATGTTAATTGCTTAATTAACTCTGTGGCACATTTGCTGGGAGGAAACTGCTCCCAGTATACTTTGCTGTTTACTTTATTTTGGTATTTTTCTGTATATGGACATAACATCTGTTCTATTTATAAAGTTTCCAAAAAAAAAGTCACTGGTGAGGCAACAGTGGAGAGGAAACAAAAGTCCTGTGGTATTTATAGAAGGTGAAAACCTGTGGGGGGTCCAAAGACGATCAGCTGCAAAACCCTCTTTGGCCACGTGCACTGCACGAGTGCGAGGGCGGCGTGCACGTGCTAAAGTTAGGAGTCTATCCGCGGCCCTTATTTCTGACGCCTCTTACGACGGCAGTGATGATCTGCAGGTCAGCCTGGGGTACAGTACCACAGGCCTTGCACCTAGAGCTCTGCTGATGCCTGCTAGCCCAGATGTACTGACGTGAGGCACTGAGGCACAGAAGCCCCAGCAGTATTTAGTACCATTTACCAAGTGAGAATTAAACAATACCATTTATGCAGTATGTATACATTATCATTATTTTCATATATGATATATTGTGATAATAATAACAACAACAACAATAATAATAATAATATGTCTCTAGATTTGAATATCCCAGGCTAGCATACATTACCTTGGCTGAAACACCGTTCTATAAATTGTGAGCCCTATAGAGCGCTAATTGCCAGGGCATTTTAATTTATTTATCTTTAAATAAATAAGTTAGGGAGGCCTGCATCCCGCAGTCTGACAGCGCAATCTGGATCGTCAGTCTGGACACATATGAGATTTTTAGACCATGTCCCAAGTGGAAGCCAGTGGAAAGACATGTGTTCGGCTGTATTATGGGTCTTTTTTTTTCTTATAGGTAGGATTCCTGCAGTGGCGCTGTGAATTTGCCGTGTGCAGAGAGCGTGCCGCTCAGGTCTTCTGCGAGAATGGCATCGCAGCAGTTCACTCCGCGCTACACAAACATATGTTGAAATCTTACCTTGGCAGTGCTCTATAAGGAGAAGCTGGGAAGGGCGCTAATGTGACTGTTAAAGGACAGATCTGTGTCAGTAATGACACGTAAGTCTCAAGCTGACGTGGTGTGCTGCACTTACAGGAGGGATTGTGGTGTCCTTGTAAAAGTGAGGGAACATTCAATGACTAAAAAAAAACAAAAGAAAGCTAAAAATATTTCTTTACTCTGCAGTTTGTTATGTAACTTGGGAAGGTTGTGCCTTATAGCTTTGGCTAAAGCAAGTAAACCTAGCCATTAGCAACTCAGAGAAACGGCCTGGCCTTTTTTTGAGATTATTTACTGTGCCGTATCATTGTTCTTTTCACGTTTAAATTTAATTCTAATCCCCCTACCAGCAATCCACCAGGATATTTTATAACCAAGAGTTGAGGGACCATTTAACATCCAAAAAGAGGCAGGATTTTATTTAGTGAAATCCTGCAACTATAAACTGTGACACTGTGAATTTGTTATACGAAATAGCTTTTCTCCGTGCCAAATGAGATATAGATTTTATGTTACAAAGCTTTAAAAAATATTCTAGATATATCTTAGCCTGTTTAAAAAAGGATGTGTCATCTATCAACACATTTGTTATTCAGCAGAGCACACTCTTCTGTCTTAGGAAAGCTGGACATTATCAATGACATAACTTCTCCTTATTTTACATGGTTAAGCTGCAGTCTCTCATTACTACATCCTAGTTGCTGTACAACAGTTCTCACGCAGTAGTTGAACAGCGGTGAGTCTGCCACATTGTCACACTGAATAAACTTTTGTCCTGACTTTCTGTCCAGCTTGATATCAGCTTCAGTTCTCTGTAAACTGTCACACCCTCAGCAGGATGCATTATAGGCAGGATATGTCCTTCTCTGTCAAGCTGGCTGTGCTCTTCACACTCTGGAAGCTTTGCTCATCAGAGGTCCTCCTCACAGGAAGCAGATGCTAGTAGTATTTCTCAGTAATTTGCTATTTGTAAATCTTAGCCTTATCCCGAAATAATAAATTGGGATTCACGCAAAAAATGTTTGGTATGATCTTGATGTATTAATCTGGAGTTTTTTAGTCAGCAATGTCACTCATCATGAATTGTTGGTGATTTCTTGGTATATGTTTCTGGTACCACAGTCAAATTTCAGCAATGTCAGGTTTCCAGTGGTGAGAGGGATGCTATTCTTCTTAGGGATGACTGGCAGTTTGTTTTGATTATTTTGATATTTGATATATTTTTCTTATTATTTCTCAAAATCATTTCTTATTGAGAAAGCAAATAATCATACCCCTAGTCTTCAAAGAATACAGTGGATATCTGGGCCAAAAGCCACATTATAACTGAATAACACATTATATAAAATGTAACATATAACACATTATAGCCAGATTATAACTGAATTATATTTATAATATGACTGAATTTTAAAATGATACATTTAACCTTGTGGATTAAAAACAGAGACCTTGTATTCTTTACAAAGGATTTTTGCCATGTGTGTTGAATATAGTTGAAGATTGATTATTACTTACAACCTTGGTGCAATTTAGTCTAGAACCTATCAGAATGCATTACTGGAGCACTCCCTTGGCAACAAATCAATTTCATGTCTTAGCAGAACATGATAGAAATACTGCTTTGCCTTCCAGGGAAATTCTCCTGGGAGACACTGGGATTTGCTCCTCAGTGCCATCAGATTAATGATCACATTGTGCATTGTCTAAACCAATCCGATTTAGGGCAGGTATCTTACACCATCCTTGGAGAAAGTGTGTGGTGTGAATAAATCTCACACAATTGGCACCTATTCTGTTGGCATCCGTGTCCTCTATATGCACTTCTGTTAATTGAACTACAAAACTGACAGCCAACACACACACACACACTACAGCTCTTGAGGTACTCGACTGAAGGAACTGATCTGATAAATCCAATCATTAACTGCTTGGAGTTTGTCCCATGAATGTGTTAGATAAACCATCAAAGATTCTACCTATGCCACCAAGCAATGCTAGCATATCACGTAGGATGATGAATCCGTCAGAATACTTTAAACTAGGTCTTGTTGATCTTTATACATAACAAAGGCATGTCTGTAGAGAAACTGATGTGATTAACATTCAACCAGATATACTTTGTCACGAAAAACCTGGATTTGCGTGATTCAGCCAGCAGATTCAAAGGGCAAGAAGGCTCTCCCCCTCTTTAACACAAAACGAACCTGGTTTATACTTACTGCATTTAATGAGAGGTGTGTAGAGGGGCTAACCACATCCCTCACCTGAAATATCCACACCTTTTCTTAACCACCTCATCATTCCTATCTTACAACTCTGTATGATACCTTAAGCCTCCTTTCTTTTGCAGAATATTCCAGAATATAAGTTCTGAACTGCCTTCTGCACCTGTAGACTCCGTGATACAGGCCCAACGCGACCGTAAATAGGACAAGCGGTTTGACGTGGATGGATGGATGGACTTTGCTGTAATTAACATACAGGGATCTCATTTGACAGTTAAGACATGAAGAAGAAGAAGCCAGATGTCATTTAAATTCAGTGTTGTCTTCTCTTCCAGAAATTCATGCATGTATTCCTATTTTTGCCAGGACTCTTGGGAATGGTGGCCCATATGATGTATACGCAAGTCTTTCAAGTCACAGTTAGCCTCGGACCAGAAGACTGGAGACCACATAGCTGGGACTACGGTTGGTCTTTCTGGTCAGTTCTGACAGCCCTACTGCAAAATGCCATCCACCTGTACATCTATTAGGTGCTGGATATCTTATTCACATGTGTTTTCAACTTAAAGAAACCTCTACAGTTGTAATCACTAGGTGGATTATTTAACCCAGGGGCAGAGATGGGCACAAATACATCAAAAAGTTTTTTGTTACAAACTACAAATTCTTGTTCATCAAATATAAAAAAGTAACAAAATACTGGATGCCAGAAAATGTATTTAATTAAAATGCAAGTAAACTCTAATCTGAAAATACATAAATACATGTAAAATAGTAATGGACATGACAAATATACATACCTTTACAGCCCTAGTAACATATTTATAAAATTTACAATTTGTCCGAGAGACAGAACCGGGAGACGGAACCGTGATATATCTCATATTGCAGTTTCCATCTCGGATTCAGAACCGCTACATCCCTAATTTATACCCAGTGTTTCTCACAAAATTAGTGGCGGTGGGTGACTTTTGTTAGATGAGTTCAGATGAAGAGGACAGCACGGTGGTGCACTTCGTTTGCACTGTTATTTCACACTAGGGTTTGAGTCTTCACGTGGCTTCCATGTGTGAAGAGTTTGCATGTTCTCCGTGTCGTCATGGGGTTCCCTCCGGATTCTCCAGTTTCCCCCCACAGTCTAAAAACTAGTTGAGGTTAACTGGAGTTGCCAGACTGCCAATAGGTGTGACCGGTGCGTGAGTGTGCCCTGTGATGGGCTGGCGTCCCATCCTGGGTTGTTCCCTGTCTTGCACCTGTAGCCAGCCTGAGTAGGACAAGCAGTTACAGAAAATGGATGGATGAAAGGAGATCAGATGATGTTGCTTTGATACTATTCAATTCATAGCTAACTGAAGCATTGCTGCCTCCCTACCTAACAAATATTATTAGGATTTATAAAGTGCTGGGGCTTTTTTTTTCAAGTAAGTTCTTTTCAGTCTGGCACGTCACTGACAGCTAATGTTTTGTCCCCCTTTAGTTTGGCCTGGGGCTCCTTCACCTGTTGCATGGCAGCCTCCGTCACCACCCTTAACTCCTACACAAAGACCGTGATGGAGTTCAGACACAAGCGAAAGCTGTACGAGCATGGCCTCCATGACGAACAGACCGTGGTCGACCGGGAGCCGTTCGGCTACTTCCACGAAGGGCCGGTCCAGTCCGTCTCCGGTGCCATCGAGGTCTTCCAGCGGCAAACCAGCGGTGGGGTCAGACTACTGGCGTCCACAGTAGCAGCAGACGTGGGGGAGATCCCGGAATCTCTGGGTGAGGAGCAGTGCTGAGAGGGCAGAACCCCGCCGATCTACATGACAGCAAGGGAGACTGGAGACCTTTCATAAAGTTCTGAAAGACTGCGGAGCATTTATATCTGTGAATCATATCAGTCTATCCTATTTGAATAAAAATGTGTATTTTGAAAGCTTTTACTTTACTATTCTTAGCACTAGTAGTAATATAAGAAGGTAGAGCATAATAAGAAGTGTGGATTTTAAATGAAGATTTGAAAAGGTTATAGACCTTCATTAGCGAAAAGGTTGCTCTGTTTACAAAAGCTTTGTTTACGGGATGTGTCGGCGCTGTGATGATTTGATAAGATATGGTAACACTGCCATAATGCTGTATTCATATTTTACTTAATTTCATTTTATACTGTGGTCAGGCTTCTGGCGCAGTTTGGGAAAGTGTTTTGATGTATTGATATGTAGTTAATATACTACACATTTAAAGGCATATATGAATTATGGTATAATATATTACATATTGTTGCTGTAGCTATTTTTATAAGGCATGTTTAAATATGCCCTGATATATATATATATATAAGCTTATATAGTATATACACACTTACACAAACACATATATACAGGTGTTGAGCTCCAGTATGAACTTACTCACATTAGGTACGCTTTTGTGCCGTGAATACTGAAAACTGCCGTGCATTTTACTATTGATCCCGCCCATGTGTACTCGCGTACCACTTATGCCAACCCCTGCATATATATATATATATATTTATACAGTGGCCAAATTTATTAGGACACTTGGCATATTTAAAAGGTTTTAGTTATTTTGTTGAATTGGCCAGTAAATTGCCCATAAAACAAATGAAATACCTACAAAGTGATCATTATGCTCTATACTGTAAACGATAGAATAGAGCCTTCATAAAAGGAGAATCACTGTGCTGAGTCCGAACCCCAACCCCATAAACACATTTGTGATGAGTTGGAAAATAAACTGGATAGATCTATTGTACATTTAAAGGAAAGTTCTCAGGAAGTATACTGACACTATACCAGAGAGGTGAGCTGCTGTAATTGCTGCAAAAGGTGGACATACCAAATATTAAAGTTAAAAGTGGATAAAAACAGTAGGTCTCACTTC